>OZ022501.1:99899788-100269369 GCA_963989385.1 Ctena decussata
AGTCAAACATTTTAATCTTGTACTGATGACAATGATAGCTAGAGCTGACAGGTGTTCTAGATGTTGTATATTGGACACTTTAGATGTAATCTAAACAATTCTTGTCAGATGAATATTTTGATTGTCTTATAAATGAATATAACAGTAATATAACAGTATAATGATGATGCAGATAATAATTATAATAGTAATAGCAAAATGTTATGATTACTACACTTTATTCTGTTGAGTCATGTCAATAGAAAGTGTGTATTCAAAATTGTGCGAATAGTGAAGACTCGGATCAGCGTGCACAGAATTCATGCTGTCTACTCGCATAAGACTGACTAGATTGTGCTGTTGGTATTTTTTTTTTTTTTTTTTTGGGGGGGGGGGGGGGGGGGATGAAATAGCCACTAACCATTTCTTTAGTCTCCGTCCGTTATTGTTCCATTTAACATACCGACATTTCGTCTCCATTGTCTTGCGCATGTCATATTTGTAAAGATAAGTATGGAAAATGCCGACTGTTGGCGACAATGCCATTTATTCCGTCCCGCAAAATACCAATAGTCTTTGATAGAGCGGATGGGTCGAGGATGTTTCAAACTCTACGGTATTAGCTGAGTACCTGTAATGAAAAGTGTTTGTTGAACACTTCACGAAAAACTAAATTTTGTAAAAGTAGAGAGAGAGAGATGGTTGCACTTTACAGACTGAAAGTATGGAGAGAAAATAAAACATATGAATCCAAGCAAGAATAAGAAGATCCCGGGTTCTTGTAAGTCCCATAGTACAGGGAGTCATTGCCAACGTTTCCAAATTGTATACCAATAATGAATAGTTCCAGAGAAATCCCTATTTCGCAAACAGTTCTCAACAACAAAAAATGTGTCGGAATACGTCCATTCCTACTACAGAGCAGTGACAAATCCGAGAAAATAAGAAAAAGTCTCCGTATTTTCATTATTTTCGCTTGCTTGGGATCTGTATTCGCCATACCACGAACTTGCATTCTACCATGTTTATGCATAAACTAAATACCTTGAGACGTAAGTAAAAGCTAAAATAGAAAACTACTCAATCAAAGCCTCCATATTACTATAAGTGGCAAAAACATCTGATGGCAAATCATTACGAAAAGCGCTTCAACCCCTACGTTTGGTGATAAAAAAGGGTTGATGTGCATATATTGAACCATACACTTTGCGCAGAAGGTATGGGGAACGTATTGTTGGAAGCCGACAAATAATTCCACACAATGCAGTTTTCGTTTTCCGGTTCCCCGTCGAGCGATACAATATAAACAAAGCGGGACAGTGAATGGGACTCCATGCCTGTTCATTGTATTTTTACCATTTCACTCATTGTTTATGAAATCGAAAATAGGTCATTTTAATTGGCAACAAAAATGACACACATTAGTTTTCGAATTTTCTTTTTTTTATGTGAAACTAAATGACGTTTATCTGTTTAAAGTTGGCTCATCGCGGTCATTTACGATAACGAAACTATGGCGAGAAGCTTGTAGCGATACCTCACGATTTTTTAAAGTCTCCATAGTCCTATCGATGGTAAAAATTTCAAAACTCAAATCATTGTAAAATGTGGTTCAACCTTCACGTTTGGTAATAAAATGTGGGTTGATGGGCATATATTGAGTTAAATAACTGGCAAAAAGCAGAGAAAACAAGTTTTTGAAAAATATCAAATCACTCCACAAAAAACAATTTCCTGTTCTGGTTTCCCGTCTAGCAATGCTATATAAACATAGGCGGGATAGTGATTGGGAGTCCACACCTGTACATTGTATTTTTACCATTTCATTTAACTTAATGAAATCGAAAGTAGGTCATTTTAGTTGCCAACCAAAATGACCCAGATAAGTTTTCAAACCCTTTTTATGTGAAACTCAATGATGTTTTATTTGTTTAAAGCTGGCTAATCACGGTCATTTACCATAACGAAACCGTAGTGAGAAGCTTGGAGCGGTACCTCATGATAAAATTTTTCATGCTGATAGAGCAATGGGGCCTTTAATTATGCTGAGAGAGAATGAGACCTCCAGGCGGATGCGCCAGCTGATATGTCTACATAGTGGACGTACTGTTTCTGTGTGATAAAATTTTGCAGAGTGACTAAAGAATTGCAGGTTCTTTAATCGTCGTTGATGGAGATTTTTGCTTATCCCTGTATCCACATCTATTTATTTATTTGTAATTATAACTCAAAGGTAATGTAAATAAATAAGAAATAAAAAGCTTATTTTGTCACGTTCAGCTTTTTACGGGTTTAATTTGTGTATGGGACATTGAAAGGTAGATGTTGTTTTATCCTTAATAATTTTCAAATGCAAAATTAAAGGGACAAATTTGAAAATTTGAGTGAAAACAAAGGAAAATCAATAAATCATTTTTCTCATACTCCCAGCAGTTTTCTTCGTGAATAATTTCCCACAGGACCCCTGCAAACACAGCTGGCGCTGAACAAGCCCCGCCTACATCGATTAACAAACGGTATTTTACCTTGATATTGACAGGTTCGCGTGTCCGGCACGCGCTCGGCTCGCGACCACATTAGGATTACCTTGCTTCAGTGGCTCACGATAAAAGCCGAACACGCGAGGAAGATCTTTGTTCTCAGCGCAATATGTGACACGGAGGATCAACGGTTCTTTTGTTCAGGAGACCGTTATAAAATCCGCTATCCTTCCTTAGTCATACGGTACATTTGACAGATGCGAATGACAGCTACCGGAGAAATGAAAACGGACTTTTGCAACGAAAAAATATATAAATTGAAGAAATAAAACTGTCGAAATAAAAACTGTAATACAAGAAAAAAAATAAATAAAAATAAATTAATAAATAAAAGGAAAGAAAAAAAAAAATAGCACAGTTTGTGGATTGTTACATTTAATGAAAATGACGTTCGTCAGCCTCAGTGCGCATGATCTTTATTGACTGGGATTCAAACAGAGGCTGGCATTTTTGCCAATTAATCAATAGTGCTAGTTTTATGCAGTAAAACAGCGAAGTATGGTTCAGTGCGATCTGATGTCACGGATGCTGGAAGGCTGTGAGGATTACTGGACATGGAACAAGAAGGACAAATCACATGAGGTTAGACTGCAGGGGAAGCAGCGACAGACAGCCTACTTCCACCCAAACTGGTCCAACGGGACCGCGGGTGCTCGGGGGACGAGGTGCCTCAACTATGGTACCCATTATTGGGAAGTTAAGGTTTCACAAAGGATATTTGGAACAAGCATGATGTTTGGTGTTGGAACTAAAAAGGCTAGACTCCATGTGGACGCCTTTATAAACATGCTTGGAGAAGATAACCAAAGTTGGGGACTTTCACATAAAGGAGTTTTGTGGCATAATGGAAAATCGAGACAGTATACTCGACCATTCCGAGAAAATGAGGCTACCACGATAGGAATGTTGTTTGATTGGAATAAAGGAACTCTGACATATTTCAAAGATGGAGAAAATCTGGGCGTGGCATTTACAGGACTGAATTATTTGCAGGAAAATTTATATCCTATAGTTTCGTCGACAGCAGCGAAGACTGAAATGACATTGGGCCGACGACGACGGTCGTTTCACAGCCTTCAAGATCGATGTCGGGCAGCAATTATTGCCAAGTTGAAAGGTGAAAACGAAATTGACACTTTACCCTTGCCAAATCGTATGAGGACTTTTTTGAAAGATATGCTACGGTAGTAGTCTATTTAGTTCTAGCATTTTTATTATTATCATTATTTTTTGTCTGTGTGTGTTTTATTAATTATTATGTCATCATCCTATACATTTGAACTTGAATCACTGTCAGATATAATACGAGTCATCCCAGCAGGCACACAAAGTTGAATCAACATTGATTCAATGTTGATTCAACGTAGTGTAACCAGGTGGATTCCATTTCGTATCCAGAATAATTTTATATACCCCTATTGGTTTGGAGTGTATAAAAGATTGTTCTGAATGGACTGGTATTAGTGTCCTGACTGGTGAGGATCTGTAAACATTCGAATATATAGAATGATCTTGTTAATGCCTTTGTCTTTCAGCCATGTCAGAATATTTTAAGTGATGCTTAGGCAAGATGTATATATTATCATATTTAATTTAAAGAAATATTTGATTATTTTTTCTGTTTCTATTGTACATAAATTCAATAAGAGCAGATTTTTTTATCAAGATATTGCCTGCACTATAAAAAAATCCGTAGATTTTACGGTAGAATACCTGCCAGTCCGTTTCTCATTATTTTTACGGGCGTCCATAAACATTGGCGGAATCAGCACGCAGAGTAGGGTAGAATAAGACAGATATTGTTTTGGTAATATAGCCCTTCAACACTATAAAAGTATTTTCGAGTGCTGTCAGTTAAAATAATTCTATACCATATCGAGATTTCAAAAAAAACGTTCGACAGTTGGTTGGTTGGTTGATTTGATGCTTAACGTCCTCGGTAAACAACTAAGGTCATGTCGGGACGGTCAGTTAACCTAACCACACTATTCCTGTGCAGGCTTAGACCTCCTAAGCGGTTAACCAGTACTAAGTGCACATACTTTCGCCAGTAACTGACAACTGCCCTTCTTTACAGGCAGACGCCCATAAAAATAACTGGGAATGGACTGGCAGCTGGTTGCCAGGTATTCTACCGTAAAATCTACGGATTGTTTTACCGTGTGTTTAGAACAAATTTATAATACGGTATATTGTTTACATCTATTAAGATTTATTTTGTGTCTTAAGTTATTAATGCGCTCGGAAATTCTGGGATTCTGTAACCGTGAAAAAATGCCCGCATAAAATACAAAATGTCTCCAGCCATTGTAACTGTATCGCGCCAGGAGAGATACAAGTACACAAACAAGCCTGCGCAGATTCGCATTGCGGTCAGTAAAGGCAAAATCCCACTCTATCGTTTTTGCAAGATTTAACTGTGCAGAAACGCTTTGCTTATGCATTAACGCAGTCAGATTTTCTGTGGTCAGTGCGAGTATCAGCTGTCAAATTTCAAAATTTTGAAATTAACGGGCATTTTTCTTGTAATTGATCAGCTGTTCTGTCTGCCGGAAAGCCCTCATATCTGGAATTAATTAGCCCACGGTCCGTATATACTGGCTAAAGAAATACATGTATTAAAATTTGTGAGTATAAAAAACAGCTAAGGAACATCTGCCATTTTTATTAATATTCTCATCTATAATTGCTCAGACTACCTTCTTCTGTTTTCTTTCCTTTTTCTTTTGACATTTTTTCCTCGCGGAGAGATTCTATTTAGGATTTTACATTTACACAAAATGGAAAATTCAAAATTTATTCACGTGAAACTGTACAGTTCGCACATAAAAATGCATACTAACATTATAACGAAATACTTTTGCATCAACAGATTTATATGCAAGTGTACGAGTGACAGATCGGCCCTGAGTGACTTATGCATATCTATATACGTACGTGCACGGGTTTATATTCGCGGCCATGCGGATGTTTATGCACACACACATCACACGCATACGTGCGCTTATGTATGGACACACATATGCACACATACCCGGATGCACTCCAGCAAGGTTTAGGAATTTCATATTGCAGGCAACATTTGAAACAGCGCATGTTTTTGATTCCATATTTTTGTCCATCCTGCTAAAATGTGTTTTTATTAGAAATAGCCTAAACATGTTTAATACGTTTAAATAACAGTGAAGGTCAGTGAATAATTGCATAAACGACTTAGGTAATGTCTTTTTTTAAAGCGAAGAAGAAAAGAAAAGCTTTAATTTCGAATGAGAAGTTTAATATTTTGCCAGTATATACCACACCGTTATGAATTAAAAATGTTAATGAGGGCCGTCTGGTCGATATTGCTGCCTATAGTCTCATATGCTACCAGGAGCTATGATTGTCATGAAAGATCGATGAAATATTCTCATCTGTTCTATATTGATCTCTACCGCCTTCCACCTGCTCGTCTGTGTTTATTTTTCGAGGGTAAATTGTTTGATTTACCGGTATAAACATTAAGATAAGGTTTATAACGTTCCTATTTACCGCTTTTCTTCTTCTTCTTTTTAGAGAGAGAGAGAGAAGGGGGGGGGGGGGGGTATGGAGAGAGTTATGACTAATTTTCTATATAAAGGGTCTTGCCAAATTACGTTATGCCGAGTCTGATCAAGGCCTACACTATTTGCATTTAATCAGGAATTTGCCGTCTGACCAGGCTGAAGACTGTTGCAAATGGTGCTTTAAATGGATAACCTAAAAACGTTATTAGAATTCGTTGCATTTTGATGTTTGTGTGTTTGTGCAATTGTCTGTATTTATGTATAATATTTATTGGACTATAATAGATTAATATATTATGTCCCTCGGATGAGAAACCTAGTCATATATTTAAATATGTATTTAATACATTTATGTGCTCAATGTACATAGCCAGTAGTGATAAGTTGTATTGGTTGTCTAGTTTCTATGGAAACGTTTAGGTCTTCAGAGAGTTTCTGATCTGGAGCTATTGATTTACCATGTTTAGAAAGAAGATTGAATAAAATAAATACAAGAATGAAACGCGGAAGTGTATTTATAGTTAGATATTTTGTATATTGATTTCATAAATTCGGTACTAAAAGGTAACAACAACAACAAAAAGCAGAGGAAGCATATATCTCAAATGATTCAAATAGACTTTAGACTCGTGCAAAAAAAAAAAAAAAAAAAAAAAAAATAGCCCAGATGACTTTCATGTTTCCAAAGATACAGATTTCCAAAATTGAATAAAACTACCCCATTTATCGAAATGTTCGGACACCGCATGGGACGTGTATTTTTTTTTCATGGTATTGAACATGGTGAATGTTTTATAAGATTGTCGACACACAGTGCTGGCTCTTATCTGGTTGTACACTTTCTGCAGGCACATGACGCAGTAATGGCGTAACGTCAACGTCAGTGCAACGTCATTTCAACATTATGCTGGAGCTAGGCTGTTTTTTTTAAGCATGTCTGTCCGTATATTTTGGATGAATGGGGTATTCACTGTAAATATGTCACTTGTAGAGTTAGGATTACCATAAAATGCGGGCCGAACCGTGCAATATTGACACTTGAAACATATACATACATATGTATACAAGTTTCTATGTGTTTGTAAATACAACAGCTAATAGTTTGTACATACATTTAGCATGTAGATTTGGTAGAGTTACAGTTTTGAGGAGCTATGTTAAGTCATATTTTGTATATTTTGTATGTGACTCACAGCTGACAATCATATTTGTGAATACCACCAAACAGTAGCTAGATTTTTTTGCACTTCTGGAAATCCGCCATCCTTCATGAACTTAACACAACTGTACAGGTCAAACAAAAATATTTACAAATACTTTTAAGATATGTTTTTTTCCTTTCGGATGCTTAAACCAATAAGAAGACTGTTGCATGCCTTCTGTAACTAATGTAGGCACAGTTTATGCATTTTTGGTAAAGTGGAGATATTTTTGTGTCTGTCTCTGCAGTTATTAACTAATTGGCGTCGCAAGAAAGGAGTCTACTTTGATTCAACGTCATTTTTGGACATAATTATTTCAATAGATCCTTGTTTTTTAGGCTTAGTTAAAAGTGAGGCCTTAGACTTAAGAATCGATAACTTTCTGAAAATAACTATGGTAGGTTCATTAAATTGTAATTATATTTATTATCAGAATCTCTACAAAACTGAGCGAATTATGGACCTTGTATGTGCTGTATCCATAGTAACGGTATGTTGTATGTTGGAGGAAAAGAGTCTCAATCTGTAATATAAGACTAAATGTTGTTAGTAGTACTGTGAATAAGTAGTTTATTTCTTTATTTATTTAGGGTAGTAAAATACACTTATGTGCAATTTTGAGAAAAACAAAAAATAATATATAAACTTTTTAGCGGATAGAGAAATCCAACATGTACATAAAAAGACTATAATATATGAACTCTTGTCGCGGACAGAGAAATCCAACATGTACATAGACAGAAAAAATAATGAAAAACAGAAAAGTAATAATAATACTTTAACTCTTCTCACGGACAGAGAAATCCAGCTTGTACATAGAAATATTAAAAAGTAGTAAAACTAGTAACAGTATAGTGGTAATAATGATAATAATGATCCAATGGTCGTACTGGTATAAGTCGTTCAAACACTTGTTTTTGAAACAGACAGATATGAATCATATCATAACTCGTGAGCATAGGCTTTGTTGACAGAACGTACAGGAGGGATCTTCAACTTTCTTTGTCTTGTTTTTTTTTCATTTCTCCACAAAACATACAGAATGTACACATAGAGACGAATCTAACCAGTTTTTTTTATTTATTCAAATCAGATAAAACGTATAAGCAACTCGCTTCCATGTTCGGTACATTTATAATACCGGGACTGTGATAAATCACAACTAAGCCTTTTACATTCATAGAGATATTCTATTTCTGTTATAGTTTTAACTTTACGGAATTAGATTTACCCAAAATTATAGCATTGTATAATTCAAATAAAATTGGTTTGTTTTGACTTGCAGTTAGTGTTGTAATTTTTGCTTTTGTGTTAGACGTAGAGAGCATTTGTTAAAACAATCACGGATGTGAAATCCTGTGAATGGGACTCTGGTCAGTGTTAGAATGATGTGTAAATGTGTAATATTTAGTCTGTATGAAATGATTTTGAGAATTTGAAATAACATATACTATCAATTTGTACAGCAGATTTGGCAAAAATACCCTATACCCAGCGGGTACACAGCATTAAAATGACGTCGTGTCGACGTCATTTTGATGCTGTGTGCCTGATGGGTATACCTAGAAGAAACATTTCCGATTAACGCCAGTCCTGATCCAATTCATGCTAATCCGATGTTGCAAAACGGACTGGTGTAAACTGTTTCACGACTGTTGTTAATTGGATTTTTTCTGACCGAGGGTGGTTAATATCGAGTCCTAAAGCATAACAGCCCCAGCAGACACACAACGTCACGTTGACGGTCCGACGTCATGAGGACGTCAAGTTGACGTTTTGTGTCCGCTGCGTTGGCTTGAATAAGAATTTTTAAAAATATTTTCAGTTAATCTGGATAACAATTCTGATTTGGCCTCTCATTAAAAAATCACTCGATGAGGCGGTTCTAATGAGGTATCTTAAAATATATTTTAAAGAGAATAATCTTGAATTATTACAGAATTATTGTCCTGGCAAGAACACAGCATGGAAACAACGTTGAATAAACATTGATGCACCGCAATGACGTTGAATCAATATTGATTAAATGTTGTTTCAAGATTGTGTGCACATTGGGATAGTGTGAGTTTTGAATCCCCCCTGGTTAACTATGTATATACAAGGGCTGTGACAGAACGAAAAAGAGTCCTAGTTCCATAACGACCCGTACTACGGTTCCAAAACTACTTGCTCATCGTGGCTAAACACGATGACCAAGTAGTTTTGGAACTATGACTCTTTTTCCTTTTGTAACAGCCTCTTTTTCGTTTTGTAACATCCTTAGAAACATAGTTTACCAGGTGTGAGAATGGCTACAGATATTGTCTGATTGACAGAAGTTGTACATGATCTAAATGTAAAATAAAGAAATAAAACTCTACTACTGGTTATTATTCATTATCACTATTTGTAATGCTACGGTTGAGAGACTGGATAAACCTCCAAGGAAGAACACTCTAAAAAGCAAGTTTTTACCTCCATTCACAAGGGAAGACCACTCTATATGAAAAATGTCTTTTTGGCATCTGAACCCATTTTACAGAGGGAGGTGGCGGTATTCTTTAAAGGAAAGATTTAGTTTCCTCCCCCGAGGAAATAAGTTTTTTACTTTAGAGTAACTCCCTACGAGACAGGAAGCAAAGACTTTGACAGCGGAGTGATTTCCCTTAGAGGTGTATCTAGCCAGTAAACAGACTGGCAAAGCTGTGTGTTATGTTCCCTCTCGTTGTCGCCGTCCCTACAAACGAACTCTAAACCTTGAAGAGTCTGAGCTGTCAAAATAAGGATCCTGATCGGTCAGCATGAGTGCCCCGGCTGCTCATTTGCTATGAAAAACATGTTTGCTTGCCGTATTAGCACCAGACAGACATATTTATGTCTAGCCAAAGAAGTTAAGACTTAGCACAGAGAATTCAGTGACAGTCATAAAAGCTGTCTCTGTCACCATCTAAAAGCGACTATAATAGACCGATCAACAACAGTCATGTAACTATTCTTGCCAGCCCTTAATGTCCATTGGTCTTATGATGAAGGAGTGAACGTTTAGGGGAAGCAACTCTGCCATTCTGATTTTTGCCTCCGTTCCCTTAGGAGGAAATTCTTTTCTGAAAGAGACTTCGGAAGGGTAAAGTTGGCAAGGAAGCAAACAGAAAGTCACAGAAGTTGTTGCCCTTTGTCAAAATGGCAGAAAAGCTTTGAGGTGTACCAATACACATTAAAGCTCATTGACATGAATCGTATCTTGACTAGTGAGGATCACGGATCCGTTTATATCAAGTTGAATGTATAACGTGTGTATAGGATAATAAATTATTGAAAAGAATCATAATAATCATAATAATTTATTTGACAACAATCTAACTATATGATACAATGTATTGCTGACACAGAATGACTGTTTTTTGACTATTCGACTTCTAAAATAAGAAACCATGTTTCATGAATGGTCGACTCAATGATGGCACTTAAATTAACAAAAACTGTACAGGCTGTTTAGAATCTTCTCCATTTGCTCGGTCGCTTCCATATGAGTAATATATTTTTTAGCGAACAAGCATGACTGATGAGACTGCACAGATGCACCGGTTGATCCTGGTCTCAAGTGGCAATTGATAATAAGGGACACAACCAAAATATAGCATAATCTTCTCAATTTATCATAATTTTCTCCCTTGACCCACAAAAGTGCCTGAATCCACGCAAATGCGTGAAAGTATAGCTAACTTGCTAGTTTCTTGTCACTAGTATTTGGAAAGTTTCAGCCATCTCTCACCTTATTTATCAACTGGCTACTACTGCTCATGGACTCTTGGGTGAGCGTGTAGACTTTCAGGGAGAGCAAATCTGCCCTACTCAATTTGTCTCCCTTCTCAATGGGCGGTTAACACTGGAAAAATTGTTCCTTTAAGAGTCGACCCCTTGTGTACAAGGTCACAAAAACTGACATCCTTTAAAAATGGCACCTAAAAGCATAAAATTTCCTGAACAGTATGTGAGATCTCATCCTTTTGTAGATTCTTATTTGTATCAAACAGCAGTTCCACAAGTTAAATCCTGAACTTTATATATGTCATTTCGTCGAAGTTTTGCTATTGGCATTTGTCGTCGGATTTTGTTAATATATGAGGTATCTGAAATGAGAATGAAAGTATTATCATAGAAGTTATTTCCTTGTACTGTGACAATCTACTTCTCTGTGGCAGTTTGAAAGGACTACCCACAAAAACCGGACCATGCAGTCTCTCTATCTCTCTATGTCTCTCTCTCTCTCTCTGATGCTTCACAATGAAAATGCCTCCTATATTTGAATACGTCCTCATACAGAGTTCTCTGTATCTTGATTGTTTCCAACTATGGTTTGAGGGCTGGATTTGGATTTTGATTGTTTCAGTTCCTGGTCTTTGCATACTTTTTACTTTTACAAGTACACAGTGTTTCTCATTTTCTTAAACTTTAATTTAACACATAAACAAACACTTATAAAACATTTTCTAGTAATGAAGGAGAGCAAAATTACCACTTACATCCAGACACTATAAGGCACGAAGAAGTAATTGCATGGATTTGATGATCAATAAAAACATAATTTCTGTGCATTATGTTATGGTCTTCAGTTTGAATAGTCACATGAAGCAGACATTCATTTATCATATGACTTCGCATCTGAGAGTGTAATAAAGCCATGCATCAAAAACGATAATCCACTAGTGGATTAAATACATGTATGCCAATTACATCGTAACGTTATGCGTTGGCGTCCATAAAAACGTCGCGATTCTGATGGCGAAATCGTGACGTTTTGGTGCAAAATTTGGTAATAAAATGCGATTTTAGTGTCATATGATAAATAGAATCTTGCATTCGTGCTCCTGTATTATTGAATACGTTGGGGGAAAACTCGTTTCCCCAACTCGTTTTATAAATTCAATAATACATAAGCACTGATGTAAGATCCTCTGTTTATCAGGATCTCATATAGGCACCACGACGTCACAATTATGATGAAGTAAGACAAAATATATTAAAGCCAGCCTTCATTTGAAATTGTGTGTAAATTATGTGAAGAGAGTGAATGAAAGCATACACAATCTGTTTATCAGTGGAACAAGTATTTGAAGAGGCGTAGGCTGATCTGGGCCACTATTCGCTTTACTGTCACTCACCCCATGGTGGAATGTCTTACCTATCTCAGCATATACTATGTCCTCATCTGGCCCAGTCTTTGCTATCACTTCTCCCCTACAATAATGAAAAATAAAGCATTGACATCACTAAATTATCGCCCTTTCCCAGACATGCTACTAAGTTATCTCTCATATCCAGTATGAGTATGGAAAGGGATGTACGACCCTGCCTAACCAATATGTGGAGAAAAGGTAAGGGAAGTAATCTAGTGGTTATTCTTTCTGTACTTATACTGACCACGGGATTTAACGCGGAGACACACCGTTTTTGCAAAATACTTGTTTCAGGAAGTGAATATTGCACTGGATGGAACAAGGGTAAATCTTTGCAAAAGTTGGTGCTTCCTGACTTAATTAGGTTTATGACCCAGATAATGACTTGAATTACTAGGGCTGCAGTCTCACAGCAGGTTGCATCATTAACACAATAATGAAAATCATAACTGGACCAGGTCAATAGAACCTTCATCTGAATTTGATAGTATTGTTATCTTTACCTAGCAGAAAACCTTTGACGAAAGTAAACTAAACATGTGTCCATAGTACACAGATGCCCCCGTCTAATGCCTTGAGTAAAATCCCCATTCCACTGGATGGCGCTTCTGCTGCGCTTCAAAATTTTGGTTATTAAACCCCTGTCACACCAGAGCAGCGTTCTCACGGCGATCCCACGGCGTCCAAGAAAAATGCAGAACGCCGAGGTGCGCGCAGTACGATCGCAAGCATCACCGCAGCAACGCAGTGGCATCGCCAGTAGACGCTGTGGGATCGCATAGAACGCCGAGCGACGGCGCGCACTTTGAGCATGCTCAAAACAAACGCCGTCGCTCGGCGTTCTAATAAGAGCGCAGTGGGGTCGCCGTAAGGTCACAATAGCAGCGCAGTAAAGTCTCCTACAACGCAATAGGAGCTCCGCGGGCGCGCACAAGGGTCGTTGTGCAAACGCCGTGGTCGTCCGTGGCGTTTGCACGGAGTTTGTACGGCGTTCTTTGAGATGTCACTGCGTCTTTAACGCGCTTATACGACGCGTCTACGGCGCTTATACGGAGTGCAATTTATTTTACTGCGCTCTTACAACGACTGTAAGAAGCTGCCATGGCGATAATTGCGCTCCCTTGGAGCTTTTACCGCGCCCATCGGCGTTTGTATGACAAAAGCAAACAAAATAGATTAAAAAATGAGATATGCAAATAATTATAACAAAAGCAAACACAATACTATAAAAATGAGATATGCAAATAAGATTCATTTTACTATGTCCGACGTACGCCAGCAAGCTGGACTCCTGCTTTCCCATATGCAGGTCTAGCAGTTCCAAAATGCTGCTGACGCTGTTCACATCATTCTTGGAAGACGACGACGGAGGAGGGCCCAAAGGCTTAGAATGCTTTGGGTCCGGCCATGGCTGGAGGAAGCTAGACGGGTTCAGCATGGCCACTTTCATCGTCTCATGCCTGAGCTGCGATATGAGGATCCTTCTAGTTACTTCAATTACCTCCGAGTGCCGCCTGCAAACGAACGTCTTCAACACGCCGTCAGCGCAGTGCGAACGCCGTGAAAGCGCAGTGCATGCATTGTGGGCGCCGTGAAAGCGCAGTGAAAGCGTCGTGAGAGCGCAGAGAATCGCCAACAAGAACTCCGTAGGAACGCCATAGAACGGCATGCGAGCTCCGTAGCAACGCCTTGGTCGCTGTCAGGACGCCGTGACAGGCCCTTTTTCACAAAAAATATCAGGGTTTTCTTGCGATCTCACGGCGCTCCGGAAAATTAAACAACCCCGTGCCAACGCAGTGGAAACGCGGCTTGGTGTGACAGGGGCTTTACGCCATGAATTGTAGCAGAAGCTGCAGTAGCGCAGCAGAAGCTTCTAGGTCGCAGTGAAAGCGTATCTGAAGCGGCATGATTGCCAAGTCGCGGCGCTTGTTTTGACCTTGCTCTAAATTTACGTAGTGGACTCGTCATGGACACAAAGCGCAACAAAAGCATAACAGCGCAGCACGAAATTCATGAACGCAGCAGTATCGAGGCAGCAGCGTAAGCAACGCATCACCAGCGCAGTGGAATCTCGCTGTAAGATGGCGCCTCGGTTAAGGTATTGACACTTGCAGGATAATTAGCTTCAAAGAGGTAGACTTGTATAGGATTAAAGGGAAAATCAAGGACCAAAAAATATACATCAAAGTGACTTACATTAAATTTTATCCTTGACCTTTAAGCTAATGACATGGTCCTTGCATGCAACAAATCTTCTTACCAAACAATTTTAAAATCCCAATGATGCAGGACAAAGTTATGGACTGGAGAAGCGGGGAATGAAATCTGCGACCATTTCATTAAAAGCATTTCGGCAAGACCATTCTAATGAGGGGTCACAATATATTCTGCTTTTATGGAGAGATATTAAAAAATATCCTTAGATTATCCGTGTTACCCCTTGGTATGCACAGCACTGTACTGAATATCCAAAATTCCATTTTCTGAATATGGAAAATTCAAATTGACGACATTCATAATTTAATTGAATAATGGATATCCATAAATCAAATTATGGATATCAAAAGATCTGGTGAGTGTTTGATATCCAAATCCATTTATGAAAATCCTTAAATCAAATAAATTTTGACTGTCCCATAATCAACTGATCAGCATATAAAGTTCTGTTTTGCTATTTATTTCCTTTTGGATATCCTAAATTCGATTTTAGGATATCCATTATTTGATTGATGGATATCCAATATTCATCATGTTTTTTTGATATTCAAAATTAGATTTCTGGATATTCATAAATCAAATTTTACATATCACAAAATCAAGATGAGTATTAGATGTCCAATAATCGAATTTTGGATATCCATCCACTGAATTTGGATATCCATATATTGAATTATTTTGGATCTCCATAAACTAAATAATAGATATTTATAAATGGATATTCATATTTCAATTTTTGGATATCCAAAAACTGAATTATGGATATCAAAAGATAATTAGGACATCCGATATTATTTAGGCATGTTTCAAAGTAAAATACTGGATATCCAAAACTAAGTTATGGATATCCTAAAATGAATTATAGATATCCAAAAGGCGAGAATATGAAGTAAAAGGGTGATGCATAAAGTATATAGTATGACAATTGGTTTCAATATTATCCTAAAAAATGGAGAGCATAAGTATTATGATGTTTCAGTTGTTTTTTCTGTGTAATTCATTCTGTGTAAAGCAATGGCAAACTGTGTAGATCATGATCAGACTCCTCTTTCAGAAGCAGGCTGATAAAGGAATTCATTGCCTAAGTTTTTCTGTCCAAATAATGTGGGTAACTATGATGTAAGTGAAACATATCTGATAGGCAGCAATAATTATAACAACGATAATAGTAATGATGATAAGAGGTCATTTTGAATTTTGGACAGCATAGTTTACATGTTGTCGATATTTTTCCCTTCACAAAAATATTCAAATTATGGTTTAAGTTGGCTTGTTAATTTTGAAAGGGGGTATCATATGAATTTTCATGCTGATTTTTTTTTTTTTGGACTTAACATATAAAAAAAAGATAAAAAAAATAGCAAGCTAGCTTAGATTGTTCCACTGGGTACCATTTCATGCAAAAATAGATACATGTAAAATATTAATACCTATTGACTTTATTGTCTTCATATGTTCAGGTAGTTTTATCATACTTCAAGCAGTGCACTAATTAGCACAGTCTGGAAAAGGGTCTTCCTGGAGATAGCAGTAATTACTTGGGTCATTATCTCATTATCTGAGGGAGCACGGATCCGTGCTTTTTCTTACCCTTGTTCCCTTCCCTGTATTGGATGAGTTTTCCTTGTTTCACATGCCAGAAGGCATCTTACATCAAACCAGGTCTGAAGCTCCACACTAACCATACAGTACATTATATTTTGATAGTAAAGTGACGAGAATTCAAGCGCAATGACGTTTTTGCCCTTAAGTTGGTTGGTTGGTTGATTTGATGCTTAACGTCCACGGTAAACAACTAAGGTCATGTCGGGACGGTTTTGCCCTTAAGAATAATGAATATCACTGCTGAATATCACTGGCACAGGAGATCACTGTGGCCCAGCAGTTTTTGTCGCCTTCTCACTGAGGAAAGGGGGAGCGGGTGGAAGGGGGTGGGTTAGAAAAGAGGCAGGGGTCTATTTATTAAAAAAAAAAGAAATGACTTACCATGGATCAACGACACCGCTGTGACCATATGTGACGTAAGGTGATTCGTCGTTCTGTGCTGGGGCAACATTGGCCAAGAATACCTGATTATCAATAGCACGTGCTCTCATTAATGTCTCTAGGTGGGCGGGGCCTGTTTTGATGCTAAAACCTCCCATATAATTCAGCAAATGACACCCTCTGTCTGTATAAAGCCGGGCCAGTTCAGGGAATCGGAGATCAAGGCACAAACCAAAACCCACTTTGCAAAAATCTGGAAAAGAGTATGACAAATAATTGATACATGGTACACATAACTGATTTTCAGAAAAAGACCGTCCAACAGTCAATCGACTGCCATTGGTATCTTAGAAGACTATCAGTACAAAACAACTACCAGGCAAAGCACAGCTAGACAGCTGCATCATTTTTAAAACCAGTCACATAAAGCAGTAATTTGATACAAATAGACGTACATTATTTTTGTCAAGAGCTTAAACTCGGCGCACATAGGTTCTCCAACATCTATCACGCTGATAGTCACGGCATATGTTGCGTATGATACATTATTCATTGTGTCACCGTCTGAAGATTTTGTCCTACAAAACATAGCATGCAAAACAGAGCACCGGACAGACAGAGGTGGCGTTTGAGGTTATAATCTCAAACACGACCTCTGTCTGTCCGGTGCTCTGTTTTTACATGATATGTTTTGTAGGACAAAATTTCATTTTCATTTGTGGCCCTAATTAGAAGTTGTTTCCTACAATGGATAAATATTTAACTGTGAGACCTCTCGGTACTTTTACAATCATCATCAAAACTCAGTTTCTCTTTTCGTTTGACAGATTTTGGCTTTCATGTGGTAAATTTGATGCTTAGACAGGGCAAAGTTGACTTACTTACCTTACCCGCTAACGGACAAAAAATCGTTAAAAAATCACATATACCAGTCTGATACGGTTAATCATTTTTATGGGATAAAGCAAGAGGAAAACAGTAGTAGTAGTAATTCAATTCTCATATCGACGTTGCCCCCGCACCTCAGCGGAACGAATCCATAGCCGCAGTAACGGGGCACCGAGCGTCCGTCCAAAGAGGAAAACACAAAAACTGGCTGCATATTAAAGACAGGTTCCCTCTTTTGAAACAGGCTACTTGGCACTATATTCTGGTTTCGGGAACCAAGAAAAGGTTGCTGCTTTAAGACAGGTGTCCCTTTTACAGCTAGACCACATAGGCTTGAGTGTATTTACCAGTTTGAACAGTAGTGAGACAGTCACCGTGTACATTGAGTTCTGACTCTGTTATCTTCATGCGAGGCCCCAGGTCCACATCAAACATATGAAGCTGAAATAAGGACATGTACTAGTTATACATAGGGAGAAGGAAGAACATTTCTTGTAGTATGCAGTCATAGCAGTCAATAAATATACTGAACGCCAAAAGAAACGCCCACAAAGTTTATATATTAAATTTGCAAAAGTAGGCTACTGCTACTAGTTTTTTGTTTTGTTAGTTTGACTTGTCAATGTGTTTGGAGAAAAAGAATATCTGAAACCCTCAATATCACTTACACTGTAACTGTGAGAGCCAACACTTTCAGTGTGGGTTAAAATTTAAAGTTACAGAAAACAATCTTTCAGAGGTTATATTCTTAACAGCTGAATTACTGTGAATCACGGTTTGCCTGCGATTATAAATTCCTTTATCAGAAGAACATTTGCTTTAACTAATTTTGTTATTCTGTCTTTCATTCTTGAAAAACAAGACAAGGAAAGTTAGGTGTATCAAGAAAGAATCAACAGCCTTTAACTTAGACACAGCGTTTTCCACAGAACTTTCTAACTCTGATATGTTCAAACGGAAAAGAAAGATCTTTGTGTCAGAAGTAATACTGTGGTAAAACGCAACACATAAAAACATTCGAACAAGAAACTGCAGCAAGAAGCCATAAACATTGGCGTTATCGGTCTTCAAAAGTTACTCTTTGTTTAATACAAAGGGAGGCCGCCACCACTTAATCCCGCACAGGGCACAATGGTGCGGGTTTCCTGGTCTACCGGACGAGTTCTGTGCTAATTAAGATCTTTTACTTCAAAGCAAACATTATGAACAAACACATGTATGTAGTTTATATGTAAATCGAATAACATTGTTATGTGTTGTCTAATTATCTACAGAAGCTTAAATTTTTTTCAGATGGCGGCGGGATCGTTGCGTTGGTACGATGATCTTTCAACTGTTGGGGAAGCTGGACACGGTTGATGCAAATGAAACAAACAGGTTACCTTTCTGAATTTTGCAATGATGTCTCCTTCTGGATTGAATATGTTACATGTGTTATATAACTTGTCAGATCCAGGTATCGTCTCGGGGAAAGATCCTGCAAAACAATCATTACAAATAGACGAAAAGACAGGAAATCTGAAATCCATATTTTTCTAAATGCACCCTTCCCTCATACTAGCCTCCTCTCTTTTGGTAACGAGGTATGAAGCAGAAGGAGGGAGAGGCCTGGAAAAGGATAATTCCGTCATGCTCATTAGTTTTTTCCTTTCTAGTATGATAGCCCTAGAAAATTAAAAAGACTATTTAAAAATATATAATATCTATGGATCAGGAGAAAACTGCATAGCGAAAAAGCGACAACGCTGACCAGTCCGCATTGAAGCAAATGTTTATCAGGGACATATCTTCCTACCACATTTTGTTCGTGGCTGGGCCCGCCTGCATGTGACAAGCAATTAGCAGTTAACTTTTATTTCAAAGGATGATACATTCTCTCTCTCTCTCTCTCTCTCTCTCTCTCTCTCTCTCTCTCTCTCTCTCTGTCTCTCTCTCAATAAACCTAAAAATCTTAAAATATACCTCCAAAGATATAGACACTATGGTCTCTCGCAGCTTGTGACAGCATTTTAGTTGTTGGACCTGGGTCTAACTCCTGGTTCGCTACGAAGTATTTCGGATCCATCCAGCAGGTGAAATATTCCTGTAATTTCAGAGAACACTGCTAATAAAACCTAAAACACGAATTTCGAATCTTTTTTTAGTGAGTCAAAAAAAGACAGTATGTGGATTAAATCCTATGACTGCAAAGTTGTCTGACGCTATATCTAATCTTTTTCCTGCCCAGCTCTTTATTATGGAAGTGTCCATCTACGAGGGGTAATTGAAAAGAACTGAGCCTCACCATGTTTTGAAAACTTTAGAGTGGATTGGAGTAATTGATTTTAAACAGTCATTCTACAGAGCAACATTCACCAAATTTTGGGAATTTACCTTAAATATCAATTGGACGACATTTGTCTTTTTACAGTCACCCCATGAGTGCACTGTATGACTCTTTGACCGACCATAACTTTAGCAGAGACAAATATTTTGCAATTGTTTTTTTGCAAATTTATGTCCTACAGCATTCCGGTAATTGATGATATACGCAAACATAAATTAATTCCATTTCTTAATAAAAGCAAAATTTTAATTTTCCGCAGGAGGTGTCTATTTTGAGAGTTTCTGCAGATAGTGCACAAGCGGAGTCGCATGCTATACGTGCACAGGAGTGGATATCTTTTAACTCTTTTTGGACGAAAATCGTGTGAGATGTCCATGTTTATTTGTGTGTAAACATTGTTTGGTTTTGCTCACAATGTCCTAATAAACACGAAATTAGGATATGGGTCTCCATATTTCAGAGTTGCACTATTTAAGGGTTTACGGTAAACCCACCAGATGCCAAAATATTCTGCATTTCAATCAAACCATTGACAAATTATCATATTTCCACGTACTGCAACAAGAACCATTTAAATCTTGTAGACTGTGAAAAATGAATTTTTCAAAGTAATGCAAGGCAAATAGATTTTTTTATTTTGAAAATATGCCAACCCTCTTATGTTTAAGGCACTGTAAAAAAGAAACATTTTGCCAAATATTTTTGAAACTTCCATCGGAAGCTAGTGAATGAAAACTTATTGCATTCGTATTTAGCACGCATGCGCAGATTCACTAGAAGTACCTTAGGCTCAGAACTTTTCAACCATCCCTCGTATAGTAACAGTTCAGTCGATTTACGATTCAAAGGGATGTGCATAGAATTCACTTTTAAATGGGATAGACTAGACTAGACTAGTGCAGTGTGGTGTCCGTATTCTTTTATACAAAGTTTCTGAGCCCCTGGAATCACTCAGTCCATTTCAAGCCAGTTTGAAAAATATTCGATCCTCAAATGCATATCGTGTATTAAGGTATATGAGTACACCTTCCTGCCAGCATCACACTGGGGATCTACTTTTGTGACTTCCTGTTTGCTTCCCTTGGCGACAAACCATTCCAAAATCAGGTCTTCTTAAAAATGGAAAAATGCTCATAGAGGAGCAAATTTGATCCTTCTGAGAAAAGAGGTAAATGAAAATGATAAAACAGCTACCCCTGTAAGCGTATCTATTCACCTTAAATTCAACTACATGTACTTAAGCAATGCAGACGAGTTCACTACTTTCACTCATTTAGCGTGTTCTGTGCTACAGAAAATTAAAGATATGCGAATACAACAGTTTTAGTCTGCTCAGCCTCAGCTCAGCAATGAGACTGTTAAAGAAACTAGAATTATATTTCATCAGCTTTATCTAAACTTACTACGCCAGCTTTATCTCAACTTACTTCGTCAGTTATCTCTACTTACCGGCAGTACGAGAACTCTTGCCCCAGTTCCAGCAGCTTCTTTAATCATCCTGCCAGCTTTCAGGAGATTTTTCTCCCGATTAAACTCCACAAACATTTGAAGAAGAGCAATCTTAAAACCTGAAATATAAAGAATTTTGATCCGCGACAAGACAAAATCAACAAAGTGGCATGTGCGCCCAGCGGAAATTCTGATCAGCTTGGGCATCCGCCCAGTCTGATCAGTCTTTGCTGTCGGCACAGACTCTTGGGTAAGCGCATAGCGAAGACTCTGAATGCCCAGGCTGATCTGTGCCTTTACTTGTCGCACATGCCTCTTTGTTGCTTTTGTCGTGTTGCGGCTCAAATTTTGTTTTCATTATATTCAAAATTTAAAACAAGTAGCCCAAAGGGCAACAATTGCTCACCTGAGAGACACTGTAAACCTATAGGGATATTTAAGATGCTCAAGGGCAGCTAACTTCACAGTCAGTGGTCCAATCAGGCTGAAAATTAAACTCATCCAAAACATTTTGTATACCCTCATTTAATATATGCAAGTTTAAAAAGTATCCGATCAAAAGCACAATAGACAGAGCTGTCAAGGGCAGCTAACTTCGTAGTGGTTGGCCTGATCTGGCCAAAATTTGAACTTGTTTAAGATATTATGCATTTCCTCATTACCTGCAAGTTTGAAAAGGATCGGATCAGTAGAAATCAAGAAAAAGTGGCGACATTGATTTTTTGGATGCTCAGGGCAGGTACTCCATAGTCAGTAGTGAGATCTAGCCGAAATGCTATATAATCCAAGCTTTTATGCATATCCTCATTACCTGCAAGTATGAAGAGGATCCGATGAAGAATGAAAATGTGATGACGTTGTTTTCTCCATTATAAGACTGTGATTTTTTTCAAACGCTCAAGGGCAGCTAACTCCATAGTCTGTGCTCTAATCCTGCCAAATTTCGAACTCATCCAAGCTCTTATGTATGTCATCATTACCTGCAAGTATGATGAGGATCTAATCAAAAACCTTGATTGCAGCACCCTGAAAGTCAAACTTGCTCGAGATATTGTCATGCCCTACATTTGTGTGAAATTATTTTAGAATCCGTTGAGAAATGTAGGTGCTAGAGCGATGACAAAGTGTTTCTAAAAATAGCCACAGTGACCTTGACCTTGGGCACAGCAACCTGAAAGTCAAACTTGCTTGAGATATTGTCATACCCTACATTTGTGTCAAGTTATTTCAAAATCCATGGAGAAATGAAGGTGCTAGGGCGATGACAAGTTTTTCTAAAAATAGCCACAGTGACCTTGACCTTGGGCACAGCACCCTGAAAGTCGAACTTGCTCGAGATATTGTCATGCCCTACATTTGTGTGAATTTATTTTAAAATCCATTGAGAAATGTAGGTGCTAGAGCGCTGACAAAGTTTTTCTAAAAATAGCCACAGCGACCTTGACCTTGGGCGCAGCACCCTGAAAGTCAAACTTGTTCGAGATATTGTCATGCCCTACATTTGTGTGGATTTATTTTAAAATCCATTGAGAAATGAAGGTGCTAGGGCGATGACAAAGTTTTTCTAAAATTAGCCACAGTGACCTTGACCTTGGGCACAGCACCCTGAAAGTCGAACTTGCTCGAGATATTGTCATGCCCTACATTTGTGTGAATTTATTTTAAAATCCATTGAGAAATGTAGGTGCTAGAGCGCTGACGAAGTTTTTCTAAAAATAGCCACAGTGACCTTGACCTTGGGCGCAGCACCCTGGAAGTTGAACTTGCTCGAGATATTGTCATACCCGACATTTGTGTCAAGTTATTTCAAAATCCATGGAGAAATGAAGGTGCTAGGGCGATGACAAAGTTTTTCTAAAAATAGCCACAGTGACCTTGACCTTGGGCACAGCACCCTGAAAGTCGAACTTGCTCGAGATATTGTCATGCCCTACATTTGTATGAATTTATTTCAAAATCCATTGAGAAATGTAGGTGCTAGAGCGCTGACAAAGTTTTTCTAAAAATAGCCACAGTGACCTTGACCTTGGGCGCAGCATCCTGAAAGTCGAACTTGCTCGAGATATTGTCATGCCCTACATTTGTGTGAAGTTATTTTAAAATCCATTGAGAAATGTAGGTGCTAGAGCGCTGACAAAGTTTTTCTAAAATTAGCCACAGTGACCTTGACCTTGGGCGCAGCATCCTGAAAGTCGAACTTGCTCGAGATATTGTCACGCCCTACATTTGTGTGAAGTTATTTTAAAATCCGTAGAGAAATGTAGGCAATAGAGCGATGACAAAGTTTTTCTAAAAATATGTGATGACGTTGTTTTCTCCATTATAACACTATGGGATTTTTTTCAAACGCTCAAGGGCAGCTAACTCCGTAGTCTGTGCTCGAATCCGGCCAAATTTCGAACTCATCCAAGCTCTTATGTATGTCATCATTACCTGCAAGTATGATAAGGATCTAAGCAAAAACAGTTGAGAAAAGGAGATGACGCCATTTTCCCCATTATAACCCTATGGATTTTTTTCAAACGTTCAAGGGCAGCTAACTCCGTAGTCTGTGCTCGAATCCGACCAAATTTCGAACTCATCCAAGCTCTTGTGTATGTCATCATTACCTGCAAGTATGATAAGGATCTAATTAAAAACAGTTGAGAAAACGTGATGACGCCGTTTTCCCCATTATAACCCTATGGGGGCTATCTGTTGCCATGGAAACCAGAGTTCTGAGCTGATCGGCACCAAAACCTAATGCAGCCTTTCCCCCACCCAAATGATGCTTCAGATAAAATTTGATTGCGATCGGCCCACTGGTCTCTGAGATATTTATGTTTGAAAGTGTTGACGCACCCACCCACGCACCCACCCACGCACCCACGGACGGACGGACGACGGCTCGACTCCCATCCTATAAGCTCACCTCTGAGCCTTCGGCTCAGATGAGCTAAAAAGCAACAACAAAAAAACCAAAAAAAAAAAAAAAAAAGGAAGAAAGAAAGAAAGAAAAAAAAGAACCTAGACCAACACATAAACCAACAGACAGCAACTAAGCAACAGGTATACATTGTGTTTACTCTAAATAGTGTCACAGGTTGCCACCGTATAGTGCAGACCCAAATTTTCAAAGTCTGTAGTGTCCGATGTAAGTCATGTAACTCATCAATGCTACGTCAAATGCTCCTGTCCCAGGTGAGAGAGGGAACAATCCGAATCAGAAATGCTTGTGTTGATCAAATATTCATTACAAGACCGTATTTCATTTCATCTGTTTGTAAAAATTCGCTTTCTGGTAGCTGTGCTATCTTTTAGGATACCGCAAAAAAATGAAAATAAATAAATAATAATAATTCTCGACACTAGGCAAATAGAACGCGTTCAAGCTTTCCAATCTGTCAGACACCAAATTTTGCCAACTTTTTTATTCACGTAAACCCCAAATCGGTAAAGCAGCTTCCATATTTTACCTTAAAACTGAAGGCAAGACCCTTCCCTGATACTCTGTGAATGGGCCAGGAACCTTCAGAGGGACACATAAAAGACTTGGGTTTTTTAGTGACATACATGGCCAAAAATATGTCTTTTCGACATACGTGAAGGAAGCAATATTCCACGTAATTAAGCTAACCGTGACGCTGCTATTTGCATATAAATAGCTTAGTGTCTGTATTTGCATCTTACTGTAATGAAAAATGGATACACTGGCCGTGTCGCTACCAAATCTCTAGAACAATATGCAAACGACAAACTGATTCCACACACAATTCATACAGTCATTTCTTATGGGCGAGCCTATAACAAGTACAGAACTGTAATTTGAATTTGCTCTAAAATTAAGGTCCCCAACAATCCCGCTAGGCACATAACATTGAGTAAACATTGGCTCTACTTTGATTCAACGTCGTGACGTTGAATTAATGTTGATTCAATGTTGACTCATGGTTTTGTGCCTGCTGGGATGGCACGTTAACAACCCTAACTCTTTCTACATATATATATTTTTACGCTTATTAAGAATACAGTTGTAGTTGAATTCCTCTTTCCTTTGGTTCCCTTGTTAGAGTATGGCTCTTCTCGAGCGCGTTCAGTAAAATTCTGGATCATCAGCGCCTTCGGTATTTAACCCTTCTCTAAGGCCTATAACAACTTTGGAGGAAATTCAAATTCTGTCATCAGCTTTGAGAGAGTTTAAGGTGGTGATATTCACTGATTTGGGGCAAAGACAAAAATCTGCATAAAATGCTGAAAATACAACAGTTACTGTTCTTCCCAAAACTTGGCAGATGCCTTCTTTATGTTGTTTCTCATGATTAAGAATTCCAAAATGCAGGATTTGTGGCTGTTAAAAGTGTTTTTATAAGGAAAGATCAAAGGGTTGGTTGATTTGATGCTTAACGTCCACGGTAAACAACTATGGTCATGTCGGGACGGTCAGTTAACCTAACCACACTATTCCTGGGCAGGCTTAGACCTCCTAAGCGGTTAACCGGTACTAAGTGCACATACTTTCGCCCGTAACTGACAATTGCCCTTCTTGAATCAGCGGAAGGAGAAACGAAAGTATGTGGCCAGACCGGGTTTCGAACCCAGGACCTCTGACTTATGAGTCAGGTGCCCTACTGATTGCGCTATGCGGCCCGGCAAGATCAAAGGGTAATTTTCTGCGCAGAAATATAAGAAAATAATAGCGTTATTGAAAATATACTTGGTGCTGAGGGTGCCTTGTTGCTTTACGGAGAGCGTCCTAGCAATTATTTTTTCCAACTCTTTCTCACATTTTCAGGCTGAGCAGATAAAAAAAAAGATGTAGCCTGTGTCCAAATATTTGTCAAAACGCACAGGTAAGACGGTTTTAACAAGGTTGAACAATTTCATTTACACCTGTCATATAGTATCAGTAATGTATTATTTATAGTGTAGGTGTTATATAGGTATACTTGCCTACCCTATATTTAATGAATGCGTCCAGTGTACATTATCTTGTACATGGTTGACCATTTGAGAAAAAGCTACTGTTTTCATCTGGTCTACATTACAATTTGAGAAAGAGTTGGAACAAATAATTGCTAGGACGCGCTTCATTATGCAATAACGTACCTTCAGCAATACATAAATTTTCAATAACGATGTTATTTTTTTAGATTTCTGCGCAGAGAATTACCTTTTGAGCTTTCCTTATAAAAACACTTTTAAATAGAATGTACCTCTATTTTGTTTTCTAAACTGTAGACAACAACAAAAATAAGAAGTATGCTAACTTTCAGGGCGATACGTTATTTTTTATGGTTTTATGCAGATTTTAGTATTTACCATAAATCCCCACCTTAACATTCAGGACAACAGGTTCGAGAGACACCTAACATTCAGTCATACTACCTTAAGATTTTGTAAGGATCACCAGAATCAAATTATGTTCTAATGTTTGCCCCAAAGTTATACCTTAGCAAGCTTGATGAAATTCAAACCGTGAACTCAGAAGCTCAAACAGAGGTCAAGGTCACCAATCTTAATCATCTCTTTGGACTGTCCATATGATGTATGCAAAGTTGGTGGAAATTCATAAATTAAGGACATAGAAATTAAACGCTAGAGTTGACGTTAACTATAAGGTCTTGAGATTATCCCAATGATAGGCCTGAAATGCATACAACGATAGGAACAGCTTTAAATGTGAATGGACGATTTAACAGACGATTGCATCTTTTGAATACAGGCGGTGCGAAACAGATACATGTAATGAACGTCCTGATCAACCCCGCTGTCTAGTGAAGCTGTATATGAACCTCACAACTTGTTCAACCGGCACCCTACTTCAAACTTGTCCAGTAATAGTGTCAAAATGCACTGGAATGTAAAAGAATTCAATCACCAACAGTCATGATACGGTCCAGTCCAGTCCCTTTTAAGTCTTATTTCATACCATTCAGATGATCGGACACATATGGATTGGATACATGGCTGTTCTTCAGACAAACTGTCGCGACTGGCATTAGGGATTGAAGTCTGTGGTATAATGTTCCTGAATGTATTGATTCGTGGACTCAATAAATGTTTTGATTAATTGATCTTATTAAGCTTCAGGAAGAGACCTTGTCTTCAGTGCTAGTTCTTAGAAAGATGAATGAGGGCATGATAAGTGCAAGATTATTGAGAGTTATTAAGAACTGCTGAATTGGGGCAAAATACTGAGGACACAAGAAGGTATAAAACCAGCATGCACACAGCATTGATCATTGAACAAACGTATATTCAACGTCATGACGTTGAATCAACGTTGATTCGATGCTGATGACGTTGAATCAATGCTGATTCAAAGATGTGTGCCCAGTGGATAGGCGGATTTGCATAGTAGAGAGAAAAGCAATGATCAGGAGTTGGTTCGATCGAATTCCGCATTCTGCTGCAAACCCCAAACGGGAAATAGACGACAACAGCTAAGACGGCACTAAAATAAACATCACCAGCAAATAGCCAAGGGGACAGCTCTTTCCCAATAAATGGCCACAAGTCTATTCTAAATAAATAGAACAATGAAGTCAAAGACAAACAGAAAGCGGGCGAACAATTACAATTACAACAATTACAATAGAAGCAACGCCTTGCACGTCTTTCCGTCATTTTTACAAGGGGATAGAATTTTTGTGCCTGTCTGTTTGCTTCCAAAATTCGACAAGGAAACCGTTACGAAATTGAGTCTACTCTTAAGGGAAAGAATTTACTCCTGCAGAAGCAAATTCTTCCCGCTGATAGCTGATTCCAGTAGAAAGAAATGCAGAAATGGAAAAGCAGGGTTTGATCCCCTTTGTAGTTAAATTTACGACGACAAGTTGCTGATGCAACATCAAATATCGGAGGCTCAGATCAGAATGCTCCTTACCCTGATCTTGTTCAAGCATTTCTCGCCAAATACTTAGGAATGGCTACAGTTTTAGTACTTAAAGGTGAATAGATACACTTTAAAAAAAATTATCTCTCCCTTTTAAATTTGACGCAACTTTCACAGGAAATTCCTTGCGCCTCGGACAAAATTCTTTTAATCTTGATTACGGGTTCGGTGCTTATATCTATCCATATTATATACTTAGCAAAAATAAAAACTTGACAGTCGCTATTTTTCGTCCTACGGTAGTCGGGAAAAGGTGAGACATAAAAATTATTTTAATGTAAGAAAAGGTATTCAATTTGTAATCTCATAGTCATACAAAATTCAAGGCTCTTTAGATACAGCAATATTGAGGCTATTGTAAACGTCACGAGGGTACTTTTCTGTTTTCTATGCTCAAAACCAAACAATTACCGAATTAAAAATTGTTGAAGTCAGCTTAAATGATAAAAATTTTGTTGGCAATGTCTTTCCATTATTAAATCCAATCTGTATGGACTCCTTAGCTAAAGTTATGCCATTGCACCGCCGAGACGTGAGAACCAAACGAAAAACCTCAGTAGCCTCAAATTCAGTTTCAATGGAATTCCCATTACACATTAAAGTCTTTATGGCAGTTTAAGAAATGGCTTTCAAATAAATTTAGTAATAAAGACATTGAGTTTGCAAGACAATCAAACAAATCTCGAAGAAAGCAATAAAAAAGACGCACTGGTATAGAAACTATGGCATCTCAAAAACCCCTATATGGTTAATTCAAAGGGAGATAATCTGAACGTTTTGAATCATTAAACGTTATTTTTAGGCCGTGATTACAATTAACATTAAGCGTTTAAAGTTTTTTTCTGTGAGTCCTGGAAATACTGTTTATTGCGTACAAGAAAACTTTCTTCTGTGCGTGCGCAAATTAAAGTTCTGGTCTGAATTATTGAAATAGGAATAAGTTTGATAACTCCGGACTGGATAAAAGTTAACCAATAAATTTTCATAATTTAAGTAAAGAGACGGTTGTCCGACGCGAAAAACTCCATATATACATTACATAGTTGCTAGGTTGGCCGGAATTAAGAAACAAAAACCGTCAATTTTTTTATTTTTGCTCAGTATATGACGATTATACTAGGAGTAACTCTGAGCTCAGAATGCTATACTGACGGAATATATACGGAACTTTGCCATCGTTTAATAAAATAGGTGAGTGACTGGTAGTAGTCAGAAGAACCTCATCAGGGTCTACACTGACTCCCCTTGTATACTGTGCACAAAAAAGACTGTTCCCTGTAGGCACACAATGTTGAATTAACATAGATTCAACGTTGATTCAATATCATGATGTTGAAAAACCGTTGAATCAATGTTGATTCATGGTTGTGTGCCCAGTGGGTTGGTAGACACTGGTTTGTTCAGTAAGAACTATATAGCTTCCTGTCTGTTAAGAACCGTCTTTTATGGGAGACGCACAGACTTCTCATGACAACGTCATGTAACTTCATGATTCTGGATCCCTAGACGCTATCTATTACAGCAAAAATTAGACGGCGGGAGAGACACAGAATTTACTTCCGAGACTAACTTCATTTCTATAAGTTTTGCCATTTTCATAGAAAGATGACGACAAAGCGTTGTGTGTTGGGAGAGAGAGAGAGAGAGAGAGAGAGAGAGAGAGAGAGAGAGAGAGAGAGAGAGCGTTGTGTGTTGAGAGAGAGAGAGAGAGAGAGAGAGAGAGAGAGAGAGAGAGAGCTGTACTTACGAGATCCCATGTTTACAATTCCTCCTAGAATAATTTTCTGCTATATGCTCTACTCGTATAACGACCAAAAACGACGACACATGTCCTAAATGTCTCAAGACTATTGGATTTCTCTTAACCTGGCACTGCCTTAAATTGAACTGCTGACAAATAAACATTGCCTTTGGAGAACCTATATTGTGAACAGTGAAGACTTTGCTCATAGCCTGCTCAGAGTCTGCTCAGAGTCTGCACTATTCACGGTGGATATTGATTTTTCAAGATCTTCAAATAATCTTTTTAATGCAGCACTGCCTCAAATAGAGCTTGTCGTAAAAATGTACCTTTTGGTGAGTGTATATTGTGAATAGTGAAGACTTTGATCAGACTCAGATCAGTTTCCACTGGCCACAGGATAGTTTATATGAGATCATCAAAGTGTGTTGGCACTGGATATAGTAAACGCTTGGATGAGACAGCGCGGCTGTGCAGACTCATCCGTTTCCAAGGTTCATCTGTTGGGCCCCGACCCAAATTTATTTAGCAGCTCCACAAAAGAAAAGTCCCTTATGCCAACGCGAACATTTAAGCCATGTCCAGTTTGATGGAAGACGTCTTTGTTCAAAATAAATAGATCCAAACGACTGCCAAACAGTGAAAAATTCCCTCTGTGCTTGGCTGAAACGCGTCTTAACTGACCGCATAACTTCACTCATATATAGTCGACCAGTCTAACATCGCTTCGAATATATTCATACTCATATGCCACTGGATTACACTTATTTTTCATACACGGGCTACAACCGTACGAGCTACCGTGCTAGATAGACGCGTTTTCGATGTGTGCCATATGCTACCCTGCAAGCACACATAATAACGTCGCACTGACTTGCATGCGACGTCTACTGTACAGTAGACGCCGCAACTATCGTCATTTCAACGTCATATGACAGCTGCCATAATATGCAGTGGCGGCTCGAAGTGGTCAGAGAACATTAGGCTTTGTTGCATTTCGGAGTTTATAACGATTTTAAAAAATGCACAAAGTATTTATAATTATTCGGGCAATACGTGATTAAAATTTCGTGTATCCACTCCTTATTTTTATACTACAGTAGAAGAAATTGCTCGAATTAGAACTTTACAGCAAACTGTTACCAACTACCTTTTTAATCTGAGTTACTTCCATCATATTGCAGCTTATAATAATTTCTGGTCCTTTTGGGTAATTGGTCTACATTTGTTTTGAAGGCTTTTCGTGAGCGTGTCGGAATAGCAATAGCACGCCCACAGTGAGCACGTCATCGATTCAATCAAATGCCTGGGCGTCCTACTAATTTGGATAATAGTACGGCAAGGACCTACTGTGCTTGTAGTAGGTGCGGGTAGACTGATTGTTGGGACATTTTTTCTCTCGCCTCTCTCTCTCTCTCTCTCTCTCTCTCTCTCTGGGAGACGGCTAGATATAGACTGAAATACTGTCTCAAATAGCTGTTAAAGCCAAAACAAACAACCAACCAACAGTCTACTAATTTTGTTTCCTTAGTGTATTCCTTGCTCTTTCCAGAACTTAGACAGAGCTTTTGTTTTTTACGGCTGATAAGGGTCTATTTTTTTCTGTTTGTAGCATACGAGGACCCTCTGGAGCTTTATGAATACGGACTATTAATCATGAAGTGTATTTTACATCGGCACCGTAATCGATTGCACTTGGGTTCACGAAGGTTAGTATTAATTCATTTCATTTTTTTAAACAACCGTTGCCCCTTTTTAACATAGATACAAATGCATTTCAATGGCGTTTTTTTTGTACACGTCTGTATCTAGTCACTGTGATGCTGACAAATTTTGGAACTGGCACTTCTAGCGGATTTCCCCGTTGGGTGTTTGGACTGATTTTCGTAGGTGTTTTACATAATAAAACATCCCTGAAATGTATCCACAGTTGCTAACGACGTGGTTACAGCAACCCTGCTGCAGCTCGAATCAACAATGGTGATGATGCGCGGGCTGAACATCAGGCAGGGTTCACAAATTATAATTACGCACGGTGCTGACATAAACACACTGCGACAAACTCACTTTCCGAACCTAAGTACTGCAAGTAGCCTACAGAGCAGGCCATGAATTGCCCTACAATTGCATACAATTGTGCGGCATTGGATGTGTACTTGTTAAAAATCACCATTTTACCAGTCTGTTTTCGTAGCGTTTTTAGACTTCTTAATAGTTTTTCTAATTTATTTTTGCTTTTTTTAATGCACGTCTGTTATCCTCTAGACAATTGCAGATTTAAAACGAACGTCCACTTTTTTATTCTATCAGTTGTTGAAATCAACAATGTAGCCGCAATCGAGGAGCCCCGGTAGCTCAGTATGTTAAGCGCTGGCCTGCTGATCTAGCGGTCCCTGGTTCAAGTCCCGCTGTAGACGTGAATATTTTCAATCGTAAACGGGGTTCCACTGCACACAGCTTTCATTATCACCCAACCATCGTCCTGATATGACTGAAATACTGTTAAAATGGACGTAAAATCGCAAGGCATTCATCCATCATGTATCCGTAATCGGGCCCAGTGCTATGTTATACTACTTAATGTTACGCATTTTTGCTCTGTCAATCAATCAATTAATCCGTCCGTTCGTCAGACTGTCAGTGAGTGAGTGAGTCAGTCAGCCAGTAAATGAAACAATCGTTCATTTATGTATTCATTCCATTCGTTTACATGTTCATTCATTATACCTACCTACCTACCTACCTACCCACCTACCTTAAATCATCATAGTTTGGGCAACTGCAAAAGGCCTCTATAATGCGTGTAATAGTTATCTATGTCATGTTCAGAATTGGATCCCGGCAGTTGTTGTTTCTTTCTTCAGGATCGTTCCCTAATCAAGATCTGCAGCAATGTCAGAGCCCAGATACCACCTGTACGTGAAGGCCGGTCGGGACGGTTCATGCATAGGAGATTGTCCGTTCTCAATGCGTGCTAACATGTTCTGTCATCTAAAAGGAGTTCAAGCAGATCTGAAGTTTTTGCTGATTGACCTTACCAATAAGCCTGACTCTTTCCTTAAACTGAATCCCGCTGGCACGTGCCCAGTTCTTGTTGACACTCAAACTGATACTGTCATTACGGACTCGGCAGATATTAGCGAGTATTTATGTAAAACAGTCCCTGAGCCTACGGTGAAGACTCCGGACTCTGCCGCCGCTGATGCTGTAGCTGGTCTCTTCCCCAAACTTGTGGCCTTTATGAAGAACAAGGAACCTGCCATGGAAGATACAGTGAAGGCAGCGTTGATCAGTGAACTCGGGAAGATCAACGAGTTTCTGAAGACAGAGGGCGCCAGAGGACAGTTTATGGTCTGTGATGCTTTGTGTGACGTAGACTGCCAGTTATTGCCCAAACTACGACATGTTAAAGTGGCAGGCAAGCACTATAAAGGGTTTGAAATTCCTGAGGAATTCAAGGAACTGAAGGATTACATCAGTGCTGGAGAGAGCCACGAGGTGTTCCGATCTACATGTCCCCCGGATGAAGAGTTTATTCATGGTTGGAAACGGCATTTGGAGTGAACGCAAGACTCTTAAAGGCGAAAGCTAAAAGGGGCATTTTTACAAATAACGATCAACTTGAATGGCAAGCTTCGACACGCCTATATAAGAAACTACGCCAGGAAAATAAAACATCAAATACTGCACTCTATTGTCATTTCAGCTGCTAAAACAAAACAGTGTCGGCGGATTGCTAGATTGCAGTTTCTGTTGTTTTACGCTTTATTTGCTTATTGTATGTGTTCAGAATCATGCTCTCAAATGTTTGTGAATTGCGCATGTCTATATCGTAGAGCAAAGAGCAACTTAGCTTGAGGAAACAACTCGGGTAGAGATAGTCTGAAGATTCATATAAATTCATACATGACAAGGGACCAAATGTCAACACATTTATTAAACGTGTAATGTACTGTTGCTTTACTAACTGTTTGTCTCTGATACAGTCTTTTAAAATTTCATTTACATTATTCCTATTTTTATGCTGCTCTGAAAACTATGTTTGACGTATTTACAAGATTCGCGCAGCTTTCTGAATTTAAATAATGCGAGTAAATCGTACTGAGCTGGAGTATGTTATCCGTACATGTGTTTCCAGCTTCTTATAATTGAGCCGCGACACGACAAAACCAACAAAGTGGCTCTGCGCCCAGTGCAGACTCGGATTAGCCTGGGCATCCGCCCAGTCTGATCAGACTTTTCGCTAAACGCTTGAAGGGTAGCTAAGGGTATAAGCTACCTCCATGCAGACAGCGAAGACTCTGAACAGACAGCGCGGTGGCCCAGGCTGAACTGAGTCTGCGTTGGGTGCACAAACACTATGTTGGTTTTCTCGTGTCGCGGCTAATATAGTCTTGTAGTAGCATGATAGGAATAAAACCAAAGAGAGGATGATGGCTAAAAATTTGCGACTCTTTCAACAGCATTTCAGTCATATCGAGACGAATGGTAATAAACTCTGTTTACCGTGTGAAGAAATGTTCTGCCGCTCGTCAGCAGAATTCGAACCCGGTACCGCTGGCAGTAAGCCAACACCTAGTCGACTGCATTACTGTCGTCCCTTCTAAAGAGAGAGACTTCATGCTTAATTTTCTAAACGTGTATATTGTGTTTACAACTTTGCAATAAAATACAGTAAGTGCAAATTTATAAAGTGAGTAGAATTTACTAATATTTTGCTTGATTTTTAGAACTCTCTCAGTGTGTAGTGTTTTTTTTTCACGCCTAGGGCTAGCAGAATACTAGACATATGTACACTTAAAAACAAAAGGAGTTTTAAAAAAAATGTTACACGTACATTTTACGTTACAGAAAACTGGCAACCGGAACCGGATTTTACGTTAAAGAAAACTGGCAACCGGAACTGCCAGGAACACATCGTAATATTACGGGACGGTGTTGGCACGTTTTAATAGTTAGAATAGAAGTATTGCCAGATTGTATTAAATGTGGAATCAAAGCAATGCTACAGTACAGTTCACTGTTTTTTTCCCACGCACTGGTTATTTTACTGTACTGGGCCAGGCAACCAATTTATAGTGTAATACTTTTCCGGCGGCGGCGTCGGTGAAATTAGCAGCACAGACTTTCGTCGAGTTTTCTAGTTTTATCTTTTTTCTTGACAGTACGCTGACAGGCGAGACATCGCCTTACGCGGTATTCTTATTTACTATTGCATGTTGCTACATATAATAATGAGCGATGTCACGCCTAGGGTGTCCCATGGAAGGGACATTGGCAAACAGTGCAAATCCAGATCAGACGCTGCTTCTCGCGGCGTTTGATCAGGGTCTACTCTGTTTGCATAAGAAAAATGGATACTTCTTTTTTTTAAAGATAATAATAATAATAATAATAAAGATTAAACCAGACACCCCTTAAATAATAAATGGACTCATCCAATATATATTGATAGAACAGTCCACCAGGTATAAATGGGTAAAACCTGTGAGAACAGGGGAAAATATGAGCAGTTACAGCTGCACAGACTGATTTGAGTTAAGTCTCCGCAGTGTCTAAATTCACCGGGGTGTGAAAAGGGAAGAATGATCTGACTGCTGATCTGAGTCTTTCAAGTACTTCACTTTCCCCAGCAAAACAGCTGTTAAAATCTGATAAGCACACATATCAAATACACATAATTACTTCCACGATTTGGAAGTAAATATAGGGGAAAGTGATAGACTGCTTTATCTGTCGAACATGCTGTAATATCGTGCATAACATGCTGTATGGATTTTCCATACTGTAGGCAAACTATGGCCATCAAAGAACCCTTAGTAGTCTAGGGCGTAACTACGGCTCCCGTTCGGGTCGAGTGGGAGTCGTAGTGACGCTCTATGCTACTATTCTAATGTCCACAATATTTAGTTATCTATTATACATCGGGTTCTTTCACTATGTAACTTGATAAATTGGAGGCAGCATGTTAGACTGTTCCACTGCTATATCTGTTAAATTTTATATTGTAAGGATGTGAAAGAGTCTAGCAGCATGTAGACTATAAGAAAGGTAATCCTTTCTTTTACATGCATATTCCTTCTCAATGTTGCCCACTTCGGCTAACGTTCACATTAGCATAGCTTTTCGGTCGATTTGTGACCGCCTTTGATGGATATTTCGATTGATGCCGATATTTCGTTTGATGGGATAATTTCGTTTGTAGTCACTCTAAATTATGACTTCTCGCATGGAAGGAAGGTAACTCAAATAGAAATACAGAAACGTGAAGCGGACAGTGTTCTCCCATTTGCTGCCAAGCCATATGACTTTTATACCATGTCTTATTAGATAGTTACTCCTGGCTTTGAAAAGTTCAACAGCAAAACTACTTTGGGTAAAAAATCTAAAACATACTATGCACAAATAGAACGTTGACATGCAACACATCCAACAGGACCAGCATGACTATATAGAGCAGAGAAGGATCTATGAAAATGAGTTTTACGTCCTTGTCAACAGCTGGTCAGTCATATCAAGACAATGATAGGGTTATAATGAAATGCTGTGTGCAATGGAATCCTATTCACATTGTGAAGAATTCCGTCGTCGGTGGGATTCGAAGCAAGCTGAGTTACAGCACAAAGACGGCCCTTAGCAGCGAGCAAAACCAATGTATTCTCAGAATCAATGAAAACGCACAGAAATGAGCTGCTCATAGAAAGTTTAGTTTACTCTATATTTTGTTAAGCGCAATCAATTGTGATGTCAAAACCGACGTTCTAGAAAAACACAGACATCAATCGACTCATTTAAAACCGAGTAAGTACATATTGCGCTCTCTTCCGGAAAAATAAATGCCATACTGACGTTCTTCAAAATAATACCCGCACATGCAAACCTCTGTTTGGTACATTATACTGATGTAATCCAAGCTCAAGCTTGATTGTAAATTGATATTTTTTACCTGTATAGCTCGATTTCTTTTTCTATTTTATTATTATTTATTTTTATTTTGCATCTAATTTCAGCATTTAGGTAGGATACGTTCGTAATTTCGCTTTCATGAACTTTCGTCAGTCGATTATTTCATGATTGTGGTAATGTAGTGACGTTCAATTCTAATTCACCATGTTCACACTGGTCTGGCATTCAACACGGGCAACGAAGGCAACGTTACAGAACCCGCTTTTTCAGCTCATCAGAAAAAGTTTGTTTCAGAAGTATAGTCTCACGGACCATCCGACCCCCGACTCTTGAAATATGAATCAAAAGTTTTACTAAATTGATTTGCATATTCAAGAAATACTTGAAAACAATTTTTGTGCTACAACGACCAGACAACGAATTCGTGAAAACACTAATTCAAGCACTGCATTTATACTAGACGGAATTTCTTCGAAAATCTGGTCTGACTAAGAGGTCTAACAAACTGCCGGGTCCGTAAGAATGATAGTTTGAAATTAATGTAAGAAGTATGCGAAAACAATCGAGTTTTATAGTACGTTGCCTTCGTTGGCTGTGTTGAATGCCAGACCAGCGTGATGTTGGTTCCGGCGTCCTGGATTTCTTTTCTATGGCGATTTGACAGGCTACCTACTGTCTAGCAACAGCCATCATTGTTCTCCAAATTTCTCCATTTGAAAATTTCATTCTTTTGACTTTTTTCTTGATTTAGGAGCTTATGCGTCATACTTTCACAGAGTTTTTTCGGCTTAAGCGGAACGAATCAAATTGATACAAATATGCTTTTAGGATAAAAATGATACAAATATGCTTCTAATATAGTATTATAATCAATTTTCAGAAAAATACTGACATTTTAAAAGTGGCACGTTTTCAGTGACGCTGAGTATATGGGTCATTCTACAAAAATGAGGGAATTACGGCTTTTTTTTTGCGAAAAAATAAAACACAACTAATTTTGATTTTTTTTATTTTAATATCAACTCTGAACATTTACCAACAATAAACCATTCATTTAGACTGGAGAATCTGCATAATAATACATGCTGGCTTATTTTAATGGCTGCCCTGGTTTAAAATGTCATTCCTGTTACCACAATAAGAAACCTTATTTCCTATATACAATTATTATCTTACTTATTTTCTTGTCCCATAATAAAAAGCTCCTTTCTAGACCTCCAAGTTTGCAAACTTGTTATGAGTAAAAAATATTTGTTACTAATAATATAATTAATAATTTGTTATTTTACTAAAACAAAATATTTTCAGACATGTGCTATCAAATCTATTTTGGGAAACTGTAGGATGAGTATCTTCATTTTCTGTAATAGGTAGCTGCAGGCATCAACTTTCGAACTGGTAAATAAATGCAACAGCAGAACATTGGATTTGTTTTTATATTGAGCAAAATTTGGCTGGTAACAGGAATGACACTTAGTATTCCTCGATTTCCTTTCGTTGACTGGGCGGTGCTTATTTCTGACCTTACCTTCGACGAGTATATTTTCTAAAAAGGTATAATGCGGTAATGATTTTATGCTCACTTGTGCAGAACAAAGCTCACCTTCACAAAAGGCACGGAATGTTCGGAGATCGCACAACAATATTCTTTTTTTTTTCTTTCAACCCATCATACAGACATCGTCTAAACAACGTTGTGACGACGTCGATGCAACGTTATGACATCGGAACAACCTTGTATACACGTCAATAAAGCGTCATAACGTTGCATTGACGTTCCTCCGACGTCCTTTCGCCGTAGTATGCCTGTATGGAAATTGTTTATCATTTGCGATGACCGATAGCGTTTACCAGGCATTTTTAATCTGTCAATTATGCGTAACAACTCATGAGCATGCTACTTTACCGATTTTTCATTTGGACTGCTCGATTTTGACATTGAATGGCAAGCCTCTAACAGCACCGCCCAGTCAACGAAAGGAAATCGAGGAATAACAGGAATGACAACAATAGAGGATCTTACACAAGTGGTCATTTCATATGAAATTTATGAAACGAGCATTGGACGAGTTTCTTGAACTTCATATGAACTGACCACGAGTGTAAGATTCTGTTAATCATATGACCCCTTAAAATGGGACTTTACCCTGCAGTCACAAAATGTTGAATCAACATTGATCCAACGTTGAGTCAACGTCATGACGTTGAATCAACGTTGAATCAATGTTGGATCAAAGTTGTGTGCCTGATGCGTAACGCCTACAAACTGAACATTATTTCAATAAGAAAATGCACTGTCGACATGGACATTGTTTACAGTTCTAAAGCAATTTGTCCAAAACTATATGTAGTCAATCCTCCGTCCCAACAATGCTGCACATAAAACTTGATCAGATTTGGCTGGTCGATGTAGGAGATATTTGCGTTTACAAGTATGAGCGAAAGATGAACGACGACGGACGACAGACCAAGCCTATACTATAAGCTCACCTTGTTAGTCTTCGGCTCAGGTGAGCTAAAAATGAAGGAGCTATCAATTCGACTACAATTTCCCCATTATAAGTCAATGGGAGCTTTAGGTTGCCATAGAAACCAGAGTTTTCGCCCGAACTGCCCCAAAACCTATCTGAAGCCAGTTGGTCAATGTTGATAAAACTTTTATATCACATGACGTCGCATCTGAGAGTGTAATAAAGCCATGCATTAAAAACGATAATCCAGTAGTGGATTAAATATGCAAATTACGTAACGTTGTGCGTTGAAGTCCATAAAACGTCGCGTTTTCTAATGGCAAAATCGAGACGTTTTAGTGCAAAATTTGCTAATAAAACGTGATTTTGGTGTCATATGATAAACAGAATCTTGCATTCGTGCTCCGATATTATTGAATTTATTAAACTCGTTGGTTAAAACGATAAGATGCTCATGTTTTTCACAACTCGTTTAATAAATTCAATAATACACGAGCACTCATGTAAGACCATCTATATATGAAGCTTCACTAGGGTGGGGCAACTTCGAAAGTGTGGACGACGACGACGACGACGAATTGACGACCGACCTTTGCTATACTACAAACTCACTTTGTGAACCGTTGGTCGGGTGAGTTAAAAGGGATTTCCCTTTTTAACGAGTATTGGTTGCAAATCCAGTTTTCGCGCAATAAGGTTTTTATCACGTGTTCAGTGAGTTGGAATGGGTCAGTTTAATTATTATCTTTGTAATGAATGACGCCGTCGTCACTGGTTAGAGTGGCCCGGTTATTGTGCAGAGAGTCACCGGAAGGTCGAGAGTTTACGTCTCACCGTCGTCATCCGACGACTAGAAAACTCTCACTGCCAACCAAGCAGTAAATGGGTACCTTTTTCGAATCAAGAAAGGATAAGGCAGCGAAAGGAGAGAGATGGGATTCGCCTTTCATCAGCTGTGCCCAAGATACAGTTGGTCTCTAACCCCCACTGCCCCTACCGCTATTAGGCTATGGATAACTTTTACCTTTTCAATGAATGGCAAAAAGGTTTTAACTGAAAAAATCAAAAGCAAATAGCAGGATTTTTATTTGTAACAGCATGATCATTTAAAACTTGAAGGGGAACGCAAAATAAGCTGCAAGTATATCTTGGAGCATAGTGCTTATCAGGTCCTTTATTTTGTTTCAATAATTTTCAAAATCGACTCAGATATAAGGAAATAGTAGTGGTTTGAGTAAGTTTAAAATGTCTGTCATGGATGCCGCCATATTTTAGGCTTTGTGACTTTACAGCAGTTTTCTAAATTACGTGGAATCTGAGCGTCTACAACGTTTACTTTCTCTAGACGATTTAACGGGTCAGTGACAGACATAGCTGTAAAATCTCAAAGACCTGTGACTTTTGTGTTGAGTACATGTGACAATATAACGGTAGAGAGACACCGGGCAGCCCATTGATGATGTAATCAGTAGCCGGAAGTGTCAATCAATTTCTGCGCTTGAAAAGACGTGTATAAGCTGCTTTGACTAGCCTGCTATCTTTATTAGATTAATTTGTTAAAAATCAAACCTATAAAATTTTGTCGATGGTGGATGAATAACGATTTTACGGCCTTTTTAACATAATTTCAGCCATATCAGGACGATGGGTTGGTGATAATGAAAGGCTGTTTATGACTGAAAAGATACCCACTTCCAACGGTTTCGAGCCCGGGATTTATGTACGAATGCAGAGTCTAATCCCAGACTGGGCAGCTCGCTAATTTCCCATCGTCCCTTTTACCGACGCGTAAAAGGGCGTTAGGGCATATGTGGGCTTTGGTGACTCAGACCAACCTGTGTTTTGTGCACTACAGCTAAAGCATTACTGTTAGCCTGACGACTCTCACGTGTATTACCGGGGTGGTTGGGTGGTGCGATGGTGCTGGGTATAACTTCCAATTCCGTGGCGTCCTACTGATTTGGATAATGGTGGGACAAGGGCCTACTGTGCTTGCAGTAGGTGCAGGTGGGGCTGTTAGGACACTTTTCTCGAGCTATCACACCTCTCTTCTTTCTCCCGACGGCCCGATATAGACTGAAATCCTGTCTCAAAGGGCCGTTAAACTCAAAACAACCAACCAACGTGTGTTACCAGAGTTACAGACTTTTGGACTGCACAGTTTTCTAGTGATTGTGTGTCACGCCGTAGTCCACTTGTTAGAGCGCATAGCTATTGCAAGGTCGCCAAACCATTCAATCAACGTTAAAAAGTTCAATTGTCCACAACTTTCTTAATTCTCCATTTTGATCAAATCTGTGTCAAAACTCTTTGTTTGTAAAGTTCCTTAGTTTAAAGCATAATGTACTTTAAGGTTGCATTCCCCTTTAAGCACATCGGCATATTTTATTCGCTTAGAGTCACCATGACCTGCCAAAATGAAGAAAACATTGTTCTTGCAAACGAAAAATGTGATTCAACATGAAAGAGGGGTGCGGTGAACAGGTCATCCCTGTTACTTCTGTGTCATTCCTATTACCATGGCCAACAACAGACTATAATATGCCGCTTAAACTGTTCTGGAATAGACACGGTATTTTCAAATTAGGCTATTTGAAAGAATTATAAATAGTCAAACACAACCACCTTTCATATTTTACATATTTAGCCATATTTACAGTGTCATCCCTGTTACTTTTATATGGGTAACAGGGATGACAGTAACAGGGATGACAAAAAGTATGCAAACTCACACTTACTTTGCATTCTGCAAGAAAAAACTTGAAAAAGTTTACACAATAATATTGAAGTCCATCACACTTTTTCGATGTTTGTATTTTTTTTCTTTGCAGCATACTATTGTTATAGAAAGACTGGTAACAGGGATGACAATTTACTTGTCTTACTCACTACTTACTTATGATGATTGTTTCATATTTACCTCTAAGCAAACTTCGTGTAAAATAATTTATGTTTTTTTTATAAAATTGGCGCTCCTTACCTCACAAAAGTCCAGCCGAAGGTCAATTTCATGGGTAGTAACTCTGTCTAAACTACAACTGCAACTGCGGTAACAGGGATGACACGAACAGTGGGACATACCAAAACAAACCTGACACGGCTTCAAATCAAAACCAACGAGTATACGATGCTTCTGTCATTTGTAGGTTTCTATCATAGACTAACATCATGTCTCTATTTGTTTCGTTTATACTCGCACTTTTTGTTAAACTGAAGTTCAACCTTCACTTTTTTGCAGTGGGACAAGCAAAAACAAGGGGGGTAACTCTAAATTTCTTTAAAAAAGAAATATGAGCAACTGCATAAGTAGCCCAGTCACTGTCGTAAATGTTAGATAATCGGTTACTTTAATTAAAACATACTACCAAAGGCAAGGTACTGGAACTAGAAAAAAGATATACATGTATTTAGATGAGGGACAGGAATTCCTCAACTTTTGTAGAATGACTCATATACACTGTTGGTTTTGCTCTGTATTCAGGAGAATCGGTTCAAACAACGCACCAGTGGAGAAAAAGAATTTTCTTCTGTCATCCTTAGAAGAGGATGGCGAAATCTTCTCAACTTAGAGCACTCTCTCTCTCTGTAATGTATATCCACATATACTTAATCTTTTGGACATATTGGCTGTCTCGCAGTATTGGTAAAGTCCATATACATGTGGGACCATTAGAAACTTGGTCAGATAATCTTGAAAATATTAATGGTCAGTCTGTACTTTAGCAAGGTTACTGACCGGACAGGATTTAATAAGATTTGACTTGTTTGCTCCAGTTCTACTTAATACCTGTTAAATCTAGTTTTGATTAAAACTTGAGCTGGTAACGCTAGGAAAGACAGATTGGCCTGCGCATTATTGCTTTGCAGTCTGACAAGACTTGTTGGCTTGCACAGTGAATGGGTCATCATTGTTATACTGAAAATGCACTGAAAGAATAATTCTCTGGCTGGAATGCATAGTAGCGCAGGCCATTCTGATTCTCCATCCAAAATGTCTTAACGCTTTCAGGAGAAGCAAACCTGCCATTTTGAAGTTTTGCCCACACCCCCTTCTCCCTGCTCATTAGGGCTCAATTCTTAAATGAAACAATTTGCTCATAGAATAGCAAACTATTTCCTCTAAGAGCAGACCCCGTTTTGAAGGGTTTTTGAAAAGGGAAGCAAAGAAGAACAACAAAACCTGCCTCCTTTTGTGAAAATGGTGGTAAAACATGGAGGCTGATCCGTCCAACTTCGACGAGAAACCTTTGTACGTGTGATCATTGCAACAAATGGTTCATTTACAAACGTGATTTAACAAAATATTTGTCACATTTTTCTTTGACAAATAGGTAGCTCCGCGTGAACGCAAAATGTTTGGCAAACTTTTTTTGTCATAGTTTCTGTGACAAAGAAACTTTGCTCGTGTGAACGAATATTCCAGGGTATATGATTGGTAACAAAGCACCAAGTTGCCCGCAAAATTTTTATGTTGAAGAGAAGTGGAGACAAATGAAAATTTATTGAAGACTGCCTAGAAAGTTGTAATAACCCAGTTTTGCTTCACCGAATATCTAAATTCAGTTTGAATACCTGACTGAGGACAATCTTTGAATGCCTTGGTGAAACCAAACAATTCCTAAACCTTTTCAGAACTATGTAATAAATGGAAAAGTAGCGTTTTTATTGAAGTTTGATGATAAGGTGGAGTTAAATATAACTTCACAATAAGGGTGTAATTCTAATTGAACAACTGAATAGCTTTTGAAATTGCGTCTAACAATAAAAAGCCTAACACAATGCAGTTAAACGATATTTTGGTCTAAAAATTATGTTAATTTTCAGACAGGACATTTAATTTAGCCTCTGTAAACGTTTGTTTATAGCAGATGCAATGTGCATAATTTTTCAAGCAGTTTTGGTTTCAGCCTATACTTCTGCTAGACCGAATTAGTGTGGTGCTGTTAGAAAACTTGCTTTTGATAGATTTCCCACGCAGCCTGCTCAGATACGTAGTCTAGATAGGATCGTTCTGAATTTTAAGAAAGGCATTGCGCATGCTAGAACCAGCAAATGTCCATGCGCAGTCTCGTTTGATGAGACTGCGCATGCGCATAGGCTGGTTTGGGCATGCGCAGTTTTGATATACTTGGTCACGAGGAGGCTCATGTGGGCTCGTAAACAACCTGTCAATAAAAGAGGAAAATTAAATACACCGATTGATAAAGTTTCTTAAAGTAGGTATTAAAATTCAGTTTAAGGAGTTATCTTTAATAGGTCTAGGTCAAAGTCTTTGTGTGCAAGCCGTTACCCGAAGATCGTAACGTAATGTATCAAAGAATTGAATTGCATCGTGACATAGAAATTTAAACAGGTTTAAAGAATTAGAAGGACAAGGTTTGTTAGGATGAAGTTTAATGTGACCTTGATAATGCAAAGTTGATTTAAAAAGTGAAAATTTTATATAACTTGCAGACGGATTTGAAATCGAAAGACGTGCTATAGTCTCTAGCAAAGAACACAAACGGGCATGAAATCCCTTATGAGCAAAACTACGAGGCGGCACACTATGATCAGCTAGTATGAGGGTTTTGCTTGCAAGGGTGGGCGCTAAACATAGGAAAAAAGCTTTGCGTGGCCTACATATAGATGCAGATATCCAGAAAAGGCAACAGCCTTAAGACGCATCCCACCTAAGACACCGAAAGGAAAAGTAAGGAACCCAAACGACATATCAGAACAGTACATCTTCGATAATAAACACAGCCAGCCAAACAGAGAAAATAAAACAGACAAGATTGCTTTTGATGTTGTATTTTTCTACAAAAATACAACATCAAAAGCCATCTTACCTGTTTTATCTTCAAAACTACAAAACTGGACGCAAAATGGACCGCTATACAGGTGACCAAAATGTTAGTTATACAATAAACAGGAGCCACATTAGACGTTTCTGCCTCGGAACGGAAAAAGCTTAAGCTAGTGGGGACTTGAACTAGTTTTACGCCCTCAACCTCACACAGAGGCCGCCAAACTCATGTTATATATTTTGATGTTTGTCCTGGATAGTTGCTTTGTTTCTCTAAAGTAAGATACTGCACTGGCTTCCTGCTCTTTTGTAGTTTCAATCCCCTCACACTGAACATCTACCGAACCCCCCCTCTGCTTTCTTCATAGACTTTTTTTTAAATATTTACCTAACTTCCTTATCTTCTGCTCCTGCGGGGTCACACCTCTTCCTCAACAGAAACAATAAAAAGATCTTGGTGATCTTGAGATTTTCAGCGACGTTCAGCACTGCCTTGTATGTAGTAATCATGGCATGCATATCTATGTCTTCATTCATCATAGCAATACCCCCTTAGCCCTTCAGGGCCGAAACCAAGCCTTTCTGACTACGGAATTCTGTAGATGAATTAAGAGGATCATGATCATCACAAGGTCATGTGCCCACTTCAGTGTCTGCTCTAAAGGAAAGTTCTTTGTCCTAAGGATGGAAATGTCACAAACAGGTAGCAATTGTTGAAGGAAGCATAGTTTCACCAATGATCACAAAGAACCACAGCTTTCAAAGCCGAAACTAACGAATATGGCTCATAAAACCAAACCGAGACTGATGCTTTTACTCTCATGGATAGGTTCTTTGCTCTAACTGACAGAAAGCTCTCTTGGAACTAGTGCCAACACGACAAGGACTAAAAGTTTTTCTAAAGAAGACAGAAAATGACCGTAACTTTCTAAAACTGGCCTTCCAGTTATACAGAGCAAGATTTGCGGCAACATTGAGCAGTTGGGGGACTCGGATACTGTGCAACTAGTTGAAACCATTGTAGGTAGAACTGTTCTTCCTTAGTTTAAACTTTATTTATTTGTACAAATTTCTGACATACATACAAATACATTTCATGGACATAAACAATTCATACAAAAGGGATTCAGAAGAAAGTCACAATGACTTTTTTAAACTGTGCTTCCTTTACCAGTCTTGCTTTGGTATGCAAAACCTGTTACCATGCAGGCACTGTGATCGTTAGCGAGACGTTGGGGGAAAAAAGGCGAAATAAACCACGACGAGATGATTGCTCTCCGTGATAGGAGTAGGACTCGAATTTCAAGCCATAGAAAACGAGTTAAGATAGTTATGAAACAAGTGTTTTCTGTGCTTCTTGTTTTTCTGTTTGACTGGTATATTGTAATAATTGACAGTTTATATGTTTAATGTTTGTAACACAGTATGAAAGTGCTCGCCGAATGACCTCTTCTGAGGCAATTACAGCCTTTGTTTAGTCAGCGCTTCTTCACGATTTCTACTGTTTAAAAGTTTTAAAATCGAAATATAATATAGGGTTACACAGATTATGACGATAACGTTTAAATGGCAGCCCTACATGCAATATTGACGTTCAACACTTATAATTTAGGGTTTTAAGTGAAAATGAACAAGAGCACTGAAATTCAACCTAGCCACTAATGTTTAAATACCCAATATATGGTGTACATATCCATCTATTATGGCCACAGCTATTGCAATTTTGCTAAATGCTTAAGATGGATTTGTGAAGTCCTCATAAGTCCGTTTGGTTGTGCTTGCTCATCCGAGTCTTCAACTTTAAATATGGCTTGAGTAATTTTTTTCTTGTTTTCATATGTGGAAAAAAGAAAGATTAAAATAGTAATAGTAATAGTGCACCCTCTTTAAACATTGTATAAATAAAAATAAAATAAAATAAAAACGAACATCGAATTTCCAGGGTATGCATGGTTGCCGTCGGATGATCGACTTCGTTTTTTAAGTATCAGCATCCCTTTGTTGCAGCTGGAGGCCTGTGATCAAAGCAGTTACCGTTGTCGGCTGTGGGCGCCTTAGGACAGGCCAAAATTATTGTAGTTGTTTTCCTTTTCTCCGATATTGAGCTATTCAATTTTTAATTGGTTTGCGTGTGCAGAAACATTTAAACTTAATTGTCCCTTCCATTGTAAAGGTTAAAATTATGTTATCATATCTATAATGGAAAATAGGTGATTTTAATGACAGAATGGATTTATCAAAGTAACCTATTTCCCTCATATTGCCTGTTCAAAGGAATTGGAACATATTTCTTACTCTAATGAATGTTGGGAAAACTGTTATCTAGCGGGTAATTTGAATACTTTCCCACACCGAACAATACATTTGCATATCAAATTTTAACTTAATGTTTTCTTAGTCCGTGCAGTATTCTTAATTACGCATATTGAACTAAGTCCGTATAATTAGTTCTGTAGCATAGTTAAAATGGCAGCCATTTCCTTATCTATTGCAATAACATTTTCATTATCATTCCCATTAAAATACTATGATCAGCTGTACTGCTTTTACTACTTGCCTCCATGTTATAATGTAGAACAAATGTTTAAATGAGAAAGTGCTGATCTAATGTCTTCAAATTAGGCGTTCATTCATATCGTGCTATATATTATATTTTGTCCTCTTATATCATAATATATCATATTAATATCAAATCTGGTCGTTTGCAGTGAAATATAGTATTATAATTTACTAACAGTGATTATAATGTACATTAGAGGACCATCATATGAAGACGGTAGGAGGTTAATAAACCAGGTCTGGGTCCTGCCTCCAGTCAGATTTAAATCTAGAACATGATATACTTAATTAACCCTTATCTGTTCAATAGATTTCTAGATGAATTTAAAGTAGCAGACGCATATTTTGAAGGTCTAGCTCTCTATATACTGTGAAATTATAAGATATAGTGAAGACCTCGATCTTGCTGCTCCCCAACGAACAGTCTAATACAGGTCTACGCTGGTTACGATGCCCCAGTAGGCTGAAAGTCAAGGCTTTGTTCTACTTCTGTATAACCTGGATAGCACTTCACAATTTTAATTGCCAATTCACATCTGGGGCAGAAACGACATAAAAATTTGAAATTGCCATTAAACCAGTAAAAATCAAATACAGTATATCTACCGGTAGGTAAATTACGCACAGTCTCGTCAATTATCGAAGGTATAACATACGGACTGAAATCACGTGACAAGGTACCTAACCATGAATTTTAAGCGAACAACCAAAACTCATACCATCATGATATACACCCAGTCTCTTCAGAATCCTTGTGCACACCCAGTCCATGGATATAGAGGAATGTACACGGACAGTCCATGGATGACAGTCCATGGATATAGAGGAATCTAAGAAGACTCCGACTTGTGAATGTGCATGCTGATTTTTGTCGTCGCAACTGGCCCGTAAGCTAGCTGTCCAGCTATCTACTGATAGTTGACGGGGAGTATGGAATTAAGTTCGTCCATGTTTCCGTCCGGCCATCCATGTCAAGTGTCCGAAGAAGTATATGCATCCAATTTAAAAGTTATCAGCCTGTAAACGTCACACTGGAGGTTAACTTTCCCTCCGAAAAAAATGCTATCCTAAGTGTTGAAATGAACTGACTCTTTGACCAGATTCTTTGCCGCCCATATGGAGAAATTATGACCAGCGTCTGGCGCCGAGTTTATCCTCCCTCGAAGAAAGAGTCTTTTAAGGACTTAAAATACTCTTTCTTCGAGGGAGGATAAACTCGGCGCCAGACGTTGCGAGTTATGTATTCGTTCGATTGTGCCTCCTGGGAACATCGAATTGGACGAAAAAATGAATGAATGAAATAAAATAAATACAAAAATAAAACGATTTCTGCAGACGAATAGATGATCAGATCTGATACAGAATGAACTCATTATTATCAACAAAATGCCCAGACAAGTTTAACAAGTAAACTAGCAATTCTAGTTTCTCACGAATGTTATGCCTATTCGTTGGCCCGGGTTCTTACGTATAGAAGAATCCACAGATTATGGTTTGGACTAACTTTTCAAAGGTATACACTCCACAGGCAACCAAATGCCAAATAATGTCTAAAGCCGTTTTGAAGTGCTTGAACAAATAACTGAGGCCCTGCTGATGATGGCGGTATTCTATGGCTGAAACTCTGTTCTGTCTCTGAAGCATGGCTATGAGGTGTAGTGGCCAATGATTTCGTCCATGGTGAGCAAGCTCTACAGGTGACTAGCAAGAAAAAAAAAGCTATTGGATAAAATATAATGTCAGTCTTAAATCGTTCTCATATTCATATTATTTGCTATCGCTTTTGCAAATTAAACTGTTAAATGCACGACCTTGGGGTATTATAAAGGAGAGGACCTCCTCGTGGTATTTAATATAATATTCTCAACGTAAAAAGTACATATTTGCATAAATATGAATGAATTTTCATGCCTCTCAGTTCTATTTTTAGTTTTGTTTGACGTTATTTTATGCCTGTATTATTATGGCAACTTTCAGAATTGCAGTTGAGCAATTTTCATCGAGGGAAGGGCGAGAACTAAGATCTATTTTAAGATCTGTTGTCTTGTCTTCAGTGACATGGAGCAGGCATGTTATTAGATTAGTATGTTCTAATTATATTTATTCAAGCTGAAACTGATCACCAACGTCGCTCCTTTAGGCATGCCTAATAGGATTGGATAACCATGTTCTTATTTGAGGTGAATGGGGCCTCTTTCAGGGGAATCAGCTCTGTCAATGTCATATTTGCCTGCCTTATCAATAGGGGCTACTCTTAAAGAAATGAATTTGCTCCATTAGGAGCCTTGAAAAGTGCTTCGTTGTTCAAAGAGGTTAATAAGAAGTCTGAAAATTGTCTCTCTTTGCAAGAATTAATGGCGGAAAAACAGATAGATACACCTAGGTACCTTGATATTGGGACATTACAGCCTCAGCAAAAAGTGTAGATCAAATTCAGATTGCTGCTTTAAAATAAGCAATGTGATCAGGGGTTTATTGAGCCGTCTATTGCACACAGCCATTCGTTATCACCCTCCAATTGTCCTGATATGACTTAAATACTGTTGAAAGGACATAAATCGCTGGTCAGGGATTCCGCCAGTTAGGTCTGACAAATCACCAGATGCTAAAATCAACTTGTTCTTTTTTTTTAAAGATTTTTAAGATAAGTATCGTAATTGGTCATAGTGTCCCAATATTTAGGGTGAAATGTGATGTATAGAAGCAGGTAGCAATATTTATAGGAAACACATCGTTACAATACAAAACTGGTTCTCAGGCACACGCAAACAGCACAAGCCCAGACCTCCGACCACCGTGCGTACATGCACAGTCTTACCAGTATGAGCGTTTCGCTTTCTGAATGTAGAAAATTAACTGGTATGACAAGCAACGAAGCCGCCACGCTGGGTCGTTCTTGTTTCCCTTCCTTCTGAATCCCCCATCTTCTGTTAACCTCTGCTTGTACAACTGTTGACGCAGTTTATACAAATAAAGTTTAAACCTAAGGTCCATTGTACAGCCTACTTTAAAAAAGAGGACATTTTTCCGGGTTACTGTTTGAAATTCCAGTAAATGTTTTGGTTTTATCGTAAGCTGCCAAACTCAACTTCTGTTATTGTTTCATGTTAACATATTGACTTTATGCATATGATATTTACATTCTTTCATAATTTTATTGACTTACATTCTGGAAAAATTGGACAACAGGTTGACTCAGCTATTAAATATTTAAACAACAACAATGTAGATGGTTCAGCAAAACTAGGTCCGGACCTTCCTATTATTGGCCCAGACAATTATTTAGTTAACATGTTTCACATCTTGGCGCCCGCGCAATTCCATCTCCTCGTGGAAATTAATACTTCAAGCATCGGCAGATACGCAGTCAAATTAAAACACTGCTCATATACATTTCAAGCATATTTGTGCACACTATCTACACACCTGGTTAACTATGTTTTCAAGTATGTTACGAAACTAAAACGAGCTGTTACGAAACGAAAAATTGTCCTAGTTACCAAACGACCTGGTCATCAGGTCGTTTGGTAACTAGGACAAATTTTCGTTTCGTATCAGCTCTTTTTCGTTTCGTAACAAGCCTTTTATACTTGTATATACATAGCTAATCAGGGGTGATTTACAATGAACTGAAAAATTGGTTAAATTATCACAAAACTCCTGGAAGTGGCTATTTGAATATTTGGCCATTTCAGGAGTTTACTGACAACTCCACCAGTTTAGCTTTCATTAAATTAATTTTTGTACTAATATATGCTTTATATACATATCAGACGAATATACCTCTTAAATTTTGGCAATACATTCGGATAGTCTTTTTTTAATTTGCGAGTGGGGATGGAATTGTGCGTTTGCGAGGCATTCTGTTTGCTCTTCTTTAGACGCCCTCGGTGAGTTCAGTTGGTTGGTTGGTTGATTTGATGCTTAACATCCACGGTAAACAACTAAGGTCATGTCGGGATGGTCAGTTAACCTAACCACACTATTCCTGGGCAGGCTTAGACCTTCTAAGCGGTTAACCAGTACTAAGTGCACATACTATCGCCAGTAGCTGACAACTGCCCTTCTTGAATCAGCGGAAGAAGAAACGAAAGTATGTGGCCAGACCGGGATTCGAACCCAGGACCTCTGACTTACGAGTCATGTGCCCTACCGATAGCGCTACCCGGCCCGGCCGGTGGGTTCAGTGCTGACCTGCTACGCTAGCGGTCCGTATTCGAATTTTGCTGGAGATGAAATTATTTTCAGTCGTAAACGGGGTTTCTTTGCATACAGCGTTTCATCACCCATCTATTGGCAAGATACGACGGACTGAAATACTGTTTCCTGAAAGGGCCGTAATATAACATCGTCTATTCACCACTGCATGTCACCAGATTGAAATACTGTTGATCTGAGGGCCATACAGCCGCATCCATCTTTACGCGCATACCGTACTGGTCTTTAATAGACACGGGCACAGTTCCATCAGCAAATGCACAAAAAATGAAGACACTGCTTGCTGTACGTAACCATATTTTGAGGGTTTGAGTGTATATAATATTGCATGGAAGAGCAGACCGGTACTTCAGTCTTTAGTTATGTGTCTGGAGCTGAACTGCAGTCAGTAAAATTGTTTAATAGCATAAAGGGTCATGGAAAAATCCAATGATGCTAAATATGCGACTAGTTTAGTGCAGATTATATATAACGTTACTACTTAAAAGAAGTTTTGCTTCATGTTTTATTTTTCCATAGACATAATGCTAAATCAATTAATTTCCAAGAGACGACAAGAAAGGAATTAGGCTTTCACTCTTGAAAAGCCTATATCTACCAATACGGATGGAACCGAAGACCAAATTTTCGCATTTATAATACCGAAACGTAAATTTGTTAATCATACAAAATGACCATCCATATATTTCATTGCTACACACATGACTTTTACACAGGTGAAATATTACTGTTTTGCATTGGCTGTATGTAAAAAAAAGTATGGTGATGCAAAACTTCTTTTAAGCAGTATACATCATCTGGTCTTGTGGGGTCATTGAGTTCAGTATGATTTTGAAAATAGAGTTCTGCTTAAGCAGATGCAAAGGGACGCGACCAGTGTCACATATTTGCATTACTGATCGTGAACAGACTCAGTTAAACCGAGGATGCTATTTTTGTTTCTTTGGCGGAATCCTGGCTTCCAATGGATCTAACTTTTTAATCAAGACTGTGGCATATATGAAAAGTTAAAATCCAGATTTGTCAATCTGACCAGGTATTATATAAACAAACGGTGAAGGTCCCGATCAGACTACACCATTCACGTCCAGTGTATTTTCCCGTCTAGGAATGGACCATACCAAGGCAATAGTGTTTTACTGCCTGCAAATTGCGTCTGTCAAGATAAACATTCTTCTCATGGTCTTTGATGTTTGCGCACGCCGACTGACAGTAGGTGTGGCGAACATTGTGACCAGAACACTGACCAGACTGTGACCAGAACACTGATCAGACTGTGACAAGAACACTGATCAGACTGTGACCAGAACACTGATCAGACTGTGACCAGAACACTGACCAGACTGTGACCAGAACACTGATCAGACTGTGACCAGAACACTGACCAGACTGTGACCAGAACACTGATCAGACTGTGACCAGAACACTGATCAGACTGTGACCAGAACACTGACCAGACTGTGACCAGAACACTGACCAGACTGTGACCAGAACACTGACCAGACTGTGACCAGAACACTGATCAGACTGTGACCAGAGCACTGATCAGACTGTGACCAGAACACTGATCAGACTGTGACCAGAACACTGATCAGACTGTGACCAGAACACTAATCAGACAGTGACCAGAACACTGATCAGACTGTGAACACTGACCAGACTGTGACCAGAACACTGATCAGACTGTGACCAGAACACTGATCAGACTGTGACCAGAACACTGATCAGACTGTGACCAGAACACTGATCAGACTGTGACCAGAACACTGATCAGACTGTGCAGTGTCAGACGCTGTGGTTTGCAAAGGCTTTAAAACATGTTGGTTTTATTTTAAACAATTGAGAAAACAGTATTTTAAATAATCTTTAAAGTTTTATTTAATGTTTTACATAAACATGTTATATAAATATATCAATATAATATATATAGTGAAGTTAGTCGCATATGACAATGTCAAAATGAAATCATATATGCAAATAAAAGTGCCGAGGTTTAAATACAAATGAAAATAGAAGAACATATTTAAATGCAATTTATTGCTGCATATCGGAGAACACATTGCATTAATAGTAATATTGATATATTGCTTAAAGCACCTTAGAGAAAATTATATATGATAGATAAGTGAAAATAAATGCCCTTTTCCACTATATTATGAAGCAGAGTTTAGAAAATGTACCACTATACAGAAAGTAACAACATGACTACAAATATCATTCAGTCCGCTATGCAGCTGAATTGCACAGTGTTTAAGGCGCATGTGTACACCTTCATATTTTTCAAATATTTTTTTTTCTACAGGAAACAACGTCTGTGACTTCTACAGCTTGCTTCGCTAGACGACAAAACCCAACAGGCACACAACGTCGTATCTACATTGAATCAATGCTGTGTGGCCAATGGGTAGTCTTCTGAAATGGGTCTGCCCTTAAAAGAAAAAAAGTCACTTTAAGAGTTGGCCCCCTTAATGAAGAGAGACAAAACAGAAAATGGTAGAATTGTTGTCCCTGAAAGTGTACACATTCGCCTATGACAAAGTTAATGATATCATTCATGAATCGCAATGGATTAATAGAATCTATGATGGGGTTTAGGCCGAGACAAGGTAATCTCAGGCTAGTTTTTAGATTATGTCTTATGCGAGGTTTGCCGAGCATAAGACATAAATAATCTGAAACTGAGCCTGAGATTTCCTTGTCGAGACCTCAACCCCATCATTGATTATTTTTCTCACCCATTTTAAGCCTGCGAAAGAAATACCGTTTATTTTGCCATGTAGATCGCATCGAGTTTGCTTGATGTGACGTGTGTTATTTTACCGCTATCGCCCGACAACCCAGACAAGTAACGGGTAGATGGAACAAAAGCTTTAGCCAATCGTTAGTGGTTTTACAAAAACCCAAAAAGAAGTTAAGGAAGAACAGAATATCCATTGAATACCTTAACTTCTTGTTGAAGCCATTTCTATAAACTTCAAACTACTTTTCTATTAATAGTTCTGATATGTGTGTTAATTTCACCTTCTGCATGCATATTTCATGACTAGCAGCTAATCAGAAATCTACAGTGACACCTCATGCGCATCACTGGCTGTCAATTTCATTTTGCATGCAATTTACCTGCAAGGTAGATTTGTTGAATTTAAGTGTGTAATTAATTGGGCTGTACTATTTAGCAATGATTGGCATTTTGAGACAGCTTTCAGAGCCTAGGCTGAGATAGCAGGCCAAGATAGAAAAATCTCAGACACCTCTAGAAAGGGATATTCTTGTCCGATGGGTGAGAAAATGAGAATACGATACATGGGCAAAAATGAGAAAGCCTGTCTCGGAACACAAGCGTTCCTAGACAGACCAGTCTCACAAGGAGGTTCATATATACGAGAGAAAATTATACACAAGAAATTGCATTCTAACAGGCAACATGGCACAGACATCGGAGATTCCTCTTTTAGAAGCATAATAAGTTAATACTTCGCCTTTTTCCACACAGTATCACAGTTACATATCGCATCTCCACACCGGGTAGGCAGCAAACAAAAACGCCCATGCAGTGGAAGAAAATGATAAAAAAACACATTAGAAACAGAGTTTTTGATTGCAAATAGTCGCCTATTTGCAATAGTAACGGGTTTTTCATCCGCGTTAATAGATTGTTAAGAGCGTTTTCGATTGCCGCCTACCCGGTGTGAACTCGGTTCATAATATAATTGTCATGACTGTTTGTCATCTGGCATGTCGAATTCCTTGCGTATTAGTTAATTGCACAATCCGTATTGCCACCATACTGTTTTTGCTAAATGGTATCACTATAGTCCGTCCTGAAGTTTCTATTCCGCTATTATTATTATACAGTTTGCTTTGTGTTTCAAGATAGGTTTTATACTGTCTGAGAGTTCGGACGGGGGTGAACACGACAGTGGTGAATCACGATCAATTTCAAGCTCTTTTACTAATGGCCCATCACACATCTCGTCAGCCCACTGAACACGGTGAACACTAACTCGTTTGTCCGTCCGTACACTTTTACAACTGCAGGAAATAGTAATTTTAAGACAACGTCTACATAGGTTTGATGTTGTTTTGATATCGTTTACAGCGTTTGACTTAGCTGCGTCACTGTTCGTGTTTCTGTTTAACTGATGTTCCTGAATAAAATCTTCCATAACTGTTCTAAACAGCTCAGATCCCTCCGCTAAGTTAGTTCTGCTAGGTGGCGAGCTTCCGAGAACTTCTTCACAATCTACGTGGTCAAGCATGATTATTCATCAAATCCTTTTTCTCTCAAATTGTAGATTTTTTTAATTTCTCGAAGTTTATACTTTATTTCTATTCGCCTATTTGCCCTCCTTTAAACTCTTTTTGCGATTACAGCAGTCCTTCAACTTCTTGATACTTTTCTTGGAGTTTAGAGTAAATCTTCCTTGCAGAATAGTTTATTTTATTTTACTAATCTCTTGAAATCTCTTTCTCTTAAATCCGCTCCAAGTTTGACTTTTGCTCAAATCCTTTTAACGATTTATCAATTTCAGTTGTACTATATCTAAGCTGGATCAGCGAGATCGATTACTTTAGAGTTCGTTTCTTTGTCGATATGTAGAAATCGGGTTTCGTTTCGCTATTTGTACTTACCTGTGGATTTGTTTGCACCACGTGACTACATTGGGAAATGGCCAAGACGGCACACCTTGCGTATGGCGCAATTATGAATGTACTTTGAGATTAACTTCAGTCCAAAAGAAATACGTTAGAATAGTTACATCACTGAAACCCGCTTGAAAATGGTAAGGACCTGCTTTCTTGAGTAAGGCCAGGATTAATATTTATGTAACTGCTGAAATTATAATTATGCATAACTGTATATATGAGTCGAGACTTGAGAAAGGTGGCGTTTTTGATTCCACAAGCAGAAGCAAACAACAAATTATTCTATTCAAAAGCATGGACCTGAACGCTGGTCAAAGTATGTGCTGTATGTCTTCAGGCGCTGAACCCACACACAAAAAGGTTGCCATTGTGGAACACAGAATCGGCTTTTTAATATTAGGCACATTTTTACATGACTGTGCTCAAATACTAGTAGATTGTATATTGAATTTATATAAGTATTCTGTTAGAAAGCAGGTTTTTATGGTACAATAGGTGTCCGAAGTTTAGCACAGTTATTTATACGGTGGTGATAAATGTTTCAATATCATATTGAACCCAGTAAAGTAACTGTGGCAAATGACAGAGAACGAAGACAAGAGACATAGAACTGTAGACTATATGAAGCCCACTTTTAAAACAATCCATGTGGCTCAAAATCCTGGCTAAGTTTAAGAAGATTCGGCCTCATTTCATCTTATCTCTACTTACTCAGACATACAGGGCCTTCATCTCGTATCTAGTATTATCGCAGGGACAGTGACTGTTTCTTTGTACTTAATTGCCAATGTGAAACACTGAAAATCTAACATTCAACATTTATATGGGTATCTAAAGGTAGTATCTCACTAGACTGCGAAAGTTGGGGAGTAGCTGGAGACACAAAATTGAGAAAATAAAAATATGAATCAACGACAAGTTTTACTTGGAATCACACTGAATTGTACTTGAGACACATTTAGGCAAAAAGTCGGTTGAAGTTCGCAAATATTATCGCGAATGTCTCGCGATACGCACAATATTCTATCGGCAAGATTGTTTTAGCACTTGTTACTGTTGCAGGGCGATTCATATTTTTGTCTCTAGTCAGTCGCAATTTAGTTTTATATATCGCCAATGCCTCACAAACTTGTCTCGCGTTTCTCACATTTTCGAAAACAAGATTGAGAAGGATTTGAAACGGGTTCGACAGCAGTCTCAGCCTAGCGAGATAGGGGCTTTGCTTATACTGTATGACGTGTAGATGTATATAAATGGGCTGCGTTTGAAAAAATCTCTGTATTATTTTCTCTCTATCAGAAAGCACGAAATGTGTGTGCATGAACAGGTGTCATTAAGAAATTCGGAAGCATGCACTGTAGTTTAATAGACATGAAGTGGTATCAAAATACTTTTAGACGTGGACTGCTTTTCATAACATAACTTTCATATGTGTATTCTATCTATGGGCAGCCAAAGTCGCATTCACCAACTAATGAAGAACTCATAAAGACTATGTCAGTAGCTCATAGAAGTTTGCTATATAGTGTGGATGAAAGGTCTTAAATCCAAAGTTGTTATCACTTTTATATCTTTTCCTAGCTGGACACAGTCAGTTTTTTCTGATAGAATTGCACAGGATTCATTCTCAGAGTTTTTATGAATATTTTAGAAACAGAAATCAAAATCGCTGATAGTCTCAGCACTAGCCATTTCACTCTGGTACATTTTACATAGTCATACACCAGAAAATGTCATATTCATAGAGTGTCCTAGAAGACCTCAATGCCCAGCTCGGGTCAATAATATGGTCACCAGATCAAAGTGATAGGTGCAACAGTATTGTCATAATAGACCTATTACCTTTGTCCCCAGCCATTGCTCACCAACAGGTATTACAGCTGATTGTTAGACTGGCTTTGATAATAAAGAAAAAGAGGTATAGAAGAAGGGTGGTTTGTTTTATTTAGTACTTACTAATTCGTAACTGACCCCACTGTTGGTACAAACTGGACAGATATATAAATATTATTTTGGAAGATTTAGTTCGTACAATGAAGATATTGTCGCATGTACGTCATAACTGTAACGTAAAGCACGAGTCAAGTAAGAAGTCACCAACAAGTGGCCAATGAAAACTATTGCCTTTCTTCGACTTAAGCGCCGGACAAACAGATTAGTATGTTTATATTAACTGTGGTTCTGATATTTTGATTCCCTCCCCCAAGGTCACAAACAAGTGACAGTTTGGTGCTGAGTAAACACTCCCGGAAGATCTAGTTTGCCTATTGAAATCCGAACTATTTTTGGTGTCTTCATATCCTATGACCGCCGCCAAAGGGCATCTGTAAGACACTTTTAACCTCTATGTTTATTTGCAACCCAGCCAGAAATATTTTGCTTACGTCGCGCGCCGATCGTTGAGCGACTTCGGGTGGGCGAAACCTAAGCGTCCGGGGAAGAAACCACTTGATAGTTCGGTTTCTTACTTGTGCGGCTGCCGAGGGCTTGACCTACAGAGGGTGGTGAGAGACAGTGTTTAATACTCGGCGCTTTGACACTGGGCCAGTTCCTTCCATACCGAAATGAGTCATCCATCGTTAGATTAGGACTAGTCCATATTTCAGCTAATAAGTATTAAAATCACACAGTAGGTCCTACTGTGTGATTTTAATACTTCTTAGCTGAAATATGGACCTACTGTGTGAGTTTAATACTTCTTTGCTGAAATATGGACTAGTCAAAAACTTCTGAGCCATCATCTTTCTCTATTGCTTGTATATTAGAGACAACGTATTGGCATGATAGGCTCACATTCAATCAATCTGACTGACTTTGTCAAATCCATTTTTGCTATTTTCAGCCCTTGGACATCATGATTTATCCTCAGGATCAGGGTTGGGGTGGGGTGGTGCGTTAGGGGGTTAGGTTCAATAGAGATCATCAAACCTGTCGGTAAAAGTGTTCCTATGGAGACCGAAAACGATCGGTCCACCCTTCTATATAGGCTCGTTCTAGTCTGAAAACATTCTGGTCACATTGCACTATTACCCTCATACTGTTTATCGGAGATTGGTTTACGATTAAAAGGCCGATGGGTAAGGAGGGATGTTTTGGTTTTCAGTATTTCACATGAACAAACTGAAGGAACCCAGTCTTCTCCTTTCAGACTTTGGCTTTTCGCTTCCTTTCTGACGAATCACCCACTTTGAGTTTTCTTACACGCGCGGCCAGGGCAACAAAGCCAAATAGATATGTTTCTCATTGTTTACTACAATAATTACTCATGACATTGGCGAGAAACGATATTAGAAGTGGAAAGTTCAATTAGCGTAGTAGAGAACGAAAAACAAAGAGAGTTGTTGTTCCGAACGATGCTTTTGAATAAGGACTAAACCACCCCCGCCAAGAAAAGAAAAAAAAGTAAAAAAGAGTCATTCGAATTTGCAAAATAATCTAATATTTATGTATGACTGTTTTATTAAAAGAACGTTAGCAACGATGCGATCTTTGTTGTCACCAGGAAAGTGGTTGCTAGAAAGGCATTTCATTATTATGTATTTGGGTTTATGGTTGTTTTAGAGTGTCTATATCACATTTTCAAAAGGTTGTGGCGGGTAGATTGCTCTTGTACACCCACGCGCTGGACATTGAAAACAAGTTTATTGGAGACAATTTGTTAATGTATGACAGTGAAGTACTATCTTGTTTATAATGCATTATTGAGGTAAATAAAGATCTGGGTTGGGTAGTTCAAACATAACGATGGCGTTACTCGTAGTTAGCAAGACTTTAAATGTTCAAATGCATCACAGTAAAAATAGTGTAATGCAAAGAAAAACAGTTTTTGCACTACAAAATCTTCTCACATTTTTTTCACAACAAAATATTAACACGTTAGATTTTAACAACTGGATTGAGTAAATAAGCGCGACTGCAATTGAACTGTGAATCTTTATGAATCAAAATACAAAGGGGTTGACATTATAGCATGTTTTGGATGTGCTCTTTTCTAGAAAATAGTAAGAAAGATATAAAACGAAATTGTGCCTCATTCAGCTTAGCACAGGTTATAAATTCTTATTTCATTCGCAAAGACAGGCGCAAAGCATATGGGAAGCAATACCCGTTTTTTGAATGGCGCCCTTACTTTGTTTCGTATTTAAAGTTTTATACCTTCTGTTCTTGTTAAGTTTCTTTTGGCTAGCGTATCTTGAGCTAGATTTGCTTCAAACGGATACGGATAAGACCAGAAAATAAGACTACCATCAGGTTGTTGTGCTCTAACCCTGGTGTCATGGTAAATATTTCTACGGTACGACGGGTCAGTCAACATACTTAATTACTTCCCATGTAACAGGTTGGGTAATAAAATATATCTATTCTATCGATATTCAAAACTGCTCTGTTATACCCACTCCTTGTTCGATACAGCCTTTAGAAAATGTCGAAAAGTAGGTAGACATTAATTTGCAAAAGAGTTAAATAAAAACTGAGCCCAACATTAAATCGTAACATTTAAAGGTAAGATCTGTGACGCCTAGGTTAATTATTTTGGGACTAGCTAACATCTATGCTCTAGCCGTGGTTTGTGTGTATGTATGGACGTATCTGACTGTGCATTTTCGCATAAGCCATAAAGATACGGATATGCTATTGACTCTTTTCGATATGCCCAATCGAGTTGAGTGGTGTTTTTGGTATTGTATTAATATTTGCGCCCTTTTTCCCCTGCCTTTTTCCTTGAAAAAATCTTATCGGAAACCCATGTGTTGTGGAGTAATTATTATAATTATTATTATCATTATTGCTATTACATGTACATGTATTTATAAAGCTCTACATGTTACATGCACATGTATAATTGTTGTAATAAGAATAAATCATTTACGATCTCCACGCAGAACCGTAAATCGTTGTCCTTTGACCCCACTGTAAATAGCATATCACATGATACTTCATATTCAACCCTTTAATGCCTGGGAGCCATACAAGGGACATTGACGAACAGTATGACCCAGATCTGATATCAGGCGTCGCAAGGGCAGGATTTTCAGGGGATTGCCTTCAAAACTGGACTGTTTTAAAGATGAAATAGTAAAATAAAAACAAAAAGAAATGCCTGACATCCATTATAATTTGAAATGGGCCCCAAAGAGCTAAGTAGAATCCGCTGACCATTAATGACTTAATCTTCAATTACTGGCTATTGCGTTTCAACAACGTCATGCGACCCAGAATGATACTAGCTACAACGTGAGAAGCCCTGTCTTATGTCATGTATGAGCTGCGCATTCTCAGTCATGACCGGAAACGTGCACTCTGCTGATGCCATGTACAGTTCGTTGTCTAAAATTCGATAATATCCAAAATCATTTGCTCAGGCAGGTCTGACTATGCATATTTCGAGTATGTTTTATGCGAGGTTTCTCTAGACGGTACATAATTAAATGTTACATGTGGGAAAGTCGGACATCTGTAAGTGTTGTTTATTTGCTTACAAGTAATAAAATCATAGTAACAAAAAATCGTAAAACTAGGTGACATTGGACGTGGTTTAACTTAATCAAGAAGTATTTGCTAAAGTTTGGCGACATCGCCGGGGTATAAATCATGGCCTGAACAAGCACACAATACTATCTAATCATGTACACCTGATTTGATACCAATAAAATACTTACAACCAATAAAACTTTTGAATTGACGCAATAAAATAAAGTTTACAGAAGCGATAAAACATGCCTATAGATTGTTTTATTTTCTTTATGTGAATCACACCTTGCCTTGAGTGAGTGCGAAACACATAAAACACATCAAACAATCTTCAGTTCATGAACTAAGTCAACATATGCCCTCATTTTACGTCATAGTCGAACTTTCTCAAAACAAAAACAAGGGCTCTCGATGGGGGACGCCTGCGCTCGTGAGGTAATACGTAAGCGTCTCCTACCAGATGCCTGCAGCTAATGTGTCCCGAGAAATTCGACAGTAAGTGTGACTCGGAGAGAGATGCTCGTTGCCTGCCGAGACCTGCCCATCATATCTTTTCTTTCAAACTTTTGGGGTTTAGCGACACTGAAGAAGTTAAATACAGTGAGTGAGTGAGTGAACTCGGGTTTAACTTAACGTCCCACCAACAACGAGGTCATATGGAGACGGGACCTCGGTTTAAAGTCTCATCCGAAAGACCTGAGAAGCGGGGGGATCGATCTTGCGACCCCTGGATTAGTTAAATACAGAAACGCGCGTCTGTCGCACTAAATTTGGTATGCATACGTTTCTTTTATTACTGTGCCCTTCGCCCCAAGCAAGTAAAGTCCATTCTGCTATTGCTGATTTCTGTCCAATATTCAAGCATGTTGCTAGTATTTATATTAATCCAGGAGATGATTTAAATGAACATTTGTTTTCTGTGAGATCCTGCACCATATATTATCATATAAATTGCATATGTATAAGCAACTACACCACAAATACTGGTCTCGGTTGGCTGTTTTACGAACGGATCCATACTGACAATTTTGTGAATGATTCCGGTAACTTAACTGGTGTGGTGTGTATGGATACTCGTACATATTTAAAAGCAATTATTCTTATATGAGGAGCAAGACCAACTACGATTGCCAAACTTTGTAGAACTGGAACAGACAATGTTTGCTTTGCTTCAAAGAAATGGCATCAGATCCCTTAGCAGATGATACAAAATCTGGCCCGCGGTGTGAGAGGGCGCGTTAAGTAGTCATTAATAGTCAAGGAGATAATTCGAAACGCTGCGTTAAACTGTCAACAGCCAAAGCATATAGTAAGGCTTTGTAATTACCGGACTTTCATTTTCACTTATTCCACAGAACAAATACGGCGGGTGTATTATAGGAAGGTGATGCTAAACCTACTCGCGAGCACCTGTTCATACTTATGTTTTGAGGTTCATGTCTGTGTATCTAAACTCTTTCGGAATTGTCAATGTATATATGATTGCGCGTCTGGACTTTTGGTTTGGGCACTTTGACAAACGTCTTAAAACCTATTTTACATCGAACCAAAGAAGTGTGACCTCAGTAGTGGTCGATTACCAAATGCACAGTATCCCAGTTACCAGCAGAAAAAGTATCAGCCATGAATAATCAGCCATCCAATATCACAGTATCCGAACGCACTGTACCATCTCTTCGGGGTTTCATAGCGTTGAATCGAGAGTACAAAATTCGCTTATAACCAGTAGTCGGAAATCATTATGTTTTGAGATTTTATCCGGAATCTGCTGTGCTTCGTCATTTATAGTTATTCAGCTTCGAAAATGTAAAGAGGTAAGTTTGATATAATTGTCCTCTTCGGTCTTTTACTTTATTACCCTGCACAATGAAAAACTCATGGCCGTCAAAGAAATTTTATTCCGGACAGCATAATATAAGACGAGTTTGTGTCGTGCAAAGCCTAGCAATCATCCTATTATCAAAACTAACAAATTGTAGATTGATAACGCTTTCCGTTTGTTTTAAAGATTTTTTTATAAAACATGTAAGAAAAGGCTCAAAATGGTTTTAGAATCATGCCAAGGTCAAGGACTTCTTTGATTAAGGCGTGAATTTTCCCCATGATTAAAAAGTTATACGGAACACTGACTTCTGCTTTGCATTTATGACTCTGACATGTAACTTGCATAACAAATGAATTTTCAAGTGTTTGTGTCTATGTAAAGTACGTTAAACATACGTTGACGTTGACGTCATTGTTGAGATAAATTGTAAATTATCCTCAAATTGATCGTTGAAATAATGATTTATTGTATATATTTCACCCTTTTTTGATTTACATTACTTACATAACAGACAACACTGGATAGTTTTGACTATATGTATGTGACCTTGACCTCATTTCAAGGTCATGGTACACAATATAATCCTTGAAGATCACAGTGCTACTGTTGACCATTCTTATTCTTTTTATTCTTTGGCTTACTGAGTATTGTTCCCCCCCCCCCCCGTGACCCAGCTTCCCACTCATATATATTGTGTACTTGCATCGCATAAGTCTCCTGCATGAAGGAAATGCTGGGTCACGGGGGTGAAAGTACTTGTATTTTAATTGTAGTGAAGCGTTCTCTTTTGACCGTTTTTACCGGAAGTATAACTGTGGTTTTGCATGTTTAAATGCCAATCAGGCGTAACAAGAAGAAAATCATTGCTTTGTATTGTGAGATGCGTGTATTTAGCATGCATGTATGACAAAAATTTATGAAATGAGTGACTGATTTCAATATTTTTATTACCTCAAAAAATGAGGTATGCGAAAACCTTGAATTTAGGGTAGGTAGGGTCAGACTGGATTATCTCCCCATGTCTTTGTGTCTGAATCATAAATGATCTGATTTCATAGGGTTTACATATTTGTGGAAGCTCTGCCAAGAAAAATTTGAGAACTTTATACTTTTGAAAATTCGGATCTGTCGCACCGGTCTAATGGGGAAAATCCTCGCCTTAATCATAGAAGTCCTTTGAATACTGTACCATTTACTATCCACCTAATCACGACATTGTACAGGGCAATGAAGTAAAAGACCGAAGAGCAAAGTATATTAAACTTACCTCTTTACATTTCCAAAGCTGAATAAGCATAAATGACGCAGCAGATTCCGGATAAAATCTCAAAACACAATGATTTCCGACTACTGGTTATAAGCGAATGTTTGTACTCTCGAATCGACGCTATGAAAACCGGAAGAGATGGTACAGTGCGTTCGGATACTGTGCATATTCCTCAAGAAATGACGTCCATTTACCTACCGCACCGATGCTCATCCATGGGACTATGCCGGGGGAGATTAGCTTAAGCTACTATATTATGTATTATGCTATGTCAATATAAGCTACAGGATCACCTTGTGAGGGAGGTCTGTGCTGGCCGATAGTTTCTTACAATGATAGGATATCTGAATAAACAAATTAACTTTAGGGTCTCCCAGTATTCTAATCAAAATCAGGATGTTTATTTAAACTAATTTTACCAGTACTACTCTGGTGCACTCTCATGTGAGCCAGTTTTAAGAAATGTGCGAGCAATCAAAACTCAGATATGCCTGTGCTTCTGGCTGACTAGTTTCCATAATTGAGCCGCTACACGCCAAAACCAACAAAGTGGCATGTGCGACCAGTGAAGACTCAGATCAGCCAGGGCATCCGCCAAGTCTGATCAGAGTCTTCGCTGTCGGCATGGAGATAGCTTAGAGCCTTAGCTACCCTTTAAGCGCACAAAAGGCTATGATAAGACTGAGCGGATGGCTCAGTCTGATCTGAATCTTCGCTGGCCGCACATGTAACTTTGTTTGTTTTCTCGTGTCGCGGTTAAAGAGAATTCTGGTTCCGATATTCCTTGTTGCCTAAGTTTTCTCAGGCCTACATTATATTTTTCCACCAACCCACTGTGACGACGATAAAGTTGATTTTTTTGCGTAGTTTATGATTACGATAGCCTGGCTGTAAGGGCTTTGTTACGACAGTTCAAGTCACTGATGCCAGAAGATGCTCTAGCGAAGAAGCTTCATTGCTGCATCGTCGCTTATCCTGAGGCGTGTTTCCATGTTTGGTGGTGAAGTCATGCTAAAATCAATGAACTGAAACACGTTACTGTCTGTGAAAGACTTTATCCTGTGATTGTCAGTATTAACGGGACACACATTATTTGCAGTTCTGCACATTCATGCCTCCATTACGATGATATGTCCTTCATAATTTCATGAAGCTATTAGCATGCACAGGACGTTATTATAATGGAAAATTTCAATACAAAAATGTTTGATAAATGTTAGATAAAAATAATGATCCTAATCTGATCATCTGATACGATTTTGATCTAGGGCAGCATATAAGATTTATGTAGTAAACAATACAGTATAAATAGTCAACGATGACAAATCAAAACTAGAACTAGTCTGATGCAGTTTTATGATGTTATACAGTGGTAATTTGATCGGAACTAGCACACATTAAATTTTAATTCTTCGTATTTTTCATCAGGTATGACATGTACGCCGCTTAATATGCCAGTGATTTTATTCCTTCCAAGGTAGCTTTATTGTCTCAGAATGTGCTGTCCAGATCAGAAAAATGGACAGACTCGGTGCCAGGAGGTGTAAACTATGTAACTATGAAACGTTCCGCTGAGCTTAATGGAGAAAATCGTTATGCAACTGTGCGTTATATTGATAAATTCAATAGTCACTTGCTAAAAATCAAGACGAGCTATGCTATTTGATACATAGATGGGCCGTGGCTATGGTTCGCAACCTAAAGAGAGGCTCCTAAGCTCCCAAACACATCTGAAAGAGACAAAGTTAATATGAGGTAGGGTAGCGTGTAGCAACTCGTTAGTGAGCCTGTAAAGAAAACAAAAAGATATGACAATACATATTAACAGGAGCAAAGCAACCGTGCATTCTCACTTAAATACCATATTCTTTCATGGATATGCTACGCGGGTTTGTTACGGTGACACAAGTGTTATATTCATATGATACTACAAAGTAGTTTTGCTCTAAGCCTCTTGAGTTAATAGTTTCGAGATAGCAAATAAGGTCTTGGTTCTCTAGAAGATTTTTCACTTTCTTCAAGAGGTGTCTATTAAGTATATAGTATTGATACAAACCAAAGTACCGAAACTTTTATTGATTGTTTGCATTTGTCTTTATATTTTGTTCTAAAACCTGACATCAGAACAATAACGTCTGTGGTGCTAGTCGTTGACGAGTTAACATCCTAGGTAATAAAATAGGTACTATAGCGCATATCTTAGTCAAAGGTGCCTATGTGTGTCCCTGATCGTAGTCTTCCCACAGACTATGCTTCCGCTGTTTGCACATCAACAGAATCTGTTCATGTGCAAACAGCGAGAAGCATAGTTGGTGAGAAGTTAAATCGAGTCTACTGTTTTCGTTTCTTTTATGTATTCTTTGTTTCTACAGGATCTTCTTACAGAATCTACTCAGCAGAGCATATAAAATCGTCTGAAAGCTTAAATCGTACAAAGTTGAGAAAATTTGAACCGGTGGAAGGGTGGCGAGGAAAGGGGCTAAATGGCTTTTTTCTTGTCATGTTTTGCGTGGCGTCTATTTTTTTTTTTTTTTTTTTTTTTTTTTTAGCTTTTCCGATTTGATGTGTACGGCAGGATATGTTAAGCGATTGCATTTTCTGACTTAGAATGCTCGAAGCTGGACACTTTCCGCTAGGGCTTCTACAGTCAAGGACCAAAATTATTTCTACAAAATCAATTTTCCCATAGGCTTCAGTGTATTTTCATGTTTACTGGACAGGATTTTTGACACTCCTGCTCAACGGAACAAAATAGTTTTGGTACTGGTAGAAAGCTAGATAAATAATGCAAACACTCTATTTGTTTTATATCAATTGTTCATCTTATACTTAACCAAGAAGTACCTTAAAAAAAAGATAATTGCTGAAAGTAACAACGCCGTGGGTTCTTTAAATACGAAAGATATATAAGAAATGGCTATTAAAAGAACAAGAGACTATTCTAGGTAAGGTTACACTCATTAAATTGAAATCAGTTCATAAATGAACCGCGATACAAAATAAGCAACAAAGTGGTATATGCGCCCAACCAAGACTAAGATCAGCCTGGACATCCGCCGAGTATGATCAGAGTCGTCACTGTCCGCATGGATCTTGCTTAATATATAATTTTCAATTTCAGTTGAATCTTTGCGGTATCATCCTGGTGTGATTTTGTAGCATACTATCTTCTAATTTTTTTGTGGTTGCTGTTGTTTTGCCTTGGCTCCTAACTGATTTCGGTGAATAGTAACACCTATAAGTCAGCGATTAAAATCCGAATGCACCTTGTCGTACAGAAGCATTTATTAGCCATAAAATTTGTTTTCACGTTCTTTTTTGTAGATTTTCTATTCATTAATAACAGCTTTATCTGTAAAATATTTAGACCAGAAACAAATCGTTGAAGTAAAATTTTTAAAAATATGAAGACCGGGCACAGATACTGCTGATGATGAAGATATTCTTCACAGAGGATACTGAGGTTGAAGATCTAGTCAAGGGTGCGTCTTCCGGCTCTGAATCCAGCCTGATCTTCAGCAACAGTCATTTCAGCTTGGGGTTTGAGACTTTTCACTTTTCAAATGAACTTCAACGTGACTACTCAGACGACTGATGCGGCTGATAGTTCTGCAGTTCTGGCAGAGCTATAGGTTGCCCATTTTAGGGAGTGTAATAATCAGCGGCTGAGTCCATTGGGGTCTACCATTCTCGTGTTCTTCGGATTTTGTAACAGATCTTTGTTAAAACAACAATCATGGTCTCCCCGCCTGCTTGGACAAGATCTGCTGCTATATTATCAAATCTGGCAGACTTCTCATTTTTCAGTGCATATACTGCAATCTCAATTTCGTCATGGATGATTGGTTGTAGATCTTCTGGTTGCTGCATGAGTGCAGTCCAGAACTGTATTGTCACCACAACTCCCACGGCTGTAGAGCTCTGAGCAATATTCTGTCCATCAGCTAGGAAGATTTGTTATTCTGTTAGACATTTCTCAGACTTGTCCTTGATAGTTATGGACCTACTCTGCGTCTCTGAAGTTAGATCCTTCACCAGCTGATATACTTCCTTGCTGTTTTTGTTTTGTTCAGGCAAGTTAAAGACTCCTCACACTGAGTACCTATCTAGTACTCCGTTGTTTTCTTCACGTCCTTCTGAACCCTTTTGTTAGCTTTTCTGTATTGAGGCTTGTTTTGACAGAAATGTCCCATATCCCAAAAATTAAATTTCAATATTCCTTATCATAACTAAAATCCCAAATATCCTTGTATCCCTTAAAAACTAAGTGTCACGGACTCTTAAAAAATCCCACGCCCTGGCTGTGGATCGAAGTTACCGCAAGGCAGTACAAGTGTATGATATACCTAACCTATACCCTGTGACATAAGGCAAATATCTCGTATCCCGAAATACCCTACACAAGCCTCAAGATTTTAAATAATTCATCAGGTCTTAATGGATATCCAAGGGGTTGACGAAAAAGAGTAAAAATTGGAACAGTTCGGATGCTGTAAGGTACGAACTATAAGAATTAAACAAAAAATGAAGATTTTTGACGTGCTTCAAGATCAAAACTCTGTTTCATAGTTGTAGACGTTGTTTCTATCGTTTGTTATCCAAGAGCAAATCGGTTTGAAAACGGAAATTCCAAACAATTTACACTACGAATTCTTGGTATATATTGAAGAGGTGTATGTTGTCTGAAGTACTGATTTAGCTCCCCTTACCCGATGGCTTCAGGGCTGCGGGCAGCTAATTGGACAGCCAGGCTTCGTCGTCCGTCAGCACTGTCAGACGACTACTCTTAAAACCGCTACACTGATTGTTACCATACTTCATGTGGGGCTCTGGGCTTGGGAAATGGACAATAACTAAAATAATTGTGGTCCAAAATTTAAAAAAAAATTTTCGCCAAGGCCGGCAAAAACATTTTTTCTGATGCTTTTTGATGGGAAAAAACTAGAACATGAGTTCATGGAAATTTACCTTTAAAAATCTTCTGCACTGGAACCAAAAGATATATGGCATTGTTACCTTGTACATAAATTTCGTAGGGCATTATTCAGGTTATAGTGTTATACGAGTAAATACATGATTAAACTTTTCACCAATAAAAAGTTGCAATGCCATTAAATTGTGTCATTTCTCTTTGTCATCTAATGGATTTGAGAACACTGAACCACAAGTCACGAGTCTGAATAAACGAGAGTTGTAGAAATTTAAAATTAAGTCCAATGTACGACCGGAAAATGTCGGGGAAAATATGCACGCCCAATGCTTTTAGATTTTAAAAATAGCATTACTATCATTGATTTTCATCTATATAGCACCAAAGTTAGATATTGATGTATATATGGCTAATGCAAAGGTCAGACTGAAATAATAATCACCGGAAGATAGACTTTGGTACAGTATTTTATTTTCCTTGGTCAATATTGAAGTATATTTGGGCCGCGACAACTTATGTGGTTGTGCGCCCAGCGCAGACTCAGATCAGCCTGGGTATCCGCCCAGTCTGACCATAGTCTTGGCTGTCCGCACGGAAGTTGCTTAGACCCTTAGCTACCCCTAAGCCCTTAGCAAAGAGTCTGATCGGACTGGGCGGTTGCCCATGCTGATCTGAGTCTGCAATGGGCGCACAATCACTTTGTTGGTTTTCTCGTGTTGCGGCTCATTTGTTATTGGCAAATGTTCAAACCTATCAGAAACCGTATTAATGTTATAGTCTATGTATAATTCCAGAACACTAGCTACTAAGCTGGCTGCTATAGAGGTATCATATATCAACATTATGCACGAGCCTTGTTAGTGTCTTTCTTTATATGGCCTATCTCTGCAGATCTGTGGATTTCTTGTTATTTTTACAGCTTGATGTACATTTTCATAAATGTCAAGTCTATAACCTTGCACGGTTGGCGGGGCACCAAAGATGGCTGTAACAATCTCTGTCCAGCTGGTCATATCTCTAATGGCTGCAGGCCGGGCCGGGTAGAGCAATCGGTAGGGCACCTGACTCGTAAGTCAGAGGTCCTGGGTTCGAATCTCGGTCTGGCCACATACTTGCGTTTCTCCTTCCGCCGATTCAAGAAGGGCAGTTGTCAGTTACTGGCGAAAGTATGTGCACTTAGTACTGGTTAACCGCTTAGGAGGTCTAAGCCTGCCCAGGAATAGTGTGGTTAGGTTAACTGACAGTCCCGACATGACCTTAGTTGTTTACCGTGGACGTTAAGCATCAAATCAACCAACCAACCAACCAACTAATGGCTGCTTGGATCTTTATTACTGCTCCACTAAAGTAAATTAAACAAGAGGGCCAAGAGGCCCTGAATCGCTCACCTGACCAAAAAGGTTAAAGGTCAAACAAGGGTCATCATTTAACAAACCTGATAGTTTGCAACCACTTCAAATGGTTTTGAAGAAGATTTTTGAATATTTTTCTATGTATTGCTATAGTTCAAACCCTGGACCCCCTGGGGCCGGGCCATTTTGGACCCTGTGGCCATCATTTGAATAATTTTGGTAAAGGACCACTAGGCAATGCTACATACTAAATTTCAAGCATCTGAGCCACGTGGTTCTGAAGAAGAAGATTTTTGAATATTTTTCTATGGTTCAAACCCAGGACCCCCTAGGGTGGGGCCATTTTAGACCCTGGGGTCATCATTTGAACAAACTTGGAAAAAGACTACTAGGCAAAGCTACATACCAAATTTCAAGCATCTGAGCCTTGCGGTCCTGAAGAAGATATTTTTTTAAATTTTTCTATGTATTTCTATGGTTCAAACCTGGGACTCCCTGCCCCGGGGCCATTTTGGACCCTAGGGCCACCATTTGAACAAACTTGGTAGAGGGCCACTAGGCAATGTTCCATACCAAATTTCAAGCATCTGAGGCAAGCAGTTCTGGTGAAGAAGATTTTTAAGTATGTTTTAGTTTCGAACCAAAGTACCCCTGCCCCAGGGCCATTTTGGACCCATGGGCCACCATTTGAACAAATTTGGTAGAGGACCACTAGACAATGCTTTATACCAAATTTCAAGCAGCTGAGCCTTACGGTTCTCAAGAAGATGATTTTTAAGTATTTTTTAGTTCCGAAACCCAAGACCCCCTACCCCAGGGCCAATTTGGACCCTGGGGCCACCATTCAAAAAACTTGGTAGAGGACCACTAGGCAATGTTCCATACCAAATTTCAAGCATCTGAGCCAAGCAGTTCTGGAGAAGAAGATTTTTAAGTATTTTTAAGTTTCGAACCCAAGACCCCCTGCCCCAGTGCCATTTTAGACCCTGGGGCCACCATTTGAACAAACTTGGTAGAGGACCTATAGACAATGCTTCATACCAAATTTCAAGCCTCTGAGCCAAGCAGTTTTGGAGAAGAAGATTTTTAAGTATTTTTAAGTTTCGAACCCAAGACCCCCTGCCCAAGAGCCATTTTGGACCCTGGGGCCACCATTTGAACAGTCTTGGTAGAGGACCTTTAGACAATGCTTCATACCAAATTTCAAGCCTCTGAGCCAAGCAGTTCTGGAGAAGAAGATTTTTAAGTATCTTTTAGTTTCAAACCCAAGACCCCCTGCCCCAGGGCCATTTTGGATCCTGGCGCCACCATTTGAACAAACTTGGTAGAGGACCACTAGGCAATGTTACATACCAAGTTTCAAGCATCTGAGCCAAGCAGTTCTGGAGGAGAAGATTTTTAAGTATTTTTAAGTTTCGAAACCCAAGACCCCCTGCCCCAGGGCCATTTTGGACCCTGAGGCCACCATTTGAACAAACTTGGTAGAGAACCACTAGACAATGCTTCATACCAAATTTCAAGCCTCTGAGCCAAGCAGTTCTGGAGAAGAAGATTTTTAAGTATCTTTTAGTGTCAAACCCAAGACCCCCTGCCCCAGGGCCATTTTGGACCCTGGGGCCACCATTTGAACAAACTTGGTAGAGGACCACTAGGCAATGTTACATACCAAATTTCAAGCATCTGAGCCAAGCGGTTCTGGAGAAGAAGATTTTTAAGTATTTTTTAGTTTCGAACCCAAGACCCCCTGCCCCAGGGCCATTTTGGACCCTGGGGCCACCATTTGAACAAACTTGGTAGAGAACCACTAGGCAATGCTTCATACCAAATATCAAAGCCCTAGGCCTAGCGGTTTCAGAGAAGATGTCATTTAAAGCAAATTGTTGACGACGCACGACGCACGACGGACGACGCACGACGGACGACGGACACTGGGTGATCACAATAGCTCACCCTGAGCCTATGGCTCAGGTGAGCTAAAAATCTGCGTAAAATACAAAATTTAGTCAAAAAATGAGACAAAAAGATGTTGAGCTGTAAATATTTACCCTTTTCCTCAATGGAAAAATTAAAAATAACTGCCTTAGGTTGTTTAAATACCATTGTTCCATTTCTCATACAAACACTATACTTTGTGCTTACAGTCAGTTCCTGATTTTCCTACTTACTTTTATACGTTTCGCACAATCTGGCAATATCGCAGTTCATTTGTTCTGTTTCATACGCATACAATAGGCTGTCTCCTTTCAGGTGGTGGTGTTGAGATTACTGCGCTTTAGTGTGGTCAGTATCTGGGGTGCCCCACCTACCCATTTGTGAGGAGCCATCTGGGGTGCCCTGCCTACCCATTTGTGGGGAGGACATAACTAATGTTGCTTGTGGTCCGACCCAATCGCTTGTACTTTTTGTGGCAATAAAATATGTTTAAACTAAACTAGTGTGGTCAGTCAGTTGCAAGCTTGAAGTAGTTTTCGCCGGCTCACAGTCATTTTAGTATGGCCCAGCCCAAATCGGAGCACCACTCGGCCAATTCCGTGAATTCACGGAATTGGCCGAGCGGTGTTCCGATTGGACACACTGTGGTCAGGAAACCATGTCGGATTACTTTTGTCTTTTCCACTGCACCATTGATGGAAATGGCATCTTTGAGAGACCCGTGCGGTTCATGCATTTATTGACTGACATATGAAATCGCTGTTGTTGTTGTTGTTTTGTTGTTTTACGTCCAAGGTAAACAGCTATGGTCATGTCGGGACGTTCAGTTAACCTAATCACTATTCCTGGGCAGGCTAACCAGAGCTAAGTGTACTTTCGCCAGTAACTGACAACTGCCCGGGATTCTTGGATCAGCGGAAGGGGAAGAAACAGTCTCCACGAAAGTAAGTCAAATGAAGAGAAACCAGTTTAGCTGCCTGGCGGTCCTAGGCTACCATTACCTATAAGCCCTAATGCATAGGAAAGGGCATGGTTAGTCAGCAACGGAGTGATGCACCAACATTGCATAGTAGAAAAGTCATGGTTGGTGGTTTTCTGATCTATATATGCTGCTAGACATTATGGGGGCCTGGTTGAACTAGGCTTCAGTCTTATTATTCAACGCTGTGTGTGCTCATAGTACTGCTTCTTCTATACTCTAAATCAGTCTCCAGAAGCCAAACAGTTCAATATATCTAAATTTGAACACGTTGTTAGTAACACGTGAAAAGAATGAAATATCTATGTCAAGTTATTGTAAATAAAGTTGATGACAGACAATTCGTATTGACTTATACCCTAAGTACATCACTAAATCAACTTGACTTTATTCTACGTCTGTTTGTCAGTATTTATTGTCTGCTACATTTCAATAGTACATTAATGTAGATGATTCTAGAATCGAGTATATAAACTTTTTAGATGTATTAAGTACTCTTGATTCGAAGCACAAACGCTACAAATGATATGTACTTTGAATCAAAAAGCTGTCCAAATTTTTAAAGCATACAAAAATAACTTTGTTACTACAGAGTTGCAGAAGAGCTTTCCAAGAGAATAGTACAAACATACTCACAAGCATTGCAAACTAGAAGACACCCAAACGAGTTTATCGCTTTGTTGCGTTTTATCAAGAACCTTCGATGAAACCCTTGTTTTAGAAACGCGCCAACTATCAGGTTCTGGAATAAAATATATACACACACTTAAGTCTTGTTCTAGAATACATTGCGAATTATGTTTAAATGCCCCAGGTTTTAGCTTTTGTATCTGTGTTGCACTATATACAGGCCCAATAAATGTTTGGAAAGCTAATCTAATGACATTAAAGGGGGATGAAATCGGTCAACAACGTTTTTCAGCATCCAACTCTGCTTTTATATAAATTTAGTGTTCAGTGATTTTTATTTTGTTTTTATTTATTTTTATTTTTTTGACCAAAAATAAAATAATAAAAAGTTCCGACTATTGAGATTCTTTTGAAGCCTGGTATACACCAAAACAAAAGAGTTTGTTCATGATCGGAAATGACATGTGCGACACTGGCCACGCCACGACACAGTTTAGCTGCATTCGGCAACTCACCTATCGTTCACAAAGTTGCTTCCTGTTGTACTGTACAACAGTGAGTTGGGGATAAAACTTCATGGCGGCACCATTCTGACTCAGGAGTAGACGCTTGGAGCCTAACCACCAATGCCTTTGCTTCCTCTTGGTGATAATGCATGCTATATATTTTGGCCTCGTTTAGGCATATTGCTCATAGATTTAGGTAACGGCTGGTGTCTATGATTGTGACAGTTCCTGGGCATCTTTATTATTACTTTGATAACGAGATACAATCAGGAATTTATTTGAAAGATGAAAATTAACTACCATCCTTGACAAATGATAAGTATGAAGGTGATTACCCGTTTTGGTCTGGGATGCCATGGAGGCATATCGACAGCCGATAGATATCCTATACGCTAAATGAATGCACGTTTCGTGTATCATACTATATGATAACACTTGGTTTTATCCAGGCTGTTTGGAGACTCAATGATAGTAGAAAAGACTGTCATATAATGTTTCTCAGACAGCAGACGTACAAAAATCGGTATGGGACTGATAAGCGTTATCATCGTAGAAATAACTTTATGTTACTATGTTTTGTTTAAGTCTATAAACTACATCAACCGCAGAATATTGAACTATCAGTCACGATAATTAACCCTCTAGTGCCCGGTGTATCATATCTGCTACATGACTCTGTTTTGGTGCCGTGACCAGGATATTGACTTGTATGTTATGTTATACTGCTAGAATATCAATTAAGATATCAGGAAATAATATTAAACCATTCCAGTTATAATAATATGGCTAAAGTGCATTTATCAGCCGCCAAAAGTCGCCATAGTTCGAAAACACAAAATGTATCATATATGATACATCGGGCAATAAAAACAAAAAATGTGATATTGACTTTACTTATTCAGATATCCCTGATACATTTATGCCAATAAATTAGTTTTCATACATCCTTTTTTTGTCCAAAAAGGTGCCCTGTAATTATTGTTAACACTTGAGTTATTCGCCCTGAAAAAAGCTACTTTTTAAAAATTAATGCCCAATGTAGCATATATGCTACATGTATATCTCAGCAACCTTGGACCTCAACACAAATTCAGACCCTGTTTTCAATTTGACTTCCCAAAGCTAGTGGCTGGATGGAATATAAATGTTTTCTTATAGTGCATTCTATGTTTGGGCACTAGAGGGTTAATATACTAACAGAGGCAAATACCTTCAAAGAAAGATAAACGTCGAACGGAAAATTCATAGTTATATTTGCAATTCAGGATAAGCAGCTTGATACTTATTGATTTTGTAGTCTGTCATCATTGATTTCTTCCTTAAAGAGTCAGTCGGCCTGAAAACGGTGACTAAAATATGAATCACAACAAAGATGTTTTGAGACAGAATTTGTAATCATGTGTCATATGCCTTATTTTTGAGTATATTGTTTTCACTGGATGAGGTTGAGTATTAAAAACAGATTATTCTTTGCAGAGTGACATGACAAAATCAGATAATCAACATGCCACAAATATCTTTGGAGATGTCGAAACAACTGATGCCATTTAGAGTCAGGCACATTGTAAACAGGATACAACTCGATATCAGCCTTTATAGATCTGGGAGAATGTGTTTGAAACAGAATCTACAGTTCAGACAGTTTGCTATGATCACATTGGCCAGTTTTCGACAGTAATATAAACTATTTCCTTAGGTGAAAGGCTGCACATTGAGGAAAAAAACAGCCATTCTCATTTTGCTTCCACTCTCATTGGGATCATAGCTGAAAGGAAAGTTTTGACCCGTCCCCAAGAACTAATTCTTTCCTTTAAGAGTGAACCTTCGCTGTCTAAGGGCATAAATAGGAAGACAATAAAAATGGATCGCTTTGTAAGAAAACGGCGAAAAACTACTAAGAAGAAACCCAAACACTTTAAAGAGTATATAACATATACTAGAAAATGTGAGCGGAGCTCACCTATACCCCCGACCAGCAGCACCGCCCAGTGAAACCACGACTTTATGAAACCAATCTCGATACATGATACAACTCCAGAAGTAGGTCTGTCAAAATTCAGAAAGGTTCCAAAGTATATTAATCCTATCTGTATCAGAGAAGAAAAAACTTAAACCAAACTCTCATAATAATGTATAACACTGTGACCTTGACCTTGGTCAGCAGTAGCATCCAGTAGATGTCAACTAATCTGCATTGACCTAGAGGAAATCTTAATCACATATCAAGAACTTCCATCACAGAATATTGGAAAGGTAAGCAAAGAACATAAACTTAATGCAAAACTTAATGCAAATGTTTAAGTCTGTGACCTTGGCCTAAGTTCGGCAGCAGCATCCTGGTGATGTGAAGCTAGAGGTAAACCTATTCATACATCAAGAAGTTCCATCACAGGATATTGGAAATATAAGCAAGGAATATAAACTTAAGACCAAATTTAAACGCTGATGCTTAAGTCTATGGCTCTTACCAGCAGCAGCATACTGATGATGTGAAATAATCTGTATGAACCTATAAGTAAACCATATCAAATATCAACAGGTTCCATCAAAGTATATTGGAAATATAAGTAAAAGCATAAATTGAACGAAAAACTTTAACGCAAATGTTAACGGAAAGACGGGCGGATGGACGAACGGATTGACGGACAGACGGACGTACGGATGGAATGACGAAAACTATATTTCCCTCGACTACGTCCATGACGTCGCGGGTATAATAATATATCTGATGCTGAAATTTCTTACCGGATTTATCCTAATAGGAGTTTCACCTTCTTAACAATAGTCGCAACGATTTGAGCATTACTCTGTTGTGTTGGAGTCTCCAAATGAGAGGGAGGCTATTGAACCAAAAGTCATGAGCCTGAATACTTAGTAAAGGCAGTTAAAATCAGGAGCATTGTTCGATGTGATTGCAGAATAGAAGTCATGATTTGTTTTTGTTTCTTTCACATTTATTGTCATTGATTTTGCCTTTAAAACGTAATTAATGTGCTAGCACTGACTATATACAAAACTTTGAAATAATATTGGAAAAGATTTTATTCGAATGTGTCAAACCTTTGTCTGATTCACAGTTCGAAGACTTCTGGCTATCCATCGCATTTATTTATGACGGTTAGCCACAAATGAGCCGTGACACGAGAAAACCAACAAAGTGGCATGTGCGCCACGCGAAGACTCCAGTCCGATCAGATTGTACGCTTGCGCTCAATTAGTAGCTAAGAGTGTAAGCTACCACCATGCCCACAGCGAAAACTCTGCTAAGACTGTGCGCATGGCTCACATGCAACTTGTTGGTTTTGCCATGTCGCGGCTCAAATTAAGCTTTAACATTTAAGTCATCTCACAAAACCGCTGAAGATGCTAGGAAGGATCTGCATACTTTTGATTTTAAATTTGGACCAGTACGTAATAACTTAACTACAGCCATATTACATTTGGGTTTATATTCTTACAGAAATTTGGCCAGCACAACGTAAATATTGGTGTGTTTGAGTATTTGACTTGTTTTGTCATAAAAAAAAAGAAAAACGAGTTCTCTGTCGATTACATCTGATCCGTTGTGAACCAGATGGACACTGTGATCTAGTGGTCTGGGCGACTTGTTTATGGCGAGAATGTCGCGGGCCCGAATGCCGGGTCGGGTCAACTGGCGACTGGAAAACTGTCTCTGCAAACCCAGCAGTAATACACAGTTCCGAGACACACCCAGAATGTCACTCAAAATCACGTGATAGCGTATACCTGGCCAATGCAACGACAACTTAGCACGTGACGTAGTCTCACAAACAAATCGCACGTGGTCAATATTGTACATAAGTCCGTGATTTTACCTTACAGTTATTAAATGGAGGGATGTATACCTGTTTAAAGAAAACAAACTGACACCACTTTCAATAAACTTATCCTGCTTTGCAAGAACAGAATGCATCGGAAATTCATGATGCGCCAACTTCCATGTGTAGGTCACGAGGAGGCTGATTCTTCGCCATAGATCGCCAACATTGAGCAGACACTTGCATTTGTCATTTGTTTTACTGCCATTTTTGTGCAAAGCTTGTGAGACGTAGTAACAGTAACTAAGTAGGCGGCGCTTAGCAGCTATTCTCGGAACTGTGTATGGGTACCTGTTTCAAATTAGAGAAGGATCAGGCAGCGAAAGGAGAGGGATGTGCTCCGTCTTACATACACTGTGCCCAATATACAATGGGCCGCGATCCCCCACTGCCCCTACGGCCACTAGGCTATGGGAAACCTTTACCCATTTTCACATCGAATCTCAGGGTATAACGGAGTGCATCCTCAATGCCAGTTCTTATCTATCAGTTCTCAAATTTGTCATATAGACGGAAAAGTAAAGGGGGTTGAAATTTTTGCAGACCAATCTTTCAAAAGACAGCCAATAAAAATCCAGGTTAACTCTTTGTTTCTCCCCTTAGATAGAACCTCTGACTGTCTCATAAGAAAGGAAACTGATAAAGCTACAACGGCCGGAACAACCGCACATCCTCGCCGATATTTACGGAAATGGACGAAGTGTTACGATTGGAAATGTTTATGAACTTCTTGAGCGCATTTACCACAGCTGGCTTTACATCAGAGAGCAGAGAAGTTTGTCTGCCCTTTGATGTAAAGCCAGCTGTGTTTATTACTCCAAAATAGAAAATAGTATATTCTTTTGCTCAAATTTCTTAAACGTCACTGAAGCCCTGTGATATATGGCAAGGTTTTCCCATGATTATAGAAATAACTTGCTGCTGCTGACTTAAGATCAAGGTCATAGGCTTAGATTTAAAGTACAATTACCTCAATTTGTATTTTGTTACTTATATGTCCTAAGTTCTTTGATGGTTTGATGGACCTTTTTGTGTATGACGTTTGCGTCCACCTTCACAGAATTTGGTGGCTTAATCCGAATGCTGTTGTTAATTTTAACATCAGGGTCACATATCTTCAGATTTTACAGTGTTGCTTTAAAGTGTCAAGTGAAGTTTGTTTTCATTTCTTTGAATACTTTGGCTTAATGTACTGCTGCGTTCAGTATTGTTGTCTATCCTACTGTTGCTTTAAAGTTTTTCATTAAATTTTGTTTCATTAGGCCATAGCAATGTCTGGGATTCAGACATGAACATCTGCTTGTTCTGGTATGAGATGCAGGCAATTAGTACAGTATTTCAAAACCGCGATATCTTAGTGGTATTTGCTTTTACTAGGTATAACTTCTTAGTGAATTAAATAGTTTTTTACAAAATTAATCGTAACTTGTGTAAGAGGCTTTAATATTTAAATAGTCCCGATTAAAGAACAACAAAGGGGCTAAAATAGGAAAGTCTACAAGTGCACAAAGGTTCCGTAATAATAATAACAAACTTATATAAACATTTAAACGAGACACCAAAAAATAAAGAGTTATTTCATTTATTTATCTATTTTTTTGGGTAACAGCGTATGAGTTACTTATTATTTTCTCGTACAGAAGGCCTCCGTGCTGAAATGTCTGTGTCAAGAACAAGGCCATCTTCTTCATAACCCAAGGCAGCAAGCGAGTGGGTGATCTCACCAACTCAAAGACTATACGGAGACGAGACCTCTGTTTAGCGTCTCACCCGAAAGACCGGAGGAACTGGGGATCGACGCTGCGACCCCGGTACTGATAGTCTAGAGCCTAAACAACTATACTACCGCCTTCCTATCAACTGAGGTAGCTATTATATAAATACTAATTCATGAGAGGATGACAGTAGAACAAAGCACCCTGAGGAAATGATTATCGACCGAGGCGAAGCCGGGGAATTGATCATCAATCCAGGCGAAACCAATGTGTCGATAATTAGTTTCGAAGGGTAAAAGTTCTATCAGCTTCTCAGAAATTTCTTTTTAAAGTACCAAGCTTTTGCGAAATTTCGACTACGACCCTGCGATTAGTTACACTATCACATAGTAAAGAAATCAATCATACGGGCATCAGAACTGCGCATGTGATAGTCGATATTGACGCAGGGTGATGATACGAATAGGAACACCTTTCCTTCATCATGATAGTCGATATTGACGCAGGGTGATGATACGAATAGGAACACCTTTCCTTCATCATAATAGTCGATATTGACGCAGGGTGATGATACGAATAGGAACACCTTTCCTTCATTATGATAGTCGATATGGACGCAGGGTGATGATACGAATAGGAACACCTTTCCTTCATTATGATAGTCGATATGGACGCAGGGTGATGATACGAATAGGAACACCTTTCCTTCATTATGATAGTCGATATGGACGCAGGGTGATGATACGAATAGGAACACCTTTCCTTCATTATGATAGACGATATGGACGCAGGGTGATGATACGAGTAGGAACACCTTTCCTTCATCATGATAGTCGATATTGACGCAGGGTGATGATACGAATAGGAACACCTTTCCTTCATCATGATAGTCGATATTGACGCAGGGTGATGATACGAATAGGAACACCTTTCCTTCATTATGATAGTCGATATGGACGCAGGGTGATGATACGAATAGGAACACCTTTCCTTCATTATGATAGTCGATATGGACGCAGGGTGATGATACGAATAGGAACACCTTTCCTTCATTATGATAGACGATATGGACGCAGGGTGATGATACGAGTAGGAACACCTTTCCTTCATCATGATAGTCGATATTGACGCAGGGTGATGATACGAATAGGAACACCTTTCCTTCATTATGATAGTCGATATGGACGCAGGGTGATGATACAAGTAGGAACACCTTTCCTTCATTATGATAGTCGATATGGACGCAGGGTGATGATACGAATAGGAACACCTTTCCTTCATCATGATAGTCGATATTGACGCAGGGTGATGATACGAATAGGAACACCTTTCCTTCATTATGATAGTCGATATGGACGCAGGGTGATGATACGAATAGGAACACCTTTCCTTCATTATGATAGTCGATATGGACGCAGGGTGATGATACGAATAGGAACACCTTTCCTTCATTATGATAGTCGATATGGACGCAGGGTGATGATACGAATAGGAACACCTTTCCTTCATTATGATAGACGATATGGACGCAGGGTGATGATACGAATAGGAACACCTTTCCTTCATCATGATAGTCGATATTGACGCAGGGTGATGATACGAATAGGAACACCTTTCCTTCATTATGATAGTCGATATGGACGCAGGGTGATGATACAAGTAGGAACACCTTTCTTTCATCATGATAGTCGATATTGACGCAGGGTGATGATACGAATAGAAACACCTTTCCTTCATTATTATAGTCGATATGGACGCAGGGTGATGATACGAGTAGGAACACCTTTCCTTCATCATGATAGTCGATATGGACGCAGGGTGATGATACGAATAGGAACACCTTTCCTTCATCATCTGGCCTATAGAAGTTTTGAATGGGAAAATCATGTGAGGTATAGTTGTCGTATCATCATATGTTTTCCTCCAGAGAGAGAGAGAGAGAGAGAGAGAGAGAGAGAGAGAGAGAGAGAGAGGTATAAAACAATTGCTTACAGTTTCCTATGGGGAATGTTTTGCCATTGCTAATTTTTGCGGAGCAGTTTTAAAAGAAATATTCGTAAAGGTTTAAATTCGCAGTCACCGGGCTGATGTTGCGCATTGGCAAATAGCATAACCAAATGCGTCAGTTATACTTTTGTAGCTGCTTGTAACAGTCCATTTTCTGAATTATTTGTTACGTAATGAATGAGACAATTCAGGGCACGAGGTTATAAAACTTGAGTATAATGTCAAACTCAAAATAAAGCACACTGAGTGGCTGCTTCCGAGCATGTGCTCGAAATCAGCCAATCGGTGTGTTTCAATTGGAGTTGGGCCAGGTTGAGATACCTTTCATACATATACTTAGTACATTTAAAAACGCAACATTTTTGAGTTTTCATTTTGGCATAATGGATAATATTTGGACCAAGAATAGTATGTAAACGGCTGTCAGACAACTGTATCTTTACGTTTTGGCATAAAATGTCCTCACGTGTACTTGTATTGCAGCGGATAATCACTCAAGTGTGAAAATCAAGTTTTGCTCGTGCGCGTATCATGTAAACACATAAAAAACGTTTGGTCAACGCTACTGGATAGTCCGTAGATCAGCATTTAAGAAAAACAACCAGTAACAAACAAACTGCAACAAACAAATCTTTTTGACACGATTCACGCTGAAAGAAAATTCGCCTCCAGATTGCCAGTTCATAAAGTCTCAAACTAAGAGCTAATGGGCTTGTTAAGATGCCATCTGGCCACGATTTTCAGACAGTATGTGCCCTTTCTACTGACCAGTACCCTTAAAGATTGATAAAGACCGGCTCAGTAAAGAGAATGCCTCCAAAGAGAAGACAGATCACACAATTTCATTAATCACAACTCATGTACTTTCGACATGCTGATGCACTCTAGCAGACATCTGGGAGCCATGTGAGTGCTTCTCTTTGCTTAGCGGAAGGAAATTTGGAGAAATGAAAAGATTAAGGAGTTTCTAACTTTTACGCTCTTTGCAAAAAATTGGTGATGCATTTCTTTTTATGGGCGGTATACAACTGCAATATCGGCGTAGAAGGCCAATAAACAGTCTCACATATAACTTATGCCATTTTCTCTGTCTGCAACCAAATGACCTCATTGTGCCAGAATGACCAAATTTGCCATTTGACTGGTAATCAAAATAACATGTCTTAGATGAACAGAAACAGGGCACTTTTTGGGGTACACTGAATCATCTTCGAATAATGCAAAGGCTCTGATAAAGGATTTTCCAGAAATGGACGAAATTTTCACAGCATTTGACAAAAAAAATCAGTGAATGCATGGAAGCGATGTCCATAATTTACGATTCTTATCTTGTAAATTTTGATTTTAGGGGCAACGCTCCACAATGAACGTAAACTTAATGGAATACACAATAAACTGCCATAAAATTTAGCACTGTGACGGAAAAGATGTCAATTTAAATATCTCATGAGTTTCAAACTTTTGTCTTAAAGATTATAAAAGTTATTTCCGAAAAATTAAGTGTTGCGTTTTTAAATGTACTCAATATAGTAATGCTCTCTCGTTCTAGTTTGTACTGATCGTTCCGAAAGAAGCCGCATTTGACAAGTAGAACCTATTCGACACTTCAACTAATAAGTGCATTACACTGTCTCTGCCAGGAACAGAGTATAGGCATGACGACAACCGCCTTCAAGAACGAGCACAATGATAATATAATGAAGTGCCTCACGTAAGCAATGTAGACAAGACAGCTAAATAGTCAAACTCAGTTAAGGTAAATAGAACACCACCATGTTTTCCGCCATATTTTAAAGGGAACAGTTTCTGTGAGTTTATGTTTGCTTTTAGCGGGATAAGGACCTTCCATAAAAGGGTCTACCTTGCTGAAATCCCTAAGTTGACCCCAATGAGAAAAGAGGCACTAATGAAATGTCGGAGTCGCTTTCTCTGACAGCGTGACCTTTTACTTTGGGATTCCATTCTTCAGTAAAATTTTGGTATCAACTTCTTTTATAAAAATCAAAGGAATAAATAGAACAATGTCTTCCATTGGATATGGACACGATGTTTGAAAACTCAGTTGTAAACCTCAGGACCAAGCGAACATATGTATCATGGAAATGATCTGACGCAGTTAGAACGGCTTGAGCTACTGCAATTTACTGAGTCATCTATCACAGGTTTGACACAGGCTCTCCGACACTGATTACAAGATAAAACAAACAGTCATATTGTCAATTCAATGATTTATTAAATCGCATAATACAATTCATATCCGTATGACGATTCACTATTAAATAGCTTAAATGACAATATATAACAAATGCATATGTCAGGACAAAACGTGATGTAACATCACCGGATTTAGCATTAGAAAATAAAACATAACACAACAAAACCATAATCTTTTTAAATGCAATACCTTGAGGCCTAACAGGGAATGCATTCACAGTCTGATCAATTTGGAACACCGCTCGGCTAATTCCGTGAATGCACGGAATTGGCCAAACGGTATTCCTATTGAGGCTGGTCAGATTCCTCCCTATTTGCATCAATAGTGACTATGGATACCAAAGAATTCATGACCAATCTAATTAGTCTAATCTGTAAAGGATATAAGAATTATTTCCCTAACTTGGCACAAATACGGAGCTACATTTTCCTGAGAGAGCTCAAATACTGATAGTGTCAAAAATCAATATACATTTCTTGTCATGATAAAGTTAAATGAAAAGTTTGTCAGCGACATAAAAGCTCAATTTGGTAATAACGCATTGAAACTATTGGAGGTATTTATATGCTTCACCAGCTAGCTCTTCTTTCATCGGTATACGAAATGTTCTAATCCCACAGCTTGTACTGATATACCACTGGTACATGAATGTATATATGTATGTCAACGGAAAAGCGAAATAAATATGTTTAAACCAAAAATACTCTTTCACCCACTAGTGGGATGCACGGAATTATGATTCAGCGCTTCAAATACACATGCACATTAGCGGACTTGAATGATTAGCTGTTAGAATATGTTTTATTCTAAGAAAGAGAAGTATGATCAGTCTGGTGCAGTGGTGATATAGATACTAGAAGAAGACGAAAAAAAGTAATAGATATTAAAACTCATTGACTGTAAACTCCTGTAGAAATGCCACATGAGACAATACTTGTATCTAGGATAACACTGTACCTAAGCATTAAGGAAAGAAAAAACAAATGATGAAAATAAAAAAATACCCAATAACACAAAAAGCATGTGTAATATTTCTCAGAAATGCATTGAGTTTGGTAAAAAGGCACGTTTCTGAACGTTATTAAATATAAGAAAACCATAAAAGACGTTAACATAAGCACCATTATATTACTCCATTCCAGTACTGCTGTTATTCATATGGAAATAGACGTGCTCAGTAGAGGCAATATCATTTAAATTGGCGAGTCTGAGACACTCAATAGCATCATTATTATAAACAATACAATGGTACCAAGTCGGCAACAACATAAACTTGTCTCACAAGGAAAGAAATAGATCTCATACACGTTAGAGTAGCTACTGTTACACTGACACTTGTTTTGACGGAATCTGCTAAATCTTGACAGCCACACTGTTATCACTTGATGACAAAGAGCAGTTAGGTACTCCAGTCAGGAAATCTAAATCAGTTTGCATTTCTAGTGCACCACTTTATATACAAGGTATTTTAAATGCCTTAAATGCATAATTTCTAACTAGAAGTCACAAGATCATTCGGAAACAATTATTATACAAGTTGCTCGGTGCTTTAAAATTGGCTTTGGCAAATGTTTGGCTTCTCTATCGAGCTCCGATAAACTTAGAGTATGGTCATTGTCTAGATTTGTAGTTAAAGGTTTATCCCAAACCTCATCTGCCCAGTGGACCCTATGTCCAAATTCCCGCTCTCGACTGCTTCCGTATAAGTCACACTTACATAAAGTTATGACACTTTGACACCGCTCACACCTCCTCGAATATGAATCTTCCATCGTTCGTTTTGATTTAGCGCTCTGATATCTGTCCATTTCTGCCTTACTGACACGACTTTCGTCCAAGACATAGTCATCAAGAATCTTCTTAAACAAATCTGACCCCTCCGCCATCACCGAGTGGCAACTCGGTGAGGACCCTAAGGTCCCGTCGCTCCCACTGGAATCGTCTTCCTCTGACATCATTAAAGATGGCTGTAGCCGCTTTCCCGTCGGTTTTGGGATTCTTTTTCCTTTGGGATCAATTTTGATGGTTTACTTTCAAGTCCCTGGCTAAGCTTGAAATGTGACAAAGGAAATTATATAACAAGCTTTGTAAAATGTAAAGAGGTCTCGAACTTCTACATAAGATATGCGTATCCACCAAAACCTCAGCAGTAACGTTATCGCTGCAGTTGTCTCAACTGTCAAAATTCACTTAGCTTAATTGATGTCTTAAGTTCTTTAACCTTCGGTCTATTTTCTTTTCCGTAAATCTTCAGAACTTCCTGACAGGAAAACGATTTGTTTGTAAATTTTAGTTTTGTCCTCGGGCTAATTTAATTGGTAACACTTAAGCCCTCCAGATTTATCAATGGCTGCAGGTCTCGTGGATTTTGTCCCCAAGAATATCCCGATTTATTTTGAAATTCACATCGTCTCGTATAATACATTCACCTTTACAACTAAAGTATGTAATTGTCCATTGAAACCATTCACTTTTGAAATAGAATTGATTTGAAATACGACCTGTTCTTCGATTTACACCGTCTTCGCTGCTTTATTAATCTTTGACTGTGATTCAATAATGTTTGGGTAGCCAAAGATTTGTCCTTGGGGTTGTTTTGAAGATATGCGACAATTCGTGGCCGATTTAACTGATAATCCAACCTGTTTACAATCTGACGCAAAGAATTTTGACTTTTCTGGCCGGAAGCCAGAGTAGAATAATCTGTAAGGCTGGTTTCCTGCAGTTACTACTTATTAAATCATAGTTTACCGAGCGGGACACCCTTAAGTTGTTTGAAAAATACAAAGGATAACAAAAGGTCTATTTGCATCTGTATCGATTTATATTCACAGAAGAAACATCGAAAAATTATCTAAAATTGCTTAACAAAGAGCTATAAGAACAATATTTGACCAATATACTTGTATACTATAGTATCTATCTTTGAATGTTGCAAAATAATTTGTAAACACCTCTATAAAAACCGTGTAGAGCTTGATTAATGCTGATAATATGTTAAACGTTTAACCAGTACATATGAAAATAAGGTAGGCTTTGGTTTGGCTTCTTACCAACCATATAGGCCGAGTCGTTACAGCTCAGCTGCTTTAAGCAGTTTTACGGAACTCCCTGAGTCTGTGTTGTTACTTCCCTTATAATAAAACATAACCAACGATTTGCGTGAAAAAAACAACAAGAAGCATCAAATAAGATACCAGTCAGTACTGGTCTAACAATGAAAGTAAGAGTGATTAACGGAAGGAAAATGCGGCTGACAGTTTGATAGGAAATATTTTACAGTCCTTTGAAAATCTAATCTGATTTGCATTTTAAGTTAAACCAACGATCCAAACTATAATTTCTAAGCAACCTTGGAAACTGAATTCTACAGTATAATGTATATTTGACAAAATCCAACTTCTTCCAGAGGGACCTGTCCACCATCTCTATTTTTTTCCAAATTTTTGGGGTATAGCGACACTGAAGAACTTAGATACAGAAACGCACGTCTATCGCATTAAATTTGGTAATAATACGTTAATATTGAACCTTCCAATGACTTAAATTAGCTACCATCGTAATTATTTTGCTCGGGGAAGAGATGTCTGCTTGTTTTGTTGTTTGTTATCTTATTCCCTATTTACTAGGAGCACGTGTTAGTTTTATACTCTTCTCATGGATCTCTTTGAAAGACTGTGATCTGTATTGGTTGTACTTCCTTTTTGTTTTTGTTATTTTTTATAATAGTGATTCTAATTTTCAGCATGCGCTAAATGATCCAAAAGTACGAATTCCTAATTGCATTCACGAGCCAGATCGGAAAATAAAAGAAAGAGTGCAAGACTAATCGACAGCACTAGAAGAGGCGGGTTGAGGCCCACTTTATTTTGCGCACAGCACAGAGAGTATTCTAGTCGCCGTCTTGCCGAACTCAAACTCAAACATGCGACATTATGGACGATAATCGAGTGTCTACAGCCACGCGACCACGGCGTCTGTGTCGAAATTATAAAACTAATAATGATAACGAAAACCTCGTCTTATAAATCAGTATAGTTATAACTTGAACAATAACTTCTGGTATAATATTATATCAGAATACGACTGTAGCAGGTTCAGTAATCTTCAAAGAGGGCAAAAAATTTAACGCGCTAAGAGAAAAAGAGTCGGCAAACTCCCAAAACCTCAGACCAGCCTGTGCGTCCACGCAGTCGGATCAGAAGTTTTACTCTTCGTATGATCTGTCGACAGCTAATGTAAAAGGCGATCAGAACAGCGACGACACAGATCAGCAATTCATTTAGTTCTGATCACCCTTGACATTAGCTGTCGCATGGCTTTGTTTCTTTGTACTAACAAAACCTATTCTGAAGTGGTAGCGTGTTCTCACAGATAAATATGCTCTTAAGTCAAGGTGTCGAATACTATACATTAAAGTTATCGGTAATAGGTCACGAGAAATATATGAGATATATTAGATTTTGAGTTCAGTAAAGTTAAAACTGTTAAATCATAACTAGAGGGCGCAGGTGTTGCCTCAACTTCATAAGGTATTCTTTACACTCTCTAACCGAATACTCCTAGTAAGCGTGGGGGTTAAGCATGACTTCTTACAAACAATTGGAATTAAATGGTCCTTTAAAGATCAATGGATTTTCAGTGTGAAACCTTGAAAACCAATCCTTCTTGTCTGTCTGCGATATGAAGAGGAATGCCATTATTTTGTTTATAAAAATCATGGCTAAAGTATGCATGCTTACAAATGCACCGGAATATTACCAAGCGCAACAATAACAACAAAAATAACAACAAAACAACAAATTATAAAGTGAAAGCAGCCTGATGATATGTCTATAGTCCGGCCCTCCGTGTTTCAACTGATCGTTTGCTGCCTGTGAGCTTTCATATGCGTTTTATAGCATGGATCAAACATGGTTTTTCATGCCTTAACATTTGGCAAGACCCGAGGGAGCTTTTTTCAACTGGCAAAAGCTCATGCATAAATTCAACCTTAATGCTACAAGAATACAAGTGTTTAGGCTCTATTTTTCGGCCGCTTTGTCTTTACCTAGCAGGTACCTACGCGCACTACTTGTTTCTATCCAAATCCCCGTTTCAGGCCTGGTCAGCTATCGTGAGTTTATAAGCCTTTAATAGCAGTTTACAAGTCAAAATCAAGTTCACAAAATTTTTCACTAGATGTCGTCTGCACTCCCTTTGTCACTATATCAAAATTAGTATAACTCTTGTAAAAGTCTTTTATCGATACCCGCAATTGCAAGCTAGCCGCTTTTTTCTATAGTATCATATGAAAAGCCGCAAAGCCGAGCATCAAAAGCGCGTGAATCTCCTTTTTAATACATGGCTTTTTGCCGATTATTGTACGGCTGCTAATAGCGTGCGGCATTACTTTCATTTCTGGGCAATAAACATTGATCCTAGCCTGATTTATATATGTGTTTTTCTGTTGATACAATGACTGAATTAGAGATCGCTATGTATGCCGAATAATTATATATGTTAGGAACAGCATGGTGCCTAGGGCACAGTGTAATATCTAACCCCCCTGCCCCCGTGTAGTATTTTTCTCACTCACCGCTGCACGGAGAATGCTCTGTTTTTCGATTTTTGTATAGTTTTGTGCTAGAAGTAGATGAGATGGCTGAGGTCAGCAACCGAAACAGCCTGCTATGAAGAGCCTCTTCTGGTAACTCATGGTTTGTTAACTACGATTCCCATGTTTTTGCTCTGTCTAGCACTGTGACAACTGCACGAGAAAGTTTGTCTCTGTGCTGGCCGTCTACCGTTTTATGGTTTCGCAAGTGTTATACTATTCTTGGTGCCAGAGGAGGACGGCGATCTTTGATTGTGGCACTTCCTGGAGATCTTTGATTGTGGCACTTCCTGGAGATCTTTGATTGTGGCACTTCCTGGAGATCTTTGATTGTGGCACTTCCTGGAGATCTTTGATTGTTGCACTCCCTGTAGATCTTTGATTGTGGCACTCCCTGGAGATATTTGATTGTGACACTCCCTGAAGATCTTTGACTGTGGCACTTCCTGGAGATCTTTGATTGTTGCACTCCCTGGAGATCTTTGATTGTGGCGCTCCCTGGAGATCTTTGATTGTGGCACTCCCTAGAGATCTTTGATTGTTGCACTCCCTGGAGATCTTTGATGGTGGCACTCCCTGGAGATCTTTGATTGTGGCACTCCCTGGAGATCTTTGATTGTGGCACTCCCTGGAGATCTTTGATTGTGGCACTCCCTGGAGATCTTTGATTGTGGCACTCCCTGGAGATCTTTGATTGTTGCACTCTCTACAGATCTTTGATTGTTGCACTCTCTACAGATATTTTATTCGCTTTATTACTGATCGTAGTCCAACTAATTGTTTCATTCGCTCCAGATTGTCATTGAGTCCTGAAGTTTTTAGAAATATATTTGATGTTTCAGTGATGCGTTAGTCGACCTCAAGCCGACTGTTTACGTACTTGTTATCTGACACTGCATCAGAATTAATAAGGACGAATTGATTTCGACCAGTTTTAAGGTGCATGGCTATACCTTCATGTTTTCCCGCCATTTTTCAAAGGGGATAAATTTCATAGCTTCCTATTTGTTTCCCTGGATGAGAATGACCTTCCAGAACGTGATGTACTCTTACAAAATATTTGCTCACACTTTCCGGGAGAGCAATTCTCGCTTTCGTGCATTGATCCTGTTGAGAAGAGAGGCAAAAATGAAAATGACCAAATGTACATATTTACCTTGACGAGGCTGTTCTTTTTCAAGTCCTCCAGTTTTCTCGTCATTCGGCTTTATGAGGAGAGGTACGACTTCAATCTTCTCCCAGTTAACTTTCCATGTTTAAGTGGCAATATTTTTCGGTACCTGCGTGTGAAGTTTGTGATGGACGATATCCTAAGCTCCTATGAGCTTGAAGTAAAATTACATATACTCACCAGAAAACGAGGATGAAGCCAAACTGAAGACTCCGTGCAACCCGAAGCCAGAGCAAAAGCCAGTAGTCGGACTACGATGTGCCAGTACAAAGACATTGGTGGTTACGCTTCAACTTTTTGTATTAGATTCTTTCTTTTATAGATTAAGGAGGGTGTCTTCTTTTCTTCTGAGGCCGAACTCTTCGTCGGACAATTGAAGAGGGAAGCGAAGCCGTCTGCTGTGATAAGTTTACCAACATGCATGCTTTTTTATTTCACAATGTCAGTAGGTAATTTTAATTTTTAGCTCGCCTGTACGAAAATACAGAGAGCTATTGTTGTCACGTTGACGTTGGCGTCACACTTTAAAGTTTTACGTTAAAGTTTTTTTATTTGGTGGGCTAGACACTGCAGGCGAGCTATCCTGTACGGGGACAGGTCTTGTTTTACATTGGTTTAAACAATATTTTATTAATCAAAATTTCAACTAAGGTACAGAAGCAATAGATCAGGATTTGGTCGAAAGCCCAAGGCTTGTGAGGACCATCTCCTGCTAGCAATTAAATACTAAACAAAGGTTGAATGTACAAATTAACATAGACTCCAAATAGACACTTGTTTTACATTGAATTTTATCTTTCGTAATTGTTCCTAAAAATCAAGTTTAGCAGTAATCTTTCTGCACATGTTCACTAAGTCCCAGTAAAATTCAGGTTCCGATATGCCTTGTTGAAGAGGAGTACTCAAGCAAACGTTATATTTAGACATCAGTTCTGAATGTCGGCGACAGAACGTTGAAAGTGATTAACATGTATTGTTTCCGCATCAAGTCTCTGTGTGAAACGAACTTATGATTGTTACAGTCCTTAAACTATTCGTAGTTTTTTCGACAAAGTGTATAATATTTGACAATTATTTCAATGCTTTAAACATACTCACATACGTCCTGAAATTCAGAAACAAGTGAGGAAAACATGAATGAGTAGATGTAACTTTACAAAATCTAGTACGACAAATGTTCATTTCTGCGTTGAACTTCTTCAGTGTCGCTAAACCCCAAAAGTTTGAAACAAAAAGAGATCGGAGGTCATGGCTCGCAACGGACACCGATCTCCGAGCAGCCATACTTACTGACGCCATCCACGAGACATGGCAGTTACAGACGTCAGGCTAGAAACGCAGACAGTCAGTTTTATATACTGCAAATACTTTGGATGTGACATCACTGACCGAATTTATTCCGTCTTTCATTTCAATGATTGTATCAATTTGGCACCGTAACTATATTATGTTCAATAGCGGTTAGAACAATGGACTTTAACAAAGCTATCGTTAGATTTATCTTTTTATGCTCGTATGTTAGTCACATTGTTTAAAATGTCTTGCAGTTTGTCTTATGCAGCATATAGAGCTGGAACTTAGTGCAAACGAATTAAAGTTATGACACACAAGTGATTTGGCTGAAGATTCTGCAAAATATTAGCTTTGCTCCTGCTATTTTAAGCCAAAGTAGATGAGAAGCCATGGATCAGGAATCGACACAATTACTTACCACAGCCTGCCCTAAAGGTAAATATGAACATGGCACATCCAGCAAAACAAGCCACAGGATAAGGTCAGAAGTCAACTTTTTCCTAACAGATGGCCACTTCGCTACTGAAATAATGTCCGAAAATGACAAACACCAGTAAATTACGACAAACAATGACAATAATAGAAATTTAAAGAGTAACTACACTTCAGGAACTGACTGAATCAGATCCCAAACCCTATCCCCAATATCAAAGGGAAATATTGACAAAGACATCCCAACAAACAATAAATTACAAGTGATAAGCCGAGTCAAAAGCTCTTTCCCAAATAGGTGGCAACTCAGCTATCTTTACTGAACTAAATAATTTAGAGTAACAGAACGGTTACAACAGACTATGCAAATTATATGAAAAACATTTAACAACTATTTTTTACCTATTTTCTATTTTTATCACAGAAGGGTTATAATGATAACATAATAATTTAAACAACACCGAACATAAAACAAATGCAAACCGCAACGAAAGTACCGCCTTGGGACGGTCAGTAATAAATACTGAGGGTTAAACCAGTTTTACTGGGCCCAAACCTTCACCCTCACCCTCCACCGCGGTGCACACAATTAGTTAGTAGTTCGGTTCGTATGGAGATCCCCTAACTCATCAGAGAGTCATCATGGGCAACAATTAAAATCAAGAAAAGACCGTGATGAAGCAATGATGAGGACTCGACAGCCAAAACGTGTTGAGACACCTGGAGATCCCTGGGGCGTCAGCAACACCACTGAAACACTGGAGCGAAAGAAGACCACCAGTTGAACCCCGGTGGGCCAAGAAACAGAAAAAAATCCGGCCCCAACCAACTAATATATAGCTTTATGTAGAGAAAACTGTCGCAGATCCTTTACCCTTTGTTAGATCAGTAATGAGATACTTGAGGCAAAATCTGATTTACGATTTACGTGGCCTCAATTTTCACCCTGGTGTCTGCTCACAAACAGGCAAGTTACAAACGTTTTAGTTCCGTATTAAGTTTGGATGTAAAGTCACAGTGAGCTCTGATCGCAGCGCCCTGCAAACATCGATCAATATTGCAGCAAATTACAGTACACAACTTACTTCAGCCAGCTTAAAGTGTTGCCCTCAATATGCTTACGGGCACAGTTAAGGCCAGTGGAGAGACTGTGTATGAATGGACCCTGAATGGTGAGCCAATGCCAAACGTCACAGAAGCTATGCATATGGGTATACTGAGATCTGTCTACAGAGAATTCTATCAGGGTGGATGATCATGTGCTTTCTTGCGTCATTGTCTTACGTCATTCTAAACAAGGAAACCCCGGAAATTCTTCACGTTTTAGTTAATAAATTTATTGTTTCTGTATACATTCTGTCAAAATGCAGCGCAGTGAATAAATAGTCATGAGTACTTTCAGACGATATTCACGATTTTATCGTTAGTTTTATAGGTTTTGTATTTAATCGCCCCCCAACAACCGAAACCGAAAGTAGATTGAGGCACATGAATATGTTGTTGCTCCAAAACCGGGGGAGGTTTTTACGTGAAAACAAGTAAACTCTCAGTAAAAACAAAAACACCAGTCAAAAGTACTTACAAGCACGCATTCAGTGCGCTTTGTTTTATAAGACTGCATTTTGGCAACAAAGTAGTTAACTTGAAAAATCTAACCCCGAAGCAACTGTAGAATTTCCAGTATAACCCACGTGATGATCTACCCTGTGTACGGTGGCACAAAAATCACCAAAGCGGAGTTCTCTTTAATGTCTTCTGGACTACATGGGGAAATGGCCTCAATCCAGATACATCTATACTTTGATGCAGACGTATGTTATCCCAGTCCTAGTTTATGGAGGTTGTACTCTCAGAACAGAAACTCTTAGATACGTTAGAAGAGTTTTCCTGAAATTAATACTCTCGTTACCAGTAAATACTGCTGATCCTATATGGACATTCTTACGGGTACACTTCCAGTGGAAGCTGTTGTGCATAAACGAGTTTTGACCTTCCTTGGGAATGTTTGTCGGCTACCACCTTCTTCCATTGAACATCAGCTAGCATACTTTACCTGTCGGGTTGACCTGATTCTGGTTAAGTGAGGCTCGATTAACTTGAAGCATGTACTTGCCAGTCCCAGCTTAAGTTAAGTACGTATACGAGGAACGTCTCTGACATTTTCCATTTAGTTACGGGATGCCTCTCACCACTCTTGAAATCGTTTACGTTCAAAAAGTTCAAACTGGACTACAACACTGCACTAGCCTTTATTCTATTTTCCCAATGACCACTGACATGGGTGTTCACTATACTTTTCCGTTTGAGTTTACAAGGGGGATCGTCCAGCAAACTAAAGCGATCTTGCAGATCATTATTCGGGGCTCAACTGATAGTTTTCTTTCGCTCCGGTATTTCAGTGGTGTTGTCTGACTTCCCAGGGGTCTCCTGGTGTCGCAATACGTTCTTTCGTCATCTATGATTCATCATAGGTCTTATCCGTGATTTGTTTGTTTCCAGTGATGATTCATTGATGAGTTAGGAAACCTTCATGCGGACCAAACAGCTAATTTTATGTTTCAAACCACTGCAGAACCTGAGGGCGAGGATTGGGCCCAGTAAAACATGTTTAAGCCCCCCAGTAATCTTTTGCTGACCGTTCCAAGGCGGTACTTCTGTTGCGGTTCCTTGATGTTATATTGTGCTGTGTCCGCTTGACTATGGTCTCTGGCGGTTTGGTCACCCGTATTGCTGCCCAATCTGCCTTCTGTTTTGTTTGGTTTTGCAACTACAATAAAAAAAAGTAAAAATAGATGCTGATGCTGTTATTGGTGTAGCTGGATGATCATCTGTTTGGGAAAGAAGTGTGTGCTTCTTTCCCTATTGGTTTTGAGGGCGGAATGTGGGATGTAATTGTATCGATTTCTGATCATTGCCCATCTTTTTACTTTAAAGAAGATTTCTTTAACCGCAACGAACCAGCTTTGGCTTCCATATGACTTAATACTCAATGATTACTTTGTCATCTTGAAGATGAAATTGTTAGTATTTTCTTCTTAAATGTTCCGCTTTGGCTGGCGATAGAAATCTTATTATCGACAGTAGTGTTTCTATCTGTGCTGGTGTATTCCCGCTTACTAACAACTCTGATAGCTGCCTCTTCAGCTTATACTAGACCCTAGTGATTTTTTACATGAGATACAAACTGTTGTCATTGGTTTCGAGTGGCCAGAGATAAAAAAACAATAAAAAAAATTAAGGGAAAAAAACAGGTGCTGAAATAGTCTGTGCCTGACATAAGCGGGTTTTATTCTGAACATTTTTATATAGAGTTTAAAAAGTGTAAATAGAGAACTGTTTAAAGTGTAAAAAAAAAGTGGTGGTGGATTAAACCAATTTTAAATCACCTGGAGATGTGCCGAGACAGGCAGAATTTCTACACAACAACAACAACAGTGGCGTCGATAACATTTTTTAAAAATAAACTTTACCGAGTTCTATACCGGTTGCCTCTTTTTGAGGGTTTCGCTGTTAATCCCTTATTACGAGTGTCAAAGTGAGCGACATGACTAGAAAGCTAGCGAATCGCATTAGCTGAGACACATAAACCCCGTAAGATGTAGTTCAACGAATACCTACTTATAAACATAGAACAATTACAGTATCATTACAAAATCATTATCTTTATTATACATGTACATTTTTGAAGGAATAACAAGATCTGAAATAGTAAAATGTAAATAAGAATGGGACCTTGGCCTCAATTTATCTGATGTTTAAATGAAATAGAAAAGAGGCCTTAGTATCAAAAGAATTTGATTCTTTTAGCTAAAACTCTAGTTGAACTACGATGGGCGCGGCTAACACATCTTATCAGACACCGAGCCATTGATAAATATCTAGATCTGTGTCATCGTTGAGTCCGAGAACTGACCAATAGTCGTGCAATTCAAGAGATAAGCAAAGCTGACCTCGATGACTTGATTAAATTTAGGCATGTACATTGAGATGTTATGGTATTGTTTGGCAAATGCTGCAGACACTGACGGTCAAAGTTAAACCATTAGTTGAACTACGATAATCCCAGCCAAATCCTAAGCAGACACCGAGCCACTGATAAAATGTTCAGATCGAGGTCATCGTTTAGTTCAGAGAATAGTGATATGCCCCGATACGGGGCATGTCATTGAATGGGCCGGCATAAGCTTAGCATCATCTCAGTGGAGGGTGAGAGCCAAGTGAACTTATCGAAGATGCTACTTCCGTGAAAGGAAACGTAACAAGTAACTAGTTATCGAAAATTAATTTTTTGGATAATTGCATGTCTTTCTGTCTGTCTGTGCCTGACTGTTTGTCTGGTATAAAGGCAAAATATTAAGCTGGGCGTAGATAATGATGACACTTTACACTTGTTGCGTGATACTTATATATCAACACTCCCCTATTGATCCTAACATGATACATTTGATAATAGTGTTTCGGTATATTAGATATTACGCAGATATTCAACTCGTCAACATATACCTTTGGGTAGACAATCATTTAAATATATATGAACTAATTGAACTTATATTAAGGGTCCAATAGCTTTAATACAAAAGAAATTGGCAACGTCATGAGACAACCTGTAGTACATGTAATAAAGTTTACTCGAACTTAGCATGTTTTAAAACCAGCCGGCGCAGTTTCGAAGAATGGACTTAGCAATTTGATCAATAATTGTCTGAGCCTTATAGATTTTAAACCGTGTAAATATACATATTCTGACCAGAATGTACATGTTTGGTCTAGGCATGACCATTTTTATATAAGGGCGTGATTCAAATTATTTCACACTCGTGCTTAGTAGTACCTTAGTCCGGATTTAAAACAAATGTTAGTCCGGAATTCGCTGGTTTTATAAACAATATTGAGTGGTGAGTGTCAGTGTTGATCACGGATGAGCAAACCTAGAGTATTTGTTTTGCTATGTTCTTATCTAAAGTATCTCATACAAATGAGTTGCGAAGATGTTATTGGTACCCTGGAAAATCTGCCTATATACCCTGTCACTATATTCGGCTTAACATCTCTTCCGGCTTTATATCGGTACGATGTTATTAAATGCAGGTGACATACAATCTTATCGATGTTTCGTGTTTTTCAATTAAGTTAATATAAATTTTCTTTGTGAAATGAGGAAATAAAATTACATACAATCGAAACTTGATTTGAAAGGTAGCCAAAGTCTAATCTAGAAGAGATTATGGACTTAGTTGTAGGACCTACGTATGAAATTGAACTGTTTATGTTAATCAATTTCCGACGCAAAATTATTTTGGCATTTAGCCACACTGACCGTATTGCATCATCATATACAAACCATTCACCTGAGAGATAGAAGAGAAGTATCAAGATGAGGCTCAAAGCTACCCCTAGACCCATATTTATTGCAATGTGTTTATGACAAAACTATACATTATGATGAACATTTTAAGGCATTTTACTTTAAAAACTGCGATGTTACTGCCCTCTCTGCTTTCTCCGTTACAGAGTATTTACCAAAGTAAGTGCACATGTATGTATTTAACTTCTTCAGTGTCTACAAACCCGAAAAGATTGAAACAAAAAGGTGATGGAAAAGTTATATAGTTGGTCGGCCCCACTGTGACCCAACCAGTGGTCTGTTTTCTTTTTGCTCTGGCACTGGATTGTACTGAGTCCTCACTTCGTTTCTTCATAATTTTCTGATGATTGTCTTTGTTCATACTTGATCCCTTACTATTGGGTAAGAAGATCTCTACGAAGACCAAAACCTGTTTTTTTAAGAGTTGTATCAATCAAAAGTAAGTGTGAGATTACACACATTAAACTGGTTCAACTCCCCCCCACCCCCTCCACCCCGATACTGCGTTTTATTTGATTTATTATTATTATTATTATTTTCATTAATGTCGTTTGTGTTTCTCTTGTCTTCTTCTTTTGGCGTCTTGAGAGATAGTGAGATAGTTATGTTTTGTGGTTGTAGCTTTTCCTTGATATCTGCATTTATATTTTGCCTGTTCTTTTTTTCTATTTTAAGTCTGCTTAGACTTTTATTGTTTGTATTATTTATACTGATGTGTGAGGCTGCTTCAAGAGATTATGCTGGTAGTTAAACTGTATGAATCTATGATACACCGAAGCGACTAAATGGGAAATGCGCTTAAATGAGATAAATAACGCCTAAGTAGGAAAAGAAAAATACGCTTATCTAGGAAAACAGATTTTGGCGCTTAAGTCAGAAAATTCTCTATGAAATTATAGGTTATATTTCATATGAAACAGATGCATTCTTCTTTTCGCTGTCAAATCAAACATAACCGAGGCATGAGTAAACCTGTCACTCTCCCTTCTGCTTTGCAGTTTAATTATAGACTTTATCCTGGCTGCGAGGTTCGGGATGTGCGGCTGCAGAAAGTATCAAAATTTGAATTCAATTTCGTATAAATGGTTTCCATCATATGATGTAAGAGTCACTGCGAAAGTGTTTCAGGGACAAAGGTACATTTGTCTCATAGCGTGACAGAATTTCCATATATCACCTGCTACAAATAATTCGCAGATCAGTAACTGACAGATATATCACAGCTTTTCCCTTGATTATCGGCTCGTGCTTACAATCAGACACTGATAGCGCTGCCACATTTTTATACCCCCGATATACGAAGTATTTCAGGGGGTTCATTGTTTTAGTCATTCTGTCCGTTTGTTTGTTCGTTCGTCTGTTCGTTAGTTTGTTCGTTCGTCCCGCCGTTCGACAACTTTACGTCAAAGTTTTGCGTTAAACCTTTTTTTGATTGCTCATATCTCTGTAAGCACACATCAGATTCTTTTCATGTTTGGTTCTTGATATCTCTAAGCCTCTGGGTCAGCTCCAGGGTGGGGCAAGGGGTTCAATTTTTAGGACCTAGTCATTATATGATGTCAAAGTTTAGTGTTAAACCTTTCTGATTGCTCATATCTTTGCAACAGCATTGAAGGTTTCTTCAATGTTTGGTTCATGATATCTCTGTATCATTGTTTTCGATATCGACTACCTAAGTTGCTGGGTCAGGCTCATGGGTGGGGCCAGGGGTCATTAACTAGGACTTAGCCATATGCTGTAGTTTTTTTTGGTTTGTTTTTTCTTATAGCTCATATATACTTCAATGCAGCCTAATGATACATGACTAGGCTTATTTCATACTAGTTTACATCATACGGATGCTGCTGCTGACCTAAGGTCAAGGCCAAAGACCTGGAATCTTTTACATGTATCACATTTGCATAGAAGTTGTGTGTTAAAGTATGCTTTCATTAGGCGATGGCTCTGGTCAGGGGTATATGTGAGCCCCTGCTCACTTGCTCTAGTTTGATTAGTGCGTTAACTAAATAGTTGTATCTGCCTTGCATATACATAGCTTGTCATAGTAGTAAGTCTTTGTAACAAGTGTTAGCTAGCATTAAATCAAGATTTATTGCAAATGTATTTTTTTATTATTATCATTTATTTATTTACTATATTTTCACGATTTCCGTTATGTTCTAGCTGAACCGACAAGTAAAGTTTGTTTAGTGGACATCCTCCGGCGTCCATACGTCCGTCAGTACGTCCGCAAAGATTCTCATTGCAGTCTAATTGAATTTGCATGTAAATCTGTCTACTAATATCGCCTTTAGCGGGCAATCTTTGATTTAACTCGTTGTCGCACATCATACCACTCTCTAGACAAAATCATCATTCTCTTAACTTACGCCAGGAACAACTTCTTTAGATGTATTATACTCTTTTTAAGTTGAGCACACTTAGCACTTATCTTGTTCTTTCTTGTACTCACCAAAGCAAAGTCTCTCGAGTATTTCATGTTCTTACTTACCCTACCACACCCTCATATTATTACTTATTACCAATAACCACTATCTTATGATTATCTATCTAACCCTACTTTAATATTATACTCTTTTCTGTCACTTGCCTATTCCTTGATGTTACATTGTGCTATGTCCGCTTGTCAATGTTCTTTGGCGGTTTGGTCACCTGTTTTGCTACGTTTTGTTTTGTAAATTAAAAATAAAATAGATAAAAATAGATGTTGCTGCTGTTTTTGATTGGGGTAGCTAAATGACCACTGTTTGGGAAAGAGCTGCTCATTCGGTTTACCGTGTGTGTCTTTCGTGAACTTGTGTCAATTTTTCCGTGTGTGTTTGCTTCTTTCCCTATTGATTTTGAGAGCGGGAAGCACAGTAGCGGGACGTGGGTTTGATTGTATTGATTTATGATCATTGCCCACCTTTTACTTTGCGCGTTACACTACCAATGCAGGAGTCGAATGTTTGATCACCGTTTTTCCCGGTCTTTCAGATGAGTCTTAACACCGAGGTATCGTTTCCGTATGACCTATTTGTTGTTGGGACGTTAAACCCAAGTCCGCTGTCTCACACACAGACATCCCGCAATATACAATGTAGCCTGCCTGCCATAACCTGCTCACAATCCACTCCCTCCTTCCTACCATCTCTAATCATTCCATACAATACTGAATCATACAACATCGAAAGAGTCATAGCCTGCCCTACTCAAACTCTACCATGCAACAGCTACCTCACCTCAACATGTCAGAATCAACATTATCCATGTCAGATTTTCCTACCCAAGCCAGAAAGCTAGTAAGTGAAAACCAGAGTCAATGACTGGTCAGATCGCTAGTTTGCTGAACTTTGATGATATGTGGCATACAACACTTCTATCATCACATAGCTCAGAAATACAAAATTAGACTTTTTACAAGTTATCCGTTGTTTTGCCCATTGAGCTGTAATTGTTTTTCCCACTTAAGCGGTAACCATTCACTTTCCATATTTAGTCGTAATTCCTATTTACTTTTCCTAGATAGCCTTTAATTTATCCCATTTAAGTGCGTTTCCCATTTAGTCACTTCACATACGTAATAGCGAGGCTGAGCGCATTTAATGATTTAACCCCCCCACCCCCCGCCCAATAGTTTAATATGTACTACATAGAGGATCTTGCACGAGTGGTCATTTCATATGAAATTTATGAAACGAGCCTTCGGCGAGTTTCATCAATGTCATAAAATGACCACGATTGTAAGACTGTTAATCAAATGACCTTTTAAAATGGATTTTCTTTTCGCCTTCAAAATGAACATAAATCAATAAGAAAAATGGAGCAATCTGGAAAACCGCTTGACCCTCAACCGTGCAATTATCCCTTGTACGCCTTTCGAAGATCAAATTCACAACGGTTACTCAGCCGTTACTATTATTCTTCGAACTCTCTTCTGCGTCATAATATTCCCAACTTTTCGAGAGCAGTATATATTTTAAAGTACATATGTCGAACTGATTCCTTTATGCTGTTAAATGTTTGTCAGCGTAAAATTCTTAAGCTCTTGAACAGATATGCTTGACTAAACTGAAAAGTCTTGTTAGGCCCTTTTGTTGTCGGCAGCTCGACTGATAAAATATTGCAGTCGAGGAAAGAAGAGTCTGAATAGTACAAGAAACCAAAGAATGATGATTCATGCGAGGATGCCAAGGTTTTACGTCTATAAATCGGCTTCTCCAAATCGAAAACAATTCTACTACAGTTGTGGGGAACATCTAAAAGCTAAGTTCAGTTCTGCTCAGCAGCCACACCAGACTGACTAATAAACGGTACTTTTGTCCCGAAACTCTGCTATGCACGGGTTGTGAGTGTAATCTGATCACAACATAAGCAGATAGTAATTGGACCTTGCAGATGACTTAAAAAATACCGAACTGCGCATAGTTTCCATGGGCATTTAGAAAACAAACGCAGTTCATTTCGTTTGCTGTCTAATACTCCCAACAAAACAGTTCGCCGTGCTCCATTCCATATGAGATATACTGAAATTCGCTAATTTGCATTGTCAATATTATCAATTAACAATCAATTAAAACCTGGGCTTCTGGTGCAGTCAGTTCCATGTTTTGCACTACATGAACCATAATTAAGTATTGGAAGTTCATTTCTATTGACTGTAACAATAATCAGTATTTAAAAGAACTCGTTTGACTTTTTCTACTGGACAGGGTCCAGCAGTTTGGTTTATTACTCATTAAAGTACCTGTTAACATAGCCAGCCATTAAAGGTAAGTTACTGACACCACTGTATAAAAGCATTGGGGGCAATCTGTATATACATTCTCAGAGCACAGTAGGCACCAAAAAATTCTTGTGTCTATATTCGCCCTCACCTCTACGTATGTAGGTATGTATTTACTTTTCTCTCTCTCTTTCTCTCTCTCTTTCTCTCTCTCTCTCTCTCTCTCTCTCTCTCAAAAATACCATCTGCATACAATTTTCACAGTTGCGGTGACTCGCGGTTTTACAGTATTTCTTTCTTATCGAGCATATTTTTTTAGGTATATCGAGTCGGTGGGAGGTGAAAGGTTGACTGCACTGTAACGTGTTTGCGGTTGGTAAGAAATCCTCCTCTACCAGGATTTGAAAATGGACCGCCAGCATAGCAGACCAGCTCTTAATCCACTAAGCTACCGGGACTTCTCTGTTTTAAGAGAGCTAGCAGAGTTGCTAGAGAACAGTTGATGCAAAAATATGACATAAAGCCGGAAGGAAATACACAAGAAAACACAGATGAAAATTAAGACAGCGATGGGAATATAATTAGGCGTTGATAATTTTTAAGTCAGAGACACAAAATGTATATACATACTCGTAATACACCCGCTATATCTATGTATCAGCGGAAAAAGTCAGTGAAAAAAATTCCGTAATTTGAAAGCTTAATTAAGCTTCGGCTAAGGCCATCAAATTGGAAATTAGTTTAGAAACGGCCACATTGTAGGGATCAACGAGGTCATGGTGTCTCCCATAAAACTCTTTAACTGTCGATAAAAGCTTTACTTTATGATAACCCTGTGTCAACAATTTACGGGTGAGCAGCTTCCCTTTTCAACAAAGTCTTGATATTTGAAACAGGCTCTAGCATTAAGAAATTACTGTATGCTTTTCTCTGGTTTCGTCTCCAGATATTGTCTATGGCCCATGTTACTTCTTCTGAATGTGCTCTCTGCTCTTTATGGAACTCTTTAAGATTTTAATTTCTTTATACCTCATGTAATTTTCAAAGTTCTTCTTCACGTCTGAAGACTATCGTAGGTATACATTGTGGTCTTGTTACGTACTTTCGGCTAATAAAGCCTCATCAGTGACCCTGACAATATCTGAAGACGAAACCAGAGAAAAGCACACAATAATTTCTTAATTTGAATTGGGCAGTCGATTCAATGACTGATTGGTATGAAAAAGGGTTCACATAATATAAAAGACATTGATCTAGAATTAAAGTCTTGTTTCCAGTTCCTGGTCTTTGCATACTTTTTACTTTTAACCAATCTAAATTTTCAGATTTTTCTGAATATAACCTCTGATCTCAAAAGACGAAAATAAGATATAATCTGCACTATTGATGATGTACGGGGAGACGTTTTACGGCCTCAGTTCTCTTTTGGAAAACTCTTCCAGTTGTATTTTAAGCTACTTGTGGGGCAATGTAGTGTAAAATATAGAGATTCATATGTAGACAAACAAAACGCACGCTACGCTCTTGAATACCAGACCTGATGCCTTTACTGTCAATAGGATCAAGATTGAATTTGCTGTGAGGAACATATTATATGCCGCTACCAGGTGTTACAAATGTGTAGGCTGTGTGAACCTATACATCTTTTTAGTTGAAGCTTCATATTCTAAAACTAAGACTGACTTGTCATAGCGACATGAAACTAAGCGGAGTTTGGCTTCTATTCTTTTGAGTTGTTTTGGCTTTTTGCCGGTTCTTGCTGCATCGGACATCTCTTTCCTGACGCCCTTGTCGGTCGCCTTTCTCGAGACGAAGGGACTGAGCCGGCTCGATGGCGTTTCTTACCTGATGTCACAGTCTGCAGCTAATGTGTCCCGCAAAATGCGACAGTAAGTGTGGCTCGAAATTGATGCTCGTCGCCTGCCGAGACCGGCTTATCATCTCTTTTCTTTCAAACTTTTTGGGTTTATTGACACTGAAAATGGTTAAATACAGAAACGCGCGTCTGTCGCACAAAATTTGGTATGGATACGTTTATATTAGAACCACTGGGCCGATATCACTGTTGGTGGGCAATTTGTCCCTAGGGATATCTTCAACCTAGTTAGTCTGCGTTTCAGTGTTGATTCTGGTACTCTAGCATTGGGGTCACTACTTAAAGGGGGAGGGGGCGACGTCTGCGCTCACGAGTTAATACGTAGGCGCCTCTTACCTGATGTCTTCAGCTAATGTGTCCCGCGGAATGCGACAGTAAATGTAGCTCGGAGAGGGGTGCTCATCGTCTTCCGAACCGTCTCATCATCTCTTTTCTTTCAAACGTTTAGGGTTTAGCGATACTGAAGAAGTTAAATACAGAAACGCGCGTCTGTCGCACTAAATTTGAGATGGATACTTTTATATTACTAATATCTGATTAGCGCGGACCATAGTGTAACTAACGCATACTCGTATTGTTGCTGGTTACTGCTTAAATAAACAAAATCTCATCATCAGGCTGGCATTTCTTTAGAAAAGATTGTTTATCTAAACATATTTTTAAAGCATAAGTATAGGTTAGATTTCTTACCTTATTTGATTTGATGTTGAATAACGCGCTTATCAAATTGCTTTTCTTGTTTTCGAACAGGTGTCACTAGGATTTAATAAATCAACGCCAAAAGTATATTTTAGCATCCCCAGCAGAAAAAGCCCCAAAGCAACTGGGGATGATCAGATTACTTTAGCCGGGTCTTCCCTGTTTCGTTCCACGGATTGTGAGCCGTGATGATTCTTTATGACGAAAGCGAAGACGATGGTTAGCCAGCTTGGATGCACGGGCTAATCTGACTTAAGGCTTATGCCGCGGCGTGGCATTCTGCAACTATTGCCCTGAACATTGGGTCATAACCGACTTGTGTAATAAGCCTAAACATTGAACAAATTCACTTTAACGGTATGTCTAAAATCTTGATGGACTGCAAACACTGTAGATCCTGATCAGACTGCTCTTATCAACAGTATGATACGTGTCTTTAAAGTTTAATGCTTGTCCGGATTTTTGTCCCAGTATTTAAAGTTTATACAGCACGAAACGTGTGGTTGCCCAAGGGACAATAGAATCTGATTATTCTGTTGTTTTATTGAAACTATTTTTGAACTAGCAAATAAAAGAAACCAACGTAAATAGAATAAAAAAGCTGATAGAAGAAACAAGTGAGCCTACGGAGCTTAAAATAGGATAAACTATAAAAAGAATACAATACAACAATGGATTATGCAAATTATAACAACAAAATTCAAAAGAATCAAAGTTCACTGACTAGAGGCATCATTTCAGTCTTTGAGCTGTCTGCATTAATTTACATATTCAAATAGGAATCATCAATAAAGCTTATAAAAAGAATCACGATATTCTTAAATTTGAACTTTGAAAAAGTATGATAAAAAATCTAAGGTTCAGTAGAATGTCTGTCTGGAGTGTCAGTGTCTTTAAGTTTACTTTTATACTAACATTCTCCTAGTTCTTAGTTGTTTCATTTGTCTTCAAAAGAAAAACTTTCTGTACGGTTTATTCGATAAGCCAACTGAGAACTCATGCATTCTTAAAGTAGTGTAAAAGGCAATGATCAGAAATTGCCTGAAGGTAGCATCTGAAATTTAATTGAAATTGACAAAATAGTTTTAGTGGAGAAGTCGTTGTTTTGTTGTCTTATTGATATACGTCCATTGTAAACAACCATGGACATGTCGGGATGGTCAGTTAAAATGGCCACACAATTCCTGGGCAGGCTTAGGCCTCCTAAGCGGTTAACCAGTGGCCAAACCGGGTATCGAACTCGGAAACATTGGCTCCAGAGTCAGACGCGCCACCGACTGCGCTACGCGGCCCGGCAGAGAAGAAGTCCGTTCAAAATGTTCACAGACGTTCACAAAATGACCTTGACCTTTAGAATTCATAGCGGTGCCATACCACAGAACACAACAACAACAAACATTGCACTTTTCAGCTTTTCCCATTCAAAAGCCTATGGAACCAAATTAACCTTGACATAAAAAGATAGATGAAGGTCAACACAAGGTCATAATATATACATATAAACTTTGTAGTACTATAGTTTCAAATGCCACATACCAAGTTTCAAGGCAATCAGCCCAGTGGTTCTGGAGAAGAAGATTTTTAAGCAATTTACCATTATATGCGCATGGCGGCCATCTTGGTCATGTGACCTAAACCAAATATATAAACGTTTTTTTATCCCTTTGCCTGAAGGCTGCATATGAAATTTAATTGAAATTGGCGTAATAGTTTCAGAGGATGAACCTCCCCCACCCCATCCCCAATCCACGCCCCCACCGTAGAGCCCCTGACTGAGGGGAGCTAACCCGTAGGTTTTCGATTTGCGTAGCGGTCCTAAATGCAAATATGAGACATCAAAGTAAAATATATAAAATCAGCATAAGTATGATGAAAAGTAAAGTTGATGAGTCAGTACAGTCCAAATCACGACTGGCTGAACCATGATGGCCCAGACCAAAGACATTAGTAATGGAGCAACAACCTTCTGGGAATGCTTTCATTCAGTCCCGCGGCCTGCCTTACCGTCTTGCAGTTGAAACAGGAAGCAAAGTTTACCACCTTAGTTTACCACAGTGCACGCAGCGTACCGTATAACATCAATATTGTTACTTTTATTTTTGGGTTGTTCGAAAAGTAGATTCATTGGCAATCTGTTTTCGTAATACAAGAATCATTTACAAATCATGAACACCAATATCACGGAAAACTTGGTAGATCCTTAATAGTTTTTATTTTATTATATACTAGAACCAACTTCTAACCGACCACTTATTTATAGCATGTTTTCCGCTAAATAAAAAGGACAATCGAACATATGTTTCCATCTTTGATTAACTTGTGATATTGGTAAAGTAAATTTGGTAACCAATCCGTATACCATTGAATAAGTGAAAGATAATGGCACCCCTGTTTCCGAAAATCGCAACATTTCAGCAGATTTTCACGATTCGGACAGAACCACATTTCGGAATCTTGTCAGCATACGCTTATGGTTTGTCCGAATATTTAGAAAATGTTTAAATGAACTTGAGAATTCATAATAAGGCATTATTTTAATACAGAATTCAAAATTTTAGTCACAATTAAAAACCCTTCCCCACCACAGTCATAATCTTTGCGAAGTTCGAAAATGGTGGTACATGTGCGTCCTCTGGTGCCAGGAAAACGATTCTTAAGGTATCGAGCTAAAACATTTAACAACCTTTACATGACACATTGGGTATACTGAATATAAGAAAATTATGTCCGGATACCATCTTCAAACGACAGTGTTCAAGACAAAGCAAGTGGTCGGTTAGAAGTTGTGCTTAGTATAGATTGTCGAAGATCATGTAGAAAGGGCAATTGAGGAAGGGCTACCATAGCTTCCTTGTTTTATAGGAGCAAGGATAACAGATAACGTCCAGCATAGACCAGGTGCTGCAATGTAAAAATCGTTTTGAACATAAATCAATTCCTTTTTACACTGACATTAATTCAATGTTAAATGATTAAGTGCGAATGTTCTACGTCATAAAACATATGAAAGAATCACAGAAGCACGAAATATTAATTTTCCACAATTAAAAATTATAATTTAGGTCGAATATGTTTGAGGTGGTCTTATCGTTAAAACTGATTAATAACTACAATAAAATATCGTCTGCTTGAGCTTATAAGGAGAGAATGGTTGATGATATATTTCATTTTTGAAGCTATAGCTTTGCCGTAGACTTTCTACATGGTCTGATGAAAAGAAAGATTAATGTTTGAAAATGCAGTCATTAATCTTCCTATTTGATACCAAAGAATTAGACATGGGCAAAAGATCCGTATGGAACCCAAAATGAATAGAAATTAGCATAATGCCTCGGCTTCTTATTATAAAATTTTCTTCTGAAATTGTGATAAGTGTCTTTGCTTGCTTTAATAAGGCGGGTTTTGTGATCGTCTGACTTCGAACAGCGCCAATGGCATTCAAAGGTGAATGAGCCGCGTCACGACAAAAGCAACAATGTGGTTGTGTGCCCACTGCAGACTCAGATCAGCCTGGGCATCCGCCCAGTCTGATCAGAGTCTTCGCTGTCCGCATGAAGGTAGCTTAGACCCTTAGCTACCCTTTAAGCACAAAGTGAAGAGTCTGATCAGACTGGGTGGATACCAAGGCTGATCTGCGTCTGCGCTGGGCGCACAACCACATTGTTGGTTTTCTCGTGTCGCGGCTCAAATCGGAGTGAAAGGACAAAAGTTGGTAACTGTAGGAAGTTTCAAATATCTTAGAGCTCCAAACCTGTGATTCTATTTAGGATTGCGGAAGCCACCACAACTCTTACAAAACTGAAGACAATTTGGAGATCATATTTGGATCATATCCATATTTCTGTATGTCTGTGAAACGTGGACCTTGGCAGCAGAGGTGGGAAAAGAGCGCAGGTCTTTGAGATGAAATGCTACCGAATGTTACTGCATCTCGTTCAATCAGCAGGATGTTCATAGAAAGATCCAAGCAGTCATTGAGAACGTGACGAACTCTTGACTATAGTCAAGAAAGGGAAACTAAGCTGGTTTGGTCACATCTCAAGGTCCTAGGGTAAAGTGAAATAAAAACAAATAAGATGAAGCAGGCAGAAGAAAAGATGGGATTGACAACTGGGGCAGCCGACATACATGCCGAAGGTTCCTTTCCACTTGACGCTGACTATACATGTATCGGGTAAAACCATATGTACCCTCGCCATAAATAGTGAATCCAAAAAGCTAAAATCTATACTGAATGTAAAATCATACCATGGAAGTCTATGAATTGGGACAAATGCGCCTGTGCGAACACTGCAGAACAGGATCAGACTGCTCCTAAACCAGCAGTCTGATCAGGGTCTGCACTGCCTGACTGTCATCCCGCATGCATATTTCGGACATATTACAGCCATGCAATACCAGAATGGTCCATGTTTATGAAATAATGATAATAGTGTGTAGGTGTCCCAATATTTGGAGTTCCTGTGGCACCTGGTGTTTCTAGCTGTCTACAATGCCGTTATGAAGACAAAATACGATCTGACGATAATAATAATAATTAAATGATATTCTGTTTGGAGCAGTCTGGTCTTGTTTTGTGCTGATTGAATATTTAGTGACATGTAGTGTTGATCCATATTAGGCTGGTCAGTGGGCCAATCGTTGAATCAGCGTTGATTCAGCGTTGATTCAATGTCAGAACGTTGAATCAATGTTGATCCGATGTTGATTCGACGTTGTGTGCCTGTAAGGGGCTATATCATCAGCATAAACAAGACTGGACGAGCATTGGGTGGTATTTAAATAATTTGCTTAATATTAAAAAAAAAAAACATATGGTTAGTCTTACAGAAATGTTTAGTTGTGTTGTGTAGGTCAATATATTCAAATTTTATTACAGGCCCGAACTCTGAGAGTGATTTTGTGACTTTTCTTTGTTCGTTGTCTGTCTTGTCTTTATTATTACGCCGGTTTTTCCTTATCCACCTGCACTCTGTGTGGGATCTCACTGAGCCGCCTCGATGAGACGACTCATCTGGAATCCATCAGGGGGTGTGATGGCTGCTTGATTATCACACTCAAAGTTTTGGCCTGTCTATTGAAACACTAAATATTAGTCAGTTAGTATCTTTATAATACCTTCTAAATATCATACTTGACATATTTTGAAATTATATCCGTTTTTGTAATATTCCATACACTAATTAAAATATGATCACAATTGCACGCTTTCCAACAAATCGCTTGGACGGTTCCATTTGATCACGGTTGATTGCCGCTTTATATGAGGCGTCTTCAGTAATAAGCAACGTGCCTTCCCTGGCTTTCAATGGAACCTTCTATACTGGTTTGACTGGTTTATTATTAGTAGCTTGCATTTATTAGTTTCTTTTCTATAGTAACTTTGCAAATTTTGAGAACCATATATTATTAAGTGACATGATACCATTTATCATAAATATTAAAAAAGTGTATTTCAGGACATTTCTTCTAATTCCCAATGTTGCAACCCTTACCTGTTATTTTGGCAAGGATTGCAATAAGGAAATAGAAGACTATAGAATTCCCCTATTCCTCGTTCTTGCCCGTGGTCCTTGCATTTCGTTTCGGTAAGAGACGCAGGCGAGGGGGGTCATCTTTGTAACGGAACTAACTCTCTCTTTAAATGCATACTTTCGTTATAAGTAATATTTCATGCTATCTTTAACGCCATGTCTCCTTCATCTGCACTGTATTCATCTATGATGAAGCCTCTCCTTAAAACGGGTTTGTGTGTGTGTCTGTGTCTGTGAGCATGCGTGCGTATGCTTTTGTGTATGTTATGAGTGAGAAAGGACATGCGTGCATGTGTATATGTTGGTGTGTTAGTCTGGTTCCTGATCTTCTTTAGTTATAAATATCTCCTCTTATCTGACACATATTCATGTATAGCCGCCATGATACTCTGTTAATTATTACCCAAACATTTGCTCATATGTAACTGTATTATGTTATCTGAGCTTCTAATAAAAGTCTATGTATGTATGTATGTATGTTGTAAAGTATTGTTGTTGTTGTTGTGTTATTGCTTTACGTCCACGGTTAACAGCTATGGTCATGTCGAGACGGTCATGCAGTTAAGCTTACCACACTGTTCCATGGCAGGCTTAGACCTCCTAAGCGGTTAACCAGTACTTAGTGCACATGCTTTCACCAGTAACTAACAACTGCCCTTCTTAGATCAGCGGAAGGAGAAACGAAAGTATGTGGCCGGACCGGGTATCGAACCAGGGACCTCTGGCTCTTGAGTCAGACGCGCTACCGACTGCGCTACGCGGCCTGTGGTGCTCGAACGACGGTCCATGGTTATGCAATAGAATGGAATGGAACAGAACACAGCAGAATAGGGTTCCAATGGTTCCCCACTTTGTTTTGTAATTTCCTTCTGTATATACTGTACATACTATGTCATTGTAAGGGACCTTTCATATGGTGTGCAATATATGTAAGGAAGAAAGGGCGAGGGTGAAGCTAAATTTAAAACAAATGCCCAAAGTGGTCTGCAAAGTGGACGTTCCAAGGATGTTCTTTAATCTAATCGTGGTTTAGCCAGTGTTTGTCTTACTCTCTGGTAGGCTGTTTTAGCAGAATATGACATGATCTCACACTACATACATTGATTTTATTATGGACAGACGCAGTTAAACCAAATCTGCTATTTTCGTTTCTTTGTTTCATAGGAGTCCCGGTAGCTCAGAGGTTTAAGCACTGGTCTACTGATCTAGCGGACCCGGGTTCGAATCTCACTTGAGGCGAGAATCTTTCCTGCCGTAAACGGGGTTACATTGCACGCAACCTTTCAATATCACCATTCCATCGTCCCAACATGACTGAAATACTGTTGGAAAGGACGTAAAATCGCAAGTCATCCATTCATCTTTGTTGCATTCCTTGCTTCCAAAGATTTTACAGAACTTATTTATGTTTCAATGACTGAGTCAAGGTACCTGTATGCGAGAATAACATCTATATATATATTGAACCCTGTCGAAACTCTTAACCCCTACCCCCTCTCCCGCCACGCTCCCGCTTTTATACTACTAGATGTTCTGAGGTGATTGTTCTACTGTTTTAGTTTCTGTGGATGGTCTGCTGGCTGCCTTGTTGTTAAGTTGGATAGTCCTATCTTGTGTGTGTCATCTTTCTCCAATATCGAGTATTCGAGAGTCGAGTTAATGTTTGGAGTACATGTATGTTGTACGAGGGGAGTTCAATAAGTTCGTAGAACTCGGTATTTTTCTATACATTTTCATTTTTGTGCAGTGTAAACCTTTTTCAGTTGAATGATAACAGCCGTTTAGTCAACACGTACATTATTTGCTCTTACTTTAAGTTTGAAAACCTATACCCATAGACAAAAATGGAAAGTCAGAATATAGAGTTCTGAGCAGTCATATAGTTCCTCCTTAAGGAAGGTGCTAACGCTAAAGAAATCCATCGGCGCATGGCTGATGTGTATGGTGATAGTAGCCCAAAGTATTCCACAGTGGCAAAGTGGTCAGCAGGATCTAAATTTGGGCGAGACTCCTTAGAAGATGAACCAAGGCCAGGTCGCCCTGCTGATGTCATCAGCCAGGAGATGATCGACCGTGTTGACAGAAGGCTTGTGCTAAACGATCGCCGAATAAAAGTTGCCGAACTTGCTTCAGAATGTGGGCTTTCTAGTGGAAGTGTTTACACTATAATCCATGAACATTTAGGCATGTCAAAAGTATCTGCCAGGTGGGTACCCCGGAGCTCCGTTCCCTTAGTAAATTGTTATTGAAAGATCTAAAGAGGTGCTTCCTCTTCACTCAACTGATGCTTTTGTAGTTCCTGTTTCTGTTTTGAAATAAAATTATACACGCTTATAAAAATACAAGTAAAGGTACTGACTAGTCTTTTCCTGATAAACCCCTGCAGAACCCAGGGCTAATATTGATGCATCAAAGTTAGTAATGTAAAAGGATAGGTAATGATCAGGAACCAATGAAATCACATGCCATACCCCTCCCTCAAAATCAAAAGGGAAAGAAACATATACATACATTCACAATGGTTCAAAACGCGCAGCAAACAGTATGAACAGTTCTTTCCCAAACACGTAGTCATTCAGCTAACCCAATCAAAAGCGAAAAAATAAATGAAACAGTGTCACCAGATGCAAGTAATCAAAGAGATTTTCTGGTTTTCCCTCGGGATCCATAAGACTTGCATGACGAGAGATATCAAAGGAAATTTCAGGTTTCCCCTTGGGGTACAGAAGATTGAAAAGGGTCAAGAAAGAAACTCTCGTTACAACATGAATCAATTCGGCTTAAATTTTGAATGTTGGTCTTAAAAGTGTTCTTATTTTATCTGGGATTCATGGTCGGGATTCTCTAAGGAGCGGGGTGGGGAAAGTAAATATGCAGTTCGTATTTTTTTAGAGGCGACATCGTGGCAGTAAAAATTTTGAAATGAGTTACAGTGCTCCAGGACTAGGATAGTGTCATACAATCTAGAACAAGGGTAACGACCTTGCTCACTTAATACTGTACCATTGAAAAGGCAAGGCATAAAATGCAAACATCAATCTTTTTACTTTTATTGTCATTCATTTTTAAATACTTAAGTGTGAATAATTTACGTCAGAATATATAAAAATATATCAGAGAGACACGTTCAGTTATTTTTCCATTATTAAATGCTATAATTTTCAATTGAATATATGTTTGAGGTGGTCTTTTCATATTTTATTCATTCAAGGTATAGAGTAAAATTTCATTAATGAGAGAAAGGCAAGTATTAATCGTCTGTTTCCTTTTCTTGTGGGGATTCCACATATCATAGTGTATTGAGCGCTGGACTGCTAAGCTGGCGGTCTAAGTACGAATCCCGCTGTAGGCGGAATTATTTCCAACTACTAACACGGTTTCATTGCATACATTATTTCTTATTCACCCTTCCATCGGCTAAATATGACTGAATATACTATTTAAAGGACTAGATGTATACTTTGAGAAAATTCTAAATAGTTACTAATGCAAATGCAGGAAGTTGCATAATCACGTTGACGTCAGAAAAGTGCACAACCGTAGATTTAAATGGCGTCACAAGGCATCAAAAGATGGAAATCATATTTTTGTCTTTTTTCCATAAAATTACGGTATGTCTAAAGATTGAAAGAATTGTCTTGAATATCGGTAAAATAAGTCATGCGACTTGTTTACAGAAGTTTCAGACTGCCCCTCATACTTTGCCTCTGACAACTCTTCCTCTTCGTACCATCGGTAGGCTGTGATCTATGATTGTGGCACTTCATTCTCTTTATGTTACTTTTAAGAGAAGCATCGTGTTCTCATTCGTGTCATGCGATAAATGTATTCACTGTGATATCCCACTGCTGATATAGAACGCTGTACGCAGCGCGTGGGAAATGCGTCTTGTTGAGTGGTTAGAGAACTCTGCTACGGCACGGAGGGTACATGTAAGAATTCCCGACTGGCCAACCAGCGACTAAATACGCTCTCAGTCAACCCGGCAGTAAACTGTTACCTTTTTCGAATTAGGGAAGGATAAAGGCATCAAAAAAGAGGGATAGGCTTAACCTCTCTTATGCTGTGCCGAAGTTACGGTGGGTCACTGCCCATATGGCCACTAGGCTACGAGAAACCTTTACTTTCAAACTTTATTTCATCTTCTTTGCATCTGGTGTTTTGTGCCGTATGGCAGCCGCATAAAACTTTCCCGTCATCGTTTGGCTCATTCTGAGTCAGATTGAAAAAAGAGAGAGTTTTACTGAAGCCGGTGATGTGAGGCATGGGTAGTGTTGCAACATTACTTTACTGCACATGAACAGACTCAGTTAAACTGATCCTTCTGCTATATTTGTTTCTCTGTTGTGTTTGTTGCTTCCAGGGGACCTTCTTCAAAATTGTTATTTGCAGGTGCTTCAAGAGTTTGATAAAGGTGTTTTCATATGACGTCGCTGTTATACAGTGGATAACGTCGTGTCAAAAATTGTATGACCACACATGTAATAACATTTTGCCGCGTACATGTAGTACGTCATTGATAACGACCGTGTCTACCATGCGTTTTCTTACTAAAATAATGCTCATTTTGAGGGCGATAAACCCCCATTTTAAAGGTTTATATGATAAACAGAATCTTACTCTCGCTGTCATTTCATATGAAATTTATGAAACTTGCTGAAGGCTCGTTATATAAATTTCATATGGAATGACCACTCGTGTAAGATCCTCCATATAAGAAATAAAGGTATAAACCCTTATTTGTCTTGCTACAGACCGGCCCAAAGAAGTTATTCTGTTGCAGTTCCTCTTTTTAAACATATGAGCCGCGACACGACAAAACCAACAGAGTGGCAGGTACGCCCAGCGAAGACTCAGACCAGTCTGGACAGCCTCGCAGTCTGGTTAGATCGTTTGCTGTACATTTAAAGAGTAGCTAAGGGTATAAGCTCTATGCGGACAGCGAAGACTCTGATCAGACTGGGCGGAAGCCCAGGCTGATCTGAGTATGCGATGGGCGCACAACCACTTTGTTTATTTTCTCATGTCACGGCTCAATTATACTGAAGGAAAAAAATACTGTTCTTTTTGCTGATGATCGGTTTAGTCGTGACAGTGTTTGATATTTTACGATAAAATGCTTTAAAACTATCAAGATTAAAGTGTTGCAGTATATTTGCATCATTGAATTGAATGACGTAAGCAAAAGAGCGTTGGGAGAGATGGGTGGATTACTTTTCAAGAGTATTTAAGTCATATCAGGACGATGGGAGGTTGATTATGGAGGCTTTGTGCAATGGAGCAGTATATGAAACGCAAAGGTGAAGACGTTGTCTAGAATCCATCCTTTGTGCCTCCTATGGTTCACCTGGGTTTTTAGACGATTTCTGACGTTTTTAACATTATTGATGTGTAATCCACGTTAGCCTACATGCAATTCAACAATTATCTATGCAGTCCACATAGCCATGGCAAACCATTGCGGCGATGGCGTTGACGTTAGTAACGTCAGATAAGATATGATTAAGATATTTATTAACCAATTATGGACTATTTCCATGGTATTACATTGCATAAATATACATGTGACAATAACAAATGATTTTAAATAAAATATGTATACTTACAATAATGATTATAGACTAAACTAACACATTTCAACTCTTACAGATTAGACTCACACGACATCTGCACAACACCTCTCAGTCTAGCACATTCATTTTAGAAACGTAGCTGTCATGTGACAAGCAGAACCGTTACGGCATGTACCCCCTTCTTGTAAATATATATACCAGTTCAAATGTGTCATCATCTTGCTCGGCAAGGGTCGCATAATAATTATCAGTGAGCTTGCCCAATATAAAATCACAAGATGATCATGTTAATTGGCTCGGTTGGCTGATTTACTAACTTGAAGGTCGTTTGTGCTGCCCGTAAATCTTGCATTTTATCTTAGATTGTAAACTAATTACCTGTTTCATGATGTCTCATGAAAAAATGCCTCATGATGTCTCTGTTTTAAAAACTCCAGATTCCGAGTAACCAAAATTCTACATCTTGGTACGATATTTAGGCGCGTAATGTCAAATAAAGCCCCAGACCAACTAACTCAATTTATATATTGTAAGAGAAAAGTTTCCTAAAAAATGATTTCCCGGAATGTAAGTTGTACTAGGAAGACGAGGAGCACCTACTCACGACTCGATTCGGTTGATAAAACTCATATTCATGCTAAAGGCACAGTCATGTATAAATGAATACTATAAAATTTTGCTGGATATAACGGCATTAATTTTTAAGACAATGAAAATAAACTGGTGAAAGTTTTTTTTCTTTCAGTCAATTGCGTTTGTGTGAGCTCTGTTATGTCACTGTCCGTTGCCTTTCTTTTTCTAGGTAATTATTTCCTTATACTGAGCATGCCAGAGGAGACCAGAACAGACACCTAAACTTCTGACTGTTGTTAGTGTGTGTATAACGAATCTTCAATGAAATGTCGTGAAATGTTCAAAATAAAAGAAATCATTTTTCTTCTCAATACAGTAAATACTAGCTAGAATGATTGGTCCGCTAGCGCGGAAGATAAACACTGGAGTTGCCTGTACTGGCGGACAAACCATGTTTTAACTAGCTCATACAAGCTTTGTAAGTATGGACCCTGCAGAATGCATTTTTGTTTCAGTTTCCTTGCAAGTGTGGTATAACTCACAGAAGGTGGCATTTCCGGGATAATAGTGTAAGGTGTTGACAATACTTATTACCATTTGTTGTTGTTGTTGTTGCTGTGGTTTACGAGATGCAAGAAAACAATCCTTTTCTTAAAATGATGAGATAGACGGGATTTTTTTTCATAAAACATCAAATGTAATGATCTTTTACAAGCTATGGGTCAATATGTGGGATAATAATGTAATTATGATGGGGAATGTGTTACGATGTAAGTATAAAACTTAGATTCCAGGCATTTCAATAACGATAATTATATTAAAAACATATAAAAAAATCGGCTATTAGCAAAACAACGTCATTCAGCCTCGCCAGGAGAAAATTACATGTACTTGGAAACGTATCGCCATATACAGATCCTTCCTATCGGCCAATGCTCATTCCGAGAGGCTGACAAGTTTACATGAATAAAACATTGATTACAGACTTGTTCACTATGCCATAAGATAACTTTCTCGCATCATGGCCAAATGATGTTTACGAAAACAAAATGGCTATAAAAATAAAGACACCATAAAAATGTCATTAAAACTTAGCATTTGATATTGCTGAGAGCATCGACATTCTTCTGGTAATTAGTCACTTGTTCTGCGACACACTTCGACTGTCTCTGGTCAACAGCACTTTAACCTTGCCGTGTACTTGTACCGAGCTCTAAAAATTTCCCGAGGCACGCATCCTGGCACAGAAAAAGTCGAGATTAGTAGTCGAGATTAACTTTTCGATGTGTATATATATTCCCTTCGATAGCAAAATTCTGTACGATCGATGCGACTATTCACGAATCTGTGATTGATGCGGTCTCCTACACCGGAATCTTCTTTGACTAACTAAAATACTGGAAGAGTTTTTATTTACCTGTTGATTAGTTAATTAACACATCATAACTTAAATGCTAACTCATGTTAAAATATGAGTTGAACTGGAAACGGCAATTATAAAATGTATTATAAAAGTCAAAGTTTTTTAAGCAAATCTAAATAAATATAGTTTAACTCTTCTTCTTGGTGATATTTGTATAGCTTATGGTCCATGATTCTGGGCCTTCCTGGGTATTTACACCAGCATTTTCTTATATATTAAGTCTCCCTATTATCTGGATACATCTAGCAAGAACCCATTAAAATATTGAAAATCTACGACAAACAGACTTATTTGTGAAGTGATCTAAATTATAAACTATCAGTGTTGTGATAATCCTAAATAAATATTAGAGAGACACCCTGATTTGTCATTGAGAGCTGTCTCTGATCACTGTAATTACCTGTAACACTCGGTCACCGTAACATACTGCTGCAATTAGCCTATATCATCAAGTTTCGATATGCTTAATTTGCTACCCGGCTATATGTCAAAAGACTGCTTGCTTAGGAGCAACATGATCTTGGTCTACACGGACTGCACAATTATTTCTTTCCTAGTAAAGAAACCTAGGATAGCCCATGAAAGCCCTTACGCTTATTTCAATAGTATTTGCGGACTGCGCGCTGGCGAGAGTACCACTCAGTTACAGGAGTGGTTGTCAAATACTATGCAAATATGCCTTTGCACATAACAGCCTTTTATTAAGAGAAGAAACTGAACAGTTGGGGTCTTTTCATGTGAACTAATTGTAGACTCCGATGTATGCTTTTCGTGAATAAGTTCCTAACAAAGATAGAAAAGCACATACAAATTTCTATTTTAGAATTTCTACAAGTGATTTTGGTAAAACATTTAATTGAAATCTCTGCATGAGGTTATAGCCTTATTTACATCAATTTTTCACAATAATATAAAAGTTTAAGGAAAAATAAAAGTCAAAAGTTCAACCAATCCTCTTGTTTTGTGCACTGGTCGTTAATTTGAAATACTTTAAAATCTATTATACGTAATTCATATGGTCACGTATAATCAAATTAAGTTCTAATTAGATTCAAGTTACTTTTTTTTTTTTCGTTATTGAAACAAGTGAAAAACACTGGAGACTATGATCTGTGATTATGTCACTTCCTGCTGTCCCCATGCTACATACACGTGAAATGAAAATGACATATAGCTTACGTATGTTAAGGGCAAGTTTAGCTATTATAAGCATTTCATGCCTCATCAACGAACTTCCATTGTCTTTTCTTACTTCACTGCCAGATTTCATAGAAGTGAAAAAAGGAGTGAAAGGCACGACATAAAGCTGACAAAATAGAAGGACAGTAATTCCTACAGCTGCACAAGAAGTGACGCAGATATGTCTTGCAACTGTACGACCTATTACTGAAATCCGATCATTTGAAAACGAAACTGGAATCCGATGGCAAAGATTATATAAAAGGCATTATCAATTATAAAGTGACATTTTGTGGCCGTCACCGGACACTTAACATCGGGAGATCTAATTACTACGTGTTTACGTTTTAGTCATGAAAATACCATCTAAGCATAAGCGAATCAGCATAGCGAGACACATGACGTGTTCAAGAATGCCATGAAACAATGGTATTAAAACGAAGCTACTAGTAGGAGCATTCCGGGTCCAACCATAGACAGCGTTGTACAGGTATACTACAAATCAAATATCAAATGCAACCAACGTTCTTCTAAAGGCGATGGAAATTTGTTACGGTCAACTGTCAGATCAAATATTCCGCCAAATAAACTGATGTCTTTTTATACAATATTATAACGGTATAAAACCCACTCAGTTAAAGTCGCGGTAACTAGATTTGTGACGTCAGAGCCTCGCTGTACTCTGTAAACCTCGCCGCTAAAGTCGTTAATAATGTAGCTGACAGGTACCGTAAAAGATAAATTTTGTGACTAGGATCAACTGAGCCGACGTCTATGAAGAAATGACTTTGATCGTCTGTCTTTTTATTATTTTGAGATAACGGAACGTTTCTGAACCTGCTCCAACAACGACATGTTGCAATAGTGGATTGACGCATAGTATTTTGTCCGTAGCCGAATAAGTCATTAGATCAAAACAAAGTATGTGTGTATTTGTAGGAGAAAATCGGGAAATCATGATTAGTAAGCGGCCGCGGTTAATATGTTCTTAGTGTCATCATCATGTCCGTAATGTCTGTAAGGAAGCATGTGGCACGTATGTGTGTTATTAGCAAGAACGATAAATCTTCTAGTGGTTAAGTCCACGCGGTGCTGAACATGCATAATTGTTTCTAACATTATGCTCTAACTCCGTAGACAGCTTCTTGAGAGTTAAAGATTAATTCATGTTCAAGGTCGTTTTATATCAATTTGTAATTCCTTTTACTATGTAGGTCATTGACAGTAAAATCATCTATAGGTACAGGTGACACAGTTAACATAGCAGTCTTTATGATGAATTAATAATTGCGTATTTGTCCTACATTCTCCTTTGACCTCTACAAGAAAGAAAATAAAATGTCAAAGAAAATCTGATTTGTATTAAGAAACTGATTAAGCATATGTTTGCTTTCTCGAGGCAATGACCGATACAAATACAAAAGAAACAGCAACATAATTACATTAACAGCCGGGAGTTGACAACATTGTTATATATTTTGTCAGCGTTTCTGAAGTGACTCAGTTGTTAAAAGTACATTACAAAGTATGAGCAACCGACAGGTTAAGGTTGCATGCATAAAATTAAATGGACCCCAAAGCATGTATCGCACGATTTGTGACGTTACTTCTGCAACAAGAAAAATTATGGAAAATGTGTCATGACAATAGACTTGCTTTTTAATGTATTCACATTGAAAAGAAAGCGATGTAAATGCTTGCTAAGCGTAGACCAAGCTTTTTATGAAAGCTTTACTTGTTCTGATCTGTTCTGTTTCAATTATTCTCGTAACGACGTTTGCGGTACGTAACCATAGCTGCACACACCTGGTGCCGAGTGTCCGTCCATTGTCTTACAGTCTGTAATTTTTCAGTCGGTCATAGATGTTTTACCTTTTGCGGTGTCAAGTCGGACAGGATAGCTATACTTGTGAATGAATGAATTCTATAAATGAGAACGAGTTATGGTTCCTGAAAGACCAAATCACAACTTTTCTATATTTAATGGTGACCCAGAGGCTAATCATTCGACATGTAAAACGATTTACCAACATTTATTGCATAGATAAACTTTATCAAATGAATTCTTTTCACAAGAAGCATTCTCATTCAACGCAAACATATATATTATAATGCTTCGTTCCGAACTCTTTTCTTTGCCCCGTTAAAAGCCAACGCTAAGAAAAGACAAGATACATAGATATTACAAATTGCAAGTCTATGAAATAACCTGAAATGTAATTTTATCAGGTCACTGCCAGTTGTAAGTCACATCAACAACGATGGACGCTAGAGGCTTCAATTGAAGTTTATATATACCCGACGCCTCCCTATGCCCCCCCCCCCCCCCCCTAGCAATTTATTGGCGGTGCTTCCATTGTGGTTGAGCATTAATATTGTTTGTTGTTTTGGCTTATCTGAAAATAGAAAATAGCTGAATTTAGATGTTTATGTCTATAAATGCATTGTTATCTGTTTTGATATTAATGTTCTATTGTCACATGAATAACAATGAATGCAAGGTCGAGGGATGGAGTTCTTAGTAATACCGGTTTAAGCTTCCTCACCCTCCTTCCGTCCCACAGTCAATCATTACTGACCGTTCCTTTGCGGCGCTTCCATCGTACATTTAAATTGAAAGTCTTAGACCTCTTTGCTAGTGGAAAAGTTGTCCTCGAGTGTATAATCAACCCAGTAGTCAGTGGTTCAGTGCTGATGCTGGTTCTTTAGCATTAAAGTTAGTACTTACGTACTGCTTAAAAATCAGCTTATTGACCTATTTCTGGTAAAATTGTTTAAGATATTGTAAACTAAGACTAACTTGTCATAGCGACATGAATCTTAAGATTAGTTCACAGAAGCAAAGTTTCTTTGTCACAAAAACTATAGCATAGAGAGTTTGCTAAACATTTTGCGTTCTCGCAGATCAAATTATTTGCCATAGAAAATTGTGAAAAGGAATCTTTGCCAAACAAACTTTGCCAAAGAAATATTTGCTTCAGTGTTCACACGAACAACGATTTTTTCTCAAATTTACCTGGACAATAAACTTTATCGGTGTGAACTGCCAACAGTATAACATTTTCTTTGTTAAATGTACTTTGCTCAAAATCAAACTGATTCTCTTTTCATCTCTACAGCGAATTTCTTTGTTAAATACTCAAGAAAAACTTTCTGTTCACACGGAAAAAATTGTTTGCCAAATAATCTCTATCAAATAAATCATGTGGGATATATTTTTATTCACTCGAGCATATTTTACTTTACCACAATTAAAGCCACTTTGTCTTTTATTTTTGCCCTTGTGAACGAAGCATTAGCGGGTTTTTGCTTTCATTCTTTTTGATTATTTTGGCTAATTGAAGGTAGTCGCTGCAAAAGGCATCCCTCTGTCTGTCGTCTATCTCGCGCGATAGGTGTTGAGGTCGTTGGGGAAGGTGGTGGGTGGGGACGACAAAGATGTCTCTTACCTGATATCTGCGGCTGCTCTGTCTGGCGAATCACTCAGTAAAGAATGTTCGCTCGTCCCCGAGACATCACTGTTTTTCTTTCCAAATTTGGGGTTTAGCGATACTGAAGAAGTAAAATACAGTAATTCGCAATTCTTATATCTTTATAAGCTGATGGTATTCAAGTATATCGAACTGATGTTATTCATGTATATAAAATCGTAAATGACATAGGCAAAGTGGCAAAAGAAAAACTAATCAAGTTGAATATACATGCAGGAACACAGACAAGAGGGCATACTTTTAAACTATTTAAGTCAAGAAACAGAACCAATATCAGAACAAACAACTTCAGTAACAGAATAGTTGATATATGGAATGCACTTCCAAATCAGTGGTAACGGCAGCCTCTCATTTAAACTCATTTAACTCATTTAAAAGCCGATTGAACAAACATTGGGCAAATCATCCAAATAAATTCGATGCTGCATGCTATGAAACCGGACTACATTCAAGTCTGGGAAAACAATTTTCAAAAGCATCTGGAGAGGCAGAACTGCCTAGATGATGTCGACACAGTGAGTTTACAGTGAGTTTATATTGAACAGTGAATGAGAAGCAATGATCATAAAAAACATACAAATCAAGATTATAAATACTAGCTCAAAGATAAAACAAGTTGAGCAATCAACGGCAAGAACAACACAGAAACGCTGGAGCAAAAGAAGTCCAACAGTTGAACCCGATAGGTCAGAGTAAAGGCAGATTAATTCCCAACCAACTCGCTACACACCTTAGTAGAAAGTTTTACGTCGGAGACAGCATTGCGACCACTGGGCCGACAACACTGCAGGTGGACATTTTCGATAATGTCCCCTCCCCCTTTCACCCAATTGTCAGTGCTTCAGTGTTCAAAACAGATAAAAGGAGAATGAACAGGACTAAAGCTCTTGGCTGTCGTGTTTCTCGGGCAATGAAATTGAGGTAGCTCGGTGGAGCACGTTTGCGCTCACGTTTTAAACGTAGATATTTCTTAACTTATTTCTATGGCTGTTCTGTCTCGGAGATGGATGTTCACTACCTGCCGAGACCTGCAGATCCCGTTTTTGTTTAAACTTTTGGGAATTTAGCAATACTGATTAAGCTAGATTTGGAAATACGCCTTTGTTCCACTAAATTTGGTACGGATAAATTTTATAGTGTCGTTTATCTGTTTCATTGTATTCATCTGTTTCATTGTGTGTTGTATCCACTATCATGGTTGAATTTGATTTATCAGGTCCTGATCATTTCCTTTTTACTTTGAAAAATCTGCTGGTGTTTTCCGTTTTTCTTTATTCATTCTGATGTATGATTTAACCTTTCAGAAACTTATAAATTTATTTCAGCTGGTGTTAAATGTCGAGCGCTCTCCCTACTTCGTCACTTATTTTGTTTTGCTCCTTTGGGATCATTGAGTTCATTCCGAGTTCATCCCGAGTCATTTTGCAAATCGAGTTATGTATTTTGTTTATTTGTTTTGCTTCCAAATGGCGTTACTTTTCAGAATGTATTTATGTATATAGAAAACAGAAAATATGTAAAATTAATGTTTGATGTGCTTCGTGTATGTTTTGTTTAAGGTCAGGCTTGTGTACAGAACTAATAATTTATTTTCTCACAACTTATCATATTGTTACTATAGTACTTTTATAGCCTATGCATAGATTATTTAGTATTTAATTTAGGCTATCCCAAGCAGCATACAGCGTTGCCCATGTCTGCAGAATAAAGAGGCATAACTGCATTTTGTAAATATTTTTACAGTCAGCAAAATTATTACACTTTGTTATACGAGTAAATAAAAGGTCGAATAATTTTGATCGATACACAGATCTTGAACAAGTAAAGTTATGTCTCTTTACTTACGCCAAGGAAGATATCGGAAAGAAAGAAAAAATTTATTATAAATAGTAATCCAATGATCATGAGATGTATATTATTTATCGATAAAACCTCGGAAGAAAAGATTGATTGTCGTGGTACTGCAGAGCACGGGAAAACTTGCTTAATTATTTCGAATCAGTCTGAGGGATGATGAAATGGACATAGATATCATGATTACCACCTACAATGCAGCAGTCACTGACACAGTCTGTGAGATATTGGAAAGGAACGCATCAAGTAAAGCCCTGGGTCACCGCAGATGTTCTCGACCTCTGTGATGAGGGAAGAGATTTGAAGAAGAAGCGATGAAGAAGAAGGAGCGAAATAATTAAGAGGGTTCAGAAGGTCCTGAAGAAAGCAAAGGGAAACTGGATAGGTACTAAGTGCGAGAAGATTGAAACTTGCTTGAAAAAGAAAACAACAGCAAAACAGCGTATCAGCTAGTGAAGAAACTAACTAGTGAAGCAGGGTAGATAAAAAAAACTGTCCAGGATAAGTCTGGGAAGTGTCTAAAGAAGAATAAGAGATTCTCAGCAGATGGTCAGCATATTGCTCAGAGCTATACAACCATGATAGTTATTTAACTATGCTGTTCTGGACTGCACTCAGCAACCAGAAGATTTACAACCAATACTACGTGAGGAAATTGAGATTGCAGTAGCAGCACTGATAAGGAGAAGTCCGCAGTAGTCGATAATATACAAGTAGAACTTGTTAAAGGTGGCGGTGGGACCATGGCTGCTGCTGTTAAAAAATCTATAATAAGATTTGGAGAACTGGAGAATGGCCAACCTCATGGACTCATTCGCTAATTATTACACTACCTAAAAACGGCAAACTTCAGCTCTACCGGAACTACAGAACCATCAGCCTCATCCGAGTTAAGTCATGCTGAAAGTCACCTTGAACAGGCTCAAACCACAAGCTGAAGAGATAATCTCCGAAGAACAGGCTGGGCTCAGAGCTGGAAGGACCACCACAGAAAAGATCTTCAACCTTAGTATCCTGTGTGAGAAGTACCTTCAACTTCTGCAGAATCCGTACCATGTCTTTTTAGATTTCAAAAAAGGCATTTAATGGAGTATTGTAAGAAGCCTTATGGGCCACCACGCGGAAGTACAATATCAATGAAAATCTTGTTCGGGCCACTGATCACCTCTTTGGGAAAGTTCAGATATGTGGCAGCGTGGTAGAATGGTTCAGAACCACAGTTGATGTAGGCAAGGATACCTTCTCCTGCCTACACTTTTCAACATTTTCCTGGAAAGGATACGGTCTAATGCTTTGGAAGAACATAATGGAAAGGTTGGCATAGGCGGCGGCAGAACGATGACCAAATTCGCGGTTTGTCGCTCTTGCTAAGGAGCAAGGGGAACTAGAAGCAGGACCTGAAAGTCTTGACAGGACCTGCACAAAGTATAAAATGGACATACGTGCTGAAAAGACCAAACTGATGACAAATAGCGCCGCGCCAATGGCATCCAACCAAAGATCAAGGTGAAAGAAGAGAAGTTGGGAATTGTAACTAAATTTAAAAACCTTGGAGCTATTGTCTCAGATGATATCTCAAAACCGGAGGTTTTCTCGAGGATTGCCCAAGCCACTGCAGCTCTGATAAAGCTGAAGCCCATTTGGAGCGATAATAACATATCTCTTGGTTCAAAGGTAAAACTGATGCACTCAAAGTCATATTTCTATATTTCTGTAAGATGGACCATGACATCAGAGTTAGAGAAAAGAAATTTACCGAAGGTTACTGAACACATCTAGTATAAGAACCACGAAACTAATGAGAATGTTCGCAAAAACATCCAAGCATCCTTTGGCGAATTTAAAGAACTCCTCATCATGGTCAAGTAACAGAAACTCAGGTGGTTTGGCCACGTCTCAAGGTCTTATGGTTCAACAAAGATTATTCTGCAGGGCACGGTGAAAGGACGATGAGGTAAACAGAAGAAGAGGTGGGAAGATATTATTAAAGAATGGACAGGGATAGACTTTGCCAGCACAACTAGGGCAGCTGAAGATAGGACTAAGTTGAAAGGAATTATCGTAAAGTCATCTGTGGTGCCCCAACGAACTGCCAATGTGCAACGCAATACGAAATATTGAAAGTCAAAGCAACCAGCCTTCTCTTCCCCTGGCGAGATGATCATAAAGGTAGATAGAATCTAATAAACATAACAACAATTCATTAAACAGGGCATACTTTAAAAAGGCGCTCAGCAAATGACCAAAGAATGACAACATCAGAACCGCCGTCGTAAAACGGGAAAATGTAAAATTAAACATTGGGGTTAAATTCGATTATCATCGTATTGCGTCCGGTATTTTGTACCGCAGCCGAAGTCGGTGACGCAGATGCTTCATTCTTCAAAATCGCTTAAATCGTTTACACTTGAGACGCGTCTGACTCAAGAGCCAGAGGTCCCGGGTTCGAAACCCGATCCGGCCACATACTTTCCTTTATCCATCCGCTGATTCAAGAAGGGCAGTTGTCAGTATGCACTTAGTACTGGTTAACCGCTTAGGAGGTCTAAGCCTGCCCAGGAATAGTGTGATTAGGGTTGCTGACCGTCCCGACATGACCATTGATGGTTACCGTGGACGTAATAGATATAAAACAACATAATACACTGAGAGGATAGAGAAACACAAGGTAAACACTAGTGGTGATTGAAGGTTATGTATTAAATTGTTATATAATACTCTTTTATATAAATCTGTCAAAGGCTATCTTTTATCAACTATTTCAGAAAATTTCACTAGACTGGTTTGGTTGAAACAATATTTTATTCAAAGATTTTATACATACATATAAATAATACAGTGAAGCAATACGGGACCTGACTGTAAGCGTAACGCTTATATATAAGTCCTCTCCTGATATGTAAGTCATCTCACTAGATTTTGACCGTTAATTCTTGAGTTATAGAAACAATTTGACGGTATCCTCAATTTCACCGATCGTACTGGTCAGTATCGGGTATGCCAACGTAGGGATGTCTACTTCGCAGACCCACCTCACGTAATCGACTCCTTACAATTGATGGGTATATGTACCTAAGGTATTCATTGCCGCTTCAGTGCCAGTATGGTGGCGATGATGGGCAAGACGTATAGGTTGCACTACAGTAAAAATGCTCATTATGCAAGCCCCGCCTCTTTGGGGGAGAGCTTTCAGGAGTATAATGAATATTTGCAGGCCCCTGATAGGTTTTATTATGAAAGTTATTTTTTTCTGAATGTTATTCTTATTTATTATTATAAAAGATGGAGTTTATTTACAAAGATGTTTTGCTACATTTTTGTTGGGGTTGAAAAATACACAGGGGGTGCCAGTGAAAGTTTCGAGATTTATTCACTGCGAACTAGGCCTGTCAGCACTAAAATAGAATAAGTCAAAAATATGCTGCACAACCCCCAACATGTTTTAGCTATTACTGGTAGGTAAAGTTGTTGTCTATTCAATGCAATGCCTCCATTTGGAAAGTTTAGACCAGGAGAAAATTGGCAGTGCATTGACTTTGACCCATTTTGCACTGTGAGCTATGGGAATTGTTTTACTGTAGTGCCACCTGAAGCCCTGTCCTGACGTTGCGTCGTTGCAAGCGCACGTCCCGATCGTGGTCGGTCGATAAGCCTTCCAGTTTCTCTAAGACGACGGACAAGACGTTCTATGGTGGAAATAGTCACACCAAACTACATAGCAACCTACTGTTGCCTTCGACCTTGCATTAGCAACGCATTACCCTGAACCCCTCTGAACTTCCTTCAGCCATACCATGATTTGCAGGAGATGCAAATCGAATTTTATCAGCGGAATTCTATCACTATCAAGTGGTATGACAAAATTGTTGATGAACTTGACAGTATTAGCATACCAGATATTTTTGCTTTTCACCGCTTGCCCTACCTTACACGATATGTTTCATGCTTGAGTAATTTCATGCACCGGGATTATTGCTGCACAATGACCCAGATAAACAACTGACCAATTTTCATAATTTCAAACGAAGCAGTTAAAATATTATTCCATATTTTGTTACCCCGCACTTCTTTATCTTTTTAGTACTAATGAAGGAATCAAGAAGTACCACAATCATATACCATTGCCTTCCAAAATGACAGAGAGGAAGAGTAAACCAACCAAGATGTTCAAACTAAATGAGGAAAGCCAAAGCAACCAGCGCTATCTCCCCAAACGAGGTGATCACAGGATATATCGTTCCTGATTTTCTCGAGTCTACACTCAGACGTAATAATGAGAGTGCATTGTTTGGCAGGACAGGGATCTCCACCTGTCAGACGGTCCGTTGTATCTGTTGAGTCCTCGTCTTTGCTTCTTCATGGTGTTGAAATTTGATTTATGTGTTTACCGTGATGATTCATTGACGAGTTAGAGGGTTATCATGCGAACCGAACAACCAACTAAATGTTTTGTACCACTTCAGAAACTCAGGGTGAGGTTGGGCCTGTAAAATCGATTTAAGCCCCCCAGTAATTCATTACTGACCGTTCCAAGGCGGTAGTTCTGTTGTGGTTCTCTGTTGCCTGTTTTTGGTGTCAAAGTTTCTGTGATGTTTTACCTTATGTATGTTCTTATTATTTTTGGTTCGGTTTGGGTTGCTGAGTGGCCACCTTTTGGGAACAAGCTGCTCACTCGGTTGGCCAGATGTTCTCTGTATCTTGATTATTTGTAATCTTAGTTGTTTCCAACTATGGTTTGAGGGCTGGATTTGGATTTTGATTGTTTCAGTTCCTGGTCTTTGCATACTTTTTACTTTTAAATCACAAAATTCAGTGAAAAAGAATCAATGACAAAAAAAAATTCAACCAATAATGCCAGTACTCAACATCGAATATTTTAAAGCAGATATTTGGTGGTAACTTTCTTAGAGCTAATGGCGAAGAAAACGCACCAAATTGAAAGTCCTCAAATATTCAGTTTTCAATACTTTTACATAGCTAGGCATATGTCTAAAAATGTGAGAGCGTCAAATTCTCATGGCGCTAATATACCATTTTTATAAAAGTGCCAAAATTTGGACACGCAAAAAGTAAATGTTTTAAGTATGCAAAGCAAAACACAAGCTGGATTTATTAAATATATTTGTATTTACAGATAATATGCATGGATATATATATATACAGTAGTAAGATATACAGATATTTACAATTGTAGAAATGTACAGATGAAGAAAAACTGAAATATACATGTGCAGGTTAATCTTTTTCTTCCATTTTTAACGCATTACAGTGGATTGCCACTGAATACAGGGAACGCTGAGCATACGTTTCAAATAACTTGATTTTTGTTTTATGTTTTAAATGTTCACCAGTTTCTTCATACAGGAAACAAAATAAAGTTGCTTATTTTCATACCAGTCCTGTGTAGGTACTGTTGTTATGATTAATATTGTTTCCGGAGCGAAATTGGGGTAGTTTATTCTTTATCCTAAAGACTCGGTCATCTTTTCTGTTTTCTATCAACTTTGTAAAACATCTTGTGGTTACAAATATAATAATAGTTAGGTGTCACAACATCTAGGGGGAATACGATAAGCACAAAAAACACACAAAAAACAAGACGCCACATGGCCTCATTCAGGAGATTATTTTACCTTTGCAACCAGGAAGTCTCAGTTAATGTCTCGCCAACATTAATTTGCTAAACAGACCAACATCAAGTTTCACTGTTCAAAAATGCAAGTACCATTGACCCAAAAGTTTTCTAATTAAAGTCAACGTGCATAAGTATAAATTATCTAAATACTGGCAATAGCCATTTTACGTTAAAATCGCTATTGCCAGTCGACTGGCAATAGCCATTTTACGTTGAAATCGCTATTGCCAGTCGACTGGTAATAGCGATTTTAACGTAAAATCGCTATTACCAGTCGACTGGCAATAGCGATTTCACCCTAAAATCACTATTGCTAGTTGACTGGTAGTAGCGCAAATAACATTAGAAACGCTAAGCCAGTTTCTTCCAGTTTCGGCCCAAAAGGGCATATTCTATTTATCAGCAAGCTTCCTTCTTTGACTTTATTGTTGCACTCTCATTTATGCATGTATAAATTACTGAAAGTTTTAAATTTGCAGGGTTTTTTTTAATTTTGACAGTAACCTGAGCTTCAAAGTTAATGAGTTGCCACAATTTCATATATTCTTATTCCATAACAAATAACAGGATTCCAAGAAGTGATCTTACTGCTTTTATTAGATAAGCCGTGCATCTCAGCGGTATTTTTCGGAATCTTCCCTGTTATCATCAACAGTCAAAAGCGAGCCATTTGGTCGGTCTTTGCAGATGCGTAGGCTGAGATGCTTATAATGACCACTTTTTAGTGTCATGATTAGCCGATGGTTTCATTTGTACTAGGGACACCGTTTTAATGATAAGCAAAGTTAGGAGAAATCAGGAGTTCCCGCAGAAGATCACATGCCCCTCCGCGAGCAGATGAGTTCTCTGAACAAGGCTCGGATCCAAAGCAGTGAAAATGATCAACAGCTCGTTTAACCACTTGCCATAGAGACCGGGCCTAACTTTAGTATGATTTGCCTACCGATCCATAACAGTCTTTTTTCCGTTTTAAGACAGATGAATCACTTGCGGTTTAATGGCCCTTCAATATCAGTCATGTGGATCTGATGAAAGGGTGATAATGAAAGTTTGTGTGCAATGGAACCCCGTTAGTGATTTAAATGAAATCCATTCCACCGGGATTCAACCCAGATGACCATCTTAGAAGGCCAGTGTTTAACCTGATGAATTATCGAGGCTCCTCAGTAACACAACGCCACAGTTCCTTACTATGCAGCTAAAAACTTTAAGTGGGATACAAGTTCTTAATTTTTAAATTTATTATTGAAAAATGTGGAGTATCAAAAATACAAACTAACTGGCAATAGTGATTTCACGTCAAAATGGCTATTGCCAGTCGACTGTTTATAGCGATTTTAACGTGAAATGGCTATTGCCAGTCGACTGTTTATAGCGATTTTAACGTAAAATGGCTATTACAAGCCGACTGGCACTAGACCTTTCCATAATTTAAACACTAGAAAGTTGGAAAGAAATAAAATTCGCATAAGCCTATAAAGCTAACACAATACAGTTTATACAATAAAAGGACAGTAGAATCTTGAGTAGCCGGAACTTCAAAGTATGGCTAATATTTCTCCTTTCAAATGTGGTCTATGCTCTTGAAGGAACTCTCTTAGAATTTAGTACACTGAAACATTTACATCCACGACACTGCTATCAACACTGAAGATGTGTTACACTAAAATATTTACATCTATACTGTTTTAATTATGTCTGTTTCGTTGGCAGAGCGCTGCTTGCCCTGCCTCCGAGGAGTTTAGAAACAAACAATTTCAAGCAGTATAATTATGTATACAAGCTACGAACGAAAATATTGCTTATTTGTAACAGGTCGTGCTCATGCTATTCCTTGATTTTTGTGTGGCTTATGACGCCAAACATGTTACGGCCATGATCTATCAACACAATAGATGTAAATATAACAACCATAGGGCCATGTATCGTGTTGAATTGGGTAAAAGAATACAGATAGTATAAACATACATATGTATATACAATCTGTATTCTTTCAACCAAATCAATGTTTCAAGACCCTATGTAGCAACACTCACAGTGTCCGAACTCACTGTACCATCTCTTCCGGTTTTCATAGCGTAGAATCGAGAGTACAAAGTTCGCTTATAACCAGTAGTCGGAATTCGTTAGGTTTTGTGATTTTATACGGAATCTGCTGCGTCATTTATAAATATTCAGCTTGGAAAATGTAAAGAGGTAAGTTTAATATAATTTGCTCTTCGGTCTTTTACTTTGTTACCCTGTACAATGAAAACCTCATGGCCGTCACAGAAATTTTATTCCGAACAGCTTTATTTAACACGAGTTTATGTCGTGCAAAACCTAGCTATCATCCTATTACCAAAACTAACAAACTGTAGATTGATAACGCCTTCCGTTTATTTTAAAGATGTTTTATAAAACATGTAAGAAAAGGCTCAAAAAGGTTGTAGAATCATGCCAAGGGCAATTTAAAAACTGTACCGTTTACATCCACCCATACACGACGTTGTACAGGGCAATAAAGCAAAAGACCGAAGAGCAAATTATATTAAACTTACCTCTTTACATTTTCGAAGCTGAATAACTATAAATGACGCAGCAAATCCCGGATAAAATCTCAAAACATAATGATTTCCGACTACTGGTTATAAGCGAATGTTTGTACTCTCGATACGATGCTATGGAAACCGAAAGAGCTGGTACAGAGCGTTCGGATACTGTGACACTAGGTGGCGTTATTACAGTCAGAGCAATCTGTTTAGTCGTTCAAAGTTTCCAACGAGAATAAAATTAATCTGAAGTAAAACAAATATGAATCGAACCAGCGACCATTCACTTAATCTATTCACGTACAACCCGTCAATAAATAGTCCATGATGCAATTATTCTCCCGAATTAATCTCGTGGTATGTATGTGTAGGACGAGTGAACTTGAGTTCTTCATACCAGCCAGGTGGCTCTAATGAAGACGCTTCTCTGCTCATTTCCGGTGTGAGAACATTAGTGTAGGTACCGTGTTCCGGTATGCGACTGATAAGACCTGCAAAATAGGGTGTATTAATCTATATGTTATCATATCAACGCCGCCACTCTTTATTACTGACTATCTCCATTTGTTACAGTTCCCCTTTATTAGCCTGAGTATGTCTGGTGTCAAAAATATTATGTTCCAGTTTGTTGTTAGTGCTTCTCACTTCAGCTTTCGATGTCATGGATGGACCCTACTTTGTGACTGTGGCATATTTCTGGATATCTAAAGATATATATTACTAGCAAGTTTCAATACGACAAATACAGAAAAAAGAGTCCTTTTTATTAACATAGCACAAATCCTGAAGGAGCACGGACAACAAGATATCTTGTTGCAGCTGTAGACGTACTTTAATATAAAAGTTCTAGTTAAAGTGAAACGCGCAAGTACTTTTTCAACGAGGTTAGAAAAGTTGTGGCAGGGAGATGTTTTTCCTGGCTGTATTTCATTATATATGAAATCACATTTATGTCAGTTAATTGTACCTACCAAAACATGCATGGTGTATTTTAACGCTACCGTCTTGTTAAGAATGTGTCATGAAACATCAAATGAACTTTCAGCTGTATTCGGAGACAACTAAAGGAGGTACGCTTACTTACTAGCGAGACTGTTTGGCTGAGGGGACTTAGAATCGACATAAATATATGCTCCTGCATCCAGCTTGTCCTGCAGTTCACTTGGCTCCTGTATGTTAGTTCCAGTATCTTCAAGTGCTCCTGTCCTGAACTTGTTCGCCGATATTGATGTCAAGTAACCTGTTAAAGTAAATCGTATAGAAAGGTAACAACAAAAGAGGCAGAAAAATATAGTTCTAATCAAGCAAATTTATAGATAGAATACAAGCATGTAATGAATGTATCAATACTCATTTAACTCTGAAACACTAAAAGCATATAATAGAACGTGTTTGAAGGCAACATCAGATGCATCACTTACACAAGGGATTATCTAGCATTTTAATAAGTATATTAAACTGAAGTTGGCAGGAGATGAACTAAATAAGCCATTGCCTTCCGTTCAGAACCGTTTGCTATTGTATACTATTTGTAATTTGTACATAACTTGTATAAAATTGAAATAAGATATGTTTACACTGAACTGAAGTTGCAGAACAGTCACATGTTAGTAAGGTTTATCATAGCCTAAAATGTCTGCTTTTATATCCAAGAATTTTAACCAGGAGTGAAAACAGTGGCCTACGGTGGCGCCATTTGAAAAAGACCGCCGAATCAAAACTTTTATTTTATCATATTTGTATTCGCCCGCTTGGTGAGTAACATATCTCGTAAATAAAGTTTGTTGCCTATCTACATATACATACCGTTCGACAGATCTTGTGATTCGAGATTGGTGTTTTGAGATCCTAAATTCGAATACATTTCTGGAAAATGTTGTTTCACTTGTAAGTCTGTTTTCGAATCATTACGTCCGCGACATCGTAATGGTTCTTCCTCTTCTCCTGGGCTCTCTTCAGTGCCTTTCTCTGAAGAAAGGAAGGATTTTCAATAGATTTTTAAGATTAGTAATACTACTGCCTTTTCTCGTTGCCAACGGCCAACAATGTCAGTACTGACTCGAGAAACAGTTGAAAACAATGCTAAACTATTCTTCTTTATTATTTTACTGAAGTAATTTTGTTGGGACTAGTATTGTATGTTTAACTTTGTTATCGCAGTTCACCTTTTCGGCGACTTAAAACGCCTTCAATTTTATTCAAATTTCTGTTCAAGTGCAAAATGCATGATGTCGTTATAACGATTATCATTTAACTCATTTTGGTTGATTTCAATTTAATCTCGGAGAGCCGCGGTAGTTCAGTAGTTTAAGCGCTGGCCTGCTGATCTGGCGATCCCGGGTTCGAGCCCCGCTGTAGGCGGGAATCTTTTCAATCGTAAACGGGGTTCCGTTGAACCCAGCCTTTCATTATTACCCACCTATCGTCTTGATATGACTGATATACAGTTCAAAGCACGTAAAATCACAATCATTCATCCACCCGTCCATTCATCAATTAAATCATCATGTACATGTTAAACATGTACATGTATAAGTAAAATTTAGAAGTTGATATCTTTCCAATTATTAGTTCAAATGAGCTTCTTCAATTTCAGCTATATTTCGTTAAAACATTGCCTTTAAAACGCTGAAACGCTGAGTTGCCACCTATTTGGGAAAGAGCTGCTGACTCGGCTTATCACTTGTAATTTATTATTTGTTGGGATGTCTTTGTCAATCTTTCCCGTTGATGTTGGGGATAGGGTTTGGGATCCGATTCAGTCAGTTCCTGAAGTGTAGTTACTCTTTAAATTTAAATTCAATACTAAATACCATATGTGCTTATTAATATTACTTGACATACCAAAGTTAGTGTACAGTTGTGGAGTGGAAATGCTCCCTTGCGAAGTCTTTGCCGATTTTGTACTTCCAAGGTATTTTAATGGACCATCTTGATGTTCTTGATAGTTTACTGTCTCTGCAACTACTGAAGTATAAGAATACATTTATAATTTCATGTTGATATCTTTGGAACATTTATAAATATTTCCATATATATGTATCAAAAAATAAGATAAATGGAAACGGTTTTAAAAAAAGAGAGTTAATTGTATGTCACCTTTTCAAGGGAAATTCACATAACACAAAATAATTCGTTTTTTTCTGGTACAAATGTATTTCAGTCCCTTAACAAGGAGAAGAGGAGAGGGGCGGATTAGTCGGAAAGGAAACAATTTGCTACCGGACTAAATTCTGTATTGGTAGGGCCTACCCAGATAAATGGGAAGACAAAACATTCGAATAATAGTGATCTGCCTTGCAGATGTATGCCTTGGAGATGTTTAGTGGTTAACCCAATTATGTTTAAAAGTTTGGCTTCCCTCTTTAATTGCACGCCGGTTGGTCAGGCATAAGACTCAATGATGGGCCCGACATAAAGCTACTTAATTTACTTGGTTGAGGCCGGAGTTTGCCTTGTCTGTTGCTTGGTTATTCGGTGTTTCTTTTGCTCCGGTATTTCAGTGGTGTTGTCTGACTTCCCATGAGTCTCCTGGTGTCGCAATACGTTCTTTCCTTCTTTCCTTTGAGTCCTAATCTCTGATTCATCATAGGCCTTATCCATGCTTTGTTTGTTTCCGATGATGATTCATTGATGAGTTAGCCCAGACGTCGAAATGACGTCGACTGACATCGATGCAACGTCATCACATCGCATCGACGACGTCAGTCCGACGTCATTTCGACGTCATGTGCCTGCTGGGAGGAAACCTTCATGCGGACCAAACAGCTAACTTAATGTTAATGTTTCAAACAACTGCAGAAGCTGAGGGCGAGGTTTGGGTCCAGTAAAACAAGTTTAAGCCCCCCTACCCCAAGTAATCTTTTGCTGACCGTTCCAAAGCGGTACTTCTGTACTTCTGTTGCAGTTCCTTGATGTTATATTGTGCTGTGTCCGCTTGTCTATGGTCTCTGGCGGTTCGTTCACCTCTATAACTGCCCAATCGCCCTCTGTTTTGTTCTGTTTTGTAATTAAAATAAAGAATAAGTAAAAATAGATGTTATTTGGGTAGCTGAATGACCATCTGTTTGAGAAAGAGCTGCTCATTCGGTTTACTGTGCGTGTCTTTCGTAAAGTTGTGTCAATTTTCTATAAGTATATGCTTCTTTCCCTATTGGTTTTGAGAGTGGAGTGTGGGATTTGATTGTATTAATTCCTGATCATTGCCTTTGTTTATACTTCTATTTAATATAAAGTATATTATATACAGCAGGTTAGCAATCGACTTAATTCCACACGTCATTCTATACCAGACCATGATAACGTCTCTGAGGGTGAACACCCGTATTTTGGAGGTTCAGTCGCATTGTGAGCGAACTGCTCTCTTGGACTTCGTCGTTAACATTCCATATGGTTTATCTTTGCCGTATTTAAAAAAAAACAACAGAGGACCTATGGTCCTGTAGCTCATCTGAGACCTTACTGTTAACAGGCACAATTTGCCATTTCGCTCACTTGTTAAAAAATCAAATCAGTGGTGTTTAGAGGAGTCAATATTTTACTTTTAAAATCTTAGTGACCGTTACAAAGTGCAAAGAATGACCGTGACCTTTGCTGGCCTTTTGTCTTCATGTATTCATTGAGCTAACCATGATATACAATTATCATATCTTGGCTTAAGAAGATTCCACGAAATCTACTGTTTAACCACCCTCCCATATAAAAGAATAAGGAACCAAAGTTGACCTCACCATGAGTAAGGTCAATGTCAATGCAGGGTCAACATCTGTAAAAAAAAATCAGGGCTCGTCCCCAATGCAACACTCAAAATTTCAAGGTCATTGACCTTTTGGTTTTGGAGAAGAATAATTTTAAAATGTTTTTACCATATATGGGCAGGCGGCCATCTTGGTCATGTGATCATCTGAACAATCTTTGGCACCCATGACCCAGTGAAGCTCCATTTGATATATGACTCAATCAGCCCAAGTGCTTCAGAGGAGATGTTTTGAAATGTTTACGGGCGACAGAATCTCAATTACCTCCAACAAAGGTCAAAGAATGACCGTGACCTTTAACAACACAGTTTTAATTTCCTCTTTTAGTTTACCACATATACCAAATATTATACCTCAGACTTAAATAGTTTCCGAGAAATCCACTGTTTAAGCTTTTTACCATATAAAAGCATATCATATAAAAGTTGACTTTGCAAAAAAAAAATAGATCAAGGTCAATGTATGGTCATCACTTGTACAAATTGTGGACCTGAGTCCCCAATGCTACATACTAAGCCAAAAGGTCATTGGGCCTTTAATTCTGGAGGAAAACAATGCTGAAAGGCTTTAATCATATTTGGGCAAGGCGGCTGTCTTGGTCATGTGACCAAGAAACTTTGATTCCCTTGACCCAATAAATCTCCATATGAAATATGGCTTCAAACAACCCAGTGGCTTCAGAGAAGACGATGTTTGAAAATGTTGATGGGCGACAGAATCTCAGTGACCTTGAACGAAGGTCAGACAATGACCTTGACCTTTAGACCTTGACCTATAGCAATATAATGTCTTCATTTGCTTATTTAGTTACCTATATATATATATCAAATATTGTGCCTTAGACTTAAATAGTTTCTGAGAAATCGACCGTTTAACCATTTACCCCATATAAAAGCATGGTGCACCAAAATTGAACTTGCCATAAATTAGGCAAGGTCAACGCACGGTCATGATTTGTACAGACTATGATGGATCCGAGTCCCAAATGCTAGATACAAAGCCACAAGGCCATTGAACCTTTGGTTCCGGAGATGACGATTGTTGAAGGAATTAATCATATATGGGCGTGGCATCCACCTTGGTCATGTGACCTGGACCCTGCGAACAAACTTTCGTACCCTAATCCCACTGAGGCTCCATATAAAATTTAGCTCAGATTGGCCCAGCGGTTTTTGGGGGAGAAGATGTTTGAAAATGTTGACGGACGGACGACGGAGCCTTCCATACTATAAGCTCACCTATGATCCTAACCGCTCAGGTGAGCTAATAAATTAATTATATAAAAAACGATGTCACATTTATTTAGCTCCTTTTACCTTGTAGTTGTCTAATGTACATACCACATTTGTCTTTAGATCCTTCACTTCCTCTAGCTCTTAAAGTATCCTCTTGTTCTTCTGTTCTTCTTTCAGTCTCGTGTAATGAAGCTATTAAAATTAAACGCTGAATTAATAGCCACATAAAGCCCTTTTTAATGTACAAATTCAGACAGATTGTGAGTAAAGCTTATATTTCCAAAGAATTCAAGAACTTTTCTATACCAAACGATAACAGTGATCTTATGCAACAAACTGGATGCAGAATGGTTAACCAAAGTATAGTTGACACCTTTGCTTATCTCTCAAACTGGACGAATGTAAGTGGGTCTCTGACTTAATCCAATCTTAAGTCAGTGTAAGATGGTTGTGCCTGACCATCGACGTCTTTGTTCGGGCCCATCGAAGTCTAACGGTTTTTCTATCGTTCAGATTACCATCGAGTCCTCAACGTTATTTCATCATAGCATTTATGTGTTTTACTATTATATTTCTTTGTTGAGTTGTGAGGCCTCTACACAGGCCGAACATATATTTTGAGCTGCATATGAGTAAAGAGTTAAAGCCCTCTTTGTTGCTTGTGGCATTTTCTTAGGAACTTAATCTATGATTTAAGATGCATATAACAGCTAATGATGGTATGAGAAAACTTTCAAAGGACTGGTATAAACCGTACCGCTAAAAAGTGTAACATGCGATGTGTAAATACGTACCCTGCATGTGTTCCCGTATTTCAAGGCTGTTGGTATACAGAACAACCTCAGAGTTAGCATCTGGTACATCTGGTGTAACACTGTTCACACCGCGGATGTCTAATGTGTCTTCCCCTGACTGGTTGTTACCAGCAGACTGCTCACTAATCTCATTGGCGACTGTAATTATGACTTTTGTATAGAGTCAGGTTTTCCCTACACATTCGGACAACTCAAACATGTACATCTGTCTCAAACAGGTTGTTCGAATGAGCAGGGTGAATATAGTAGAATCAATCATACATATAAATCATAAGTATATAAAGAAACGACTACAATTTTCTGAAAAATATGCCTACATCAAAATGTTGACAACCTAAAAGCCGTTTCAGTCACACTGGGAACTTAATACCATATTCATGCATTATTTGTGGCTGTTATAAGGTATCGACGTCTGCTAATATGAATCCTCTCCTAAAAATTTAACAATAACTGAAATATTTACTTGTTACAGAAACACATGATGATCATATATGCAAAAACTTAAACAAGAACCACGGCGTGACAAAACTGTCTTCGAGAAGGTATATCTAACCTGTCCGTGCCTAGGTGACCATGCGCGTATGCTAAGAGAAAGCCCAAATTGCCCAGAGGATCACAAGGATTATGTAGACTTTGAGTAGCCTGACAAAACTGTGCAGATTCATAAAATTTAGATCTGAACATGCGCAATTTACGTAAGCGCTTAAATGTAGCAATTCTGTTGCCATGTAACTTGAGAATGTTTCAACATTCCGATTTACTGTACCTTTCAGACCTTACAATTTAAAGAAAGCATACCTGACTCGTGTCTGTCTTTATTATCGACATGCACGAAAAGCAGGTCCAAGTGCATTAAATGTCGACCGGCCCATAAGAAAATAGGAAAAAGATGCATTAGGGCATGCTTTTCCCTAGCCTCCCATTAGCTTGTGCATCTACGAAATGTCTTTGCCGTTCCCTATCTCTGCTCCCCAGGATGTATATACTGTCAGTGCGAACAGAGAAAACTCTCTTCAGCCTCGGAATATGCGGGCTGGTCCGAGTCTTTGATATTCACACGTGCCCAAAGCAACATTCCTCGTGTTGCACCCTATGTTTGTATTTACTTTTAGGTATTTCGCAAATGAAACCAAACTCCGGAAGCAAACACATAAAATCTTAGTGAAGCAAGACCCGCAGATTAAAATATTAACAATACCTGCCAAAAATAAGAGTGAAATACAATAAGCTTGGCCCAGTATGATATCAATGGATGGGAAAGTACCGCGCAGTCCCTCTTTCAAATTACGTGAGTAAAGGCGACTTAGGGTATAAGCAGCCTGGTTAGACTTAGCTCAGACGTCGCTGCCACATAGTCTGTCTGATCTGAGTTAGAAACACTCTGTTAAGAAATAAAGGACCCTTATACCTCCGAATTGCAGGAAAAGACGACTCCGATCAAATTTCAGGAGCTCCAGTAGCTCAGTGGATTTAGGGCTGAACTGTTAAGATAGCGGCCAGGCTTCGAAACCTGCTGCAAATGGAATTCTGTTAAAAATAAACATGACTGTATTTGGCATAGCCTTTCAATACTAGAAAATGTGTTATGAAACACTATGCCCCCAACCATATGCTTGCCTCTAAAGAAGGCCCATCCTATAACGTTTAAACCTTTGAACCATAGGCTTCATTGCACTAAGTTGAAAAAGGGGCTTAACTCGGTCAAAAAGTAATGATTTTCTTTTTCAAAAGTTTATCAGGTCATTTACACTTTGGGAAATATATTCCTGCAAAAAATCACGATCCTAGTGTCAGGGTTCTCGAGATATTTTGTTCACAAGGTTCCATAGGCTAACAATGCACTAAGTTGAAAAAGGGACATAACTCAGTGAAAAATTCACGATTTTATTTTTCAAAAGTTAATCAGGTCATCTACACCTTGGGCAATAAAGTTTCAAGTCCCTAGCTCTTAAACTTTTCAAGATATCTTGCTGATAAAGTCAAAATGGGGAAATTTTCAAAGGGCCATAACTACAAAAATTGAAAGAATTTCTTTAAAAGTTGATCAGTTCATTTATTTATCACCTCCAATAACCTAACAAAGTTTCAATCCTCTAGCTCAAATATTTTTCGAGATATCTTGCTGACAAAGTCAAAATGAGGAAATTTTCAAAGGGCCATAACTCCTAGAGGAGTTGACAAAATTGTTCAAAAGTTAATCAGCTCATCTACTCATCATTCCAAATAAGCTGTCCCTAGCTTAAATACTTTTCAAGATATCTTGCTGACAAAGTCAAAATACGGAAATTTTCAAAGGGCACTAGCTCCCTCAAAAGTTGACAAAATTCGTTCAAAAGTTAACCACTTCATCTATTCATCATCTCCAATAAGGGCCATAGCTCCTACAGGAATTGACGGAATTGTTCAAAAGTTAATTAGTTCATCTATTCATCATTCCTAATAAGCTGTCCCTAGCTCAAATACTTTTCAAGATATCTTGCTGACAAAGTCAAAATACGGAAATTTTCAAAAGGCCATTACTCTCTCAAAAATTGACAAAATTCCTTCAAAAATTAACCTCTTTATCGACTCATCATCTCCAATACGCTGACAAAGTTTGATGTCCCTAGCTCAAATACTTTTCAAGATATCTTGCTGACAAAGTCAAAATCCTGAAATTTTCAAAGGGTCATAACTCCCTAAAAAACTAGCAAAATGCGTTCAAAAGTTCATCAGTTCATTGTCTGATCATCTCTAATAAGCTAACAAAGTTTAAAGTCCCTAGCTTAAATACTTTTTTAAGATATCTAGCTGACAAAGTCAAAATGCGGAAATTTTCAAAGGGCCTTCACTCCTGAAAAATGATAAAATTCGTTCAAGAGTTAATCAGTTCTGTCTACTCATCATCTCCAATTAGCTTACAAATTTTCAAGCCCCTAGCTCAAATACTTTTTAAGGTACCTTGCTGACAAAGTCAAAATGAGGAAATTTTCAAAGGGCCAAGTTGACGGAATACGTTCAAAAGCTAATCTGTTCATCTACTCATCATTCCTAATAAACTATCAAAGTTTCAAGCCCCTAGCACAAATACTTTTCAAGATATCTTGCTGACAGAGTCAAAATGCGAAAATTTTCAAAGGGCCATAACTCCTATTAAAATTGATGGAATTTGTTGTAAAGTTCATATACTCATCATTCCTAATAATTTGGCAAAGTTTCAAGCCCCTAGCTCAAATGTTTTTTTTAGATATCTTGCTGACAAGATTTTATTATAAATTTTTGCCAAGGGGCATAACTCGAAAAAAGGAGACAACTCGGACAAGAAAAAAATGTATACGCTAATTTTTCAAGACGAATCCATATGTGAAATTTCAAAACTCTAGCATGCACGGTTCCTAAGATATGGTATGCGTGACTAACGGACGGACACACGGACGGACGCACGCATGGACAACCCAGAAGCAATATGCCCCCTCAACTTCTACGAAGTTGCGGCAAAATAAGCCTTACATCGGTTCATTATGACTGAATACGGTTGAAAGGGCCATAAAACTATAGGGTTTTTATCATCCAATCAGATTTTGTCGAAAGACCAATTCATACAGTTTTAAGCATATTAATTTGCCATTAATCGTAATGATAGTCTGAATTTGCTCTGTACGAATTAAATACCTTTTACGTTCATATAATATGATTCTTTCTTTCCCTGTTCGTTCGTTGTAGGATCTTTGGTGTATACGTCCTCACTCGCTTCTGTTGTTACTGGTATCACATTATCTTTACCAACAACGTCAATCTTGTCATCGCCCAATGACTGTTTGATGAAGTTTCTTAAATGGAGATAAAACAGCAGATAAGGATATTAATTTTCTACAAATGTTTCGAACCGTCCTTCAAGCCAGCAAATAATCGAGCTAGCAATGTAGATTGTGAAAATTATCTGTGTATTTCTTTTCCACGAATTCCTTATAAAAATAGACGCCGCACAGTCAAACGTTAGGGGTACGCCGTTTGTCTTGACGACGACGTTAGCAATTAGCTCTCGAGTGACGAAACAGTGAATAGTTGCAGAATAATATACCCCAATTTTCAATTGTTTCTATAGGCGCACTGTATTGGGATGCAAAAATTAAAATGCCTGTGTGTGAATGTTATTTAAAGCACTTTATAAGGAGTGAACTACCAACTACTTCATCATTTCTTGGGTACACAAAAGTCTTACCATACAATTTGAAAACCAAGAAAACATCAGCTGCTACTATTGGCTGAAAATGGATGCTGAGTTGCTGTTATTTTTCTTCTTTATTCAGTAGCTGAACTTGTTAAATCAGGAAGAAGAATTGCCAGTATTTTTGTTGTGGAGTTCTAAATTCTTTTGCAGTTTTCTTTAGAATTAATTGAGTAACTTAGCAGTATCTGAAAATATTGTTTTTTAGCTTAAATTTTATGAATAATGCACGTATCGTTTCTTTTTTTTTTTATTCAGGAGAGTTCAAATCACTTGGAATAATAGGAAACAGCGAAAAAAAACAACAACAAAGGAGTGCCCTTTAAAGCATGTTTTCTAAACGCCAATCATTTCTAAAACCGAGCAGCCACATCATAAATTCAGTTTCTTTCACGTGCGAGCAAGATCGGACACGCTGCAATGCCATTACTTTGCTATGCAGCTATGGAATTCGTACACAGTATTCTAAAAGGCCTACGTGCATATCAGCATGCAGCAAAGAAAGCACTACATTACCTTTGCCGTGACCGACATACTCTGACAACAACAAAGAGAACCGCAGCCGCAATGGTGATTACCCCGACACATAATCCTGCTGAGATGATGATGGAAATATAATCCAGGCCTGGCTCGTCACTGTCTGAATCTGAGAATAAATAACGTGTTTCGAGTTGTTTTTTACGCTAGGTGCAGACTAAGTAGGATGTGATAAATGCAAGGTGTCGGCAGCAGACATACTGGCATAGTTTTTACTATAAGCAAAATTTACACTAATAGTCATAAGGTGACACTTAGCATGTTCTGACAAAATTAGCTGCGGTCATTGGCCTCTCTGGTCATGCGCAGATATTTTAATGTGTCTCAGGTATATTTTATAGGTGTATTTTTCTTTCTGAACAGATGTGGAAAATAATAAAGTTTGTTAGTTAGTTTAGGTGTTTAGTTTTCAGTAAAATCGTTTTGAATACAAACCACACCTGTCTGAGACACGTTATCGCCTAGTATACATAACACCATTCAACATTGTCCGAAGTTTTATTTGTCAATACTAGATGTGCGTAGTACATATATATTTCAATCCCTAGCAAGTATAGCCAACTAGCCAACTCTGCTGCTTTCAAGTGTGTGTGTGTGTGTGTGTGTGTGTGTGTGTGTGTCTGTCTGTCTGTCTGTCTGTCTGTGTTTAAAAGGTGGGTCTATTAATATAATTCAAATCATGTAGCTGTAGAGTATTGCGGTACAAACTTCAATCATTTTTTTTCTTGAAATATTTCAAAGTTTACCTGCTACAGCTGACTCTTCGACAATGCATTTAGTACAAACACCGGTTCTCGGCTCACAACATTCACACTGATCATTACAGAACCAGTCGCATGTTGGTCCCCAGAAACCCTGTCTACACGACCCACACCTCGCAGTAGACTTGTCGCAGTAGATGCAGTTGTCTCGGCACATAGCTTGACAGTCAGGTCCCCAATGACCAGTAGTACATTGGGTACAGTCTCCTGTTAGCATGTCACATGATGTGCAATTTTGTCCTCCAGTGCATCTAAGGTTACATTGCCTTCCCCAATAACCACTTTTGCATTCGGTGCAATAGCCGCTATATTTGTCGCAACTCACCAAGCAGCCATAAGGACATGCCTCTTCGCAGACCTGACCCCACAGCCCTCTGTCACATTCTTGACATGTTCCAAGGTACCGATCACATTTTGTACAGTTTTCAAGACAATCACTTTCACATTCTCTGCCCCACTTTCTGGGGAGGCAAACATCGCAGATACCAAGAATATGATTGCAACCAATTCCCTCGCAATTACCAGCGTGGCATGTTTTCTCGCAACGGTCACCAAAGAATCCATTCTGGCACCGGTTACATGTTCCCGATTTCATTGCACATGTTACACAATTGTCACCATTGCATGTCATCGAACAGTTTATACCCCAGTAGTTGTCAATGCAGGATATACAGTTGCCAGTTATCTGGTCACACTCGTGGCCTAGACAATTCTCGGCAGCACATGTAATGTCACAGTTAACTCCCCATCTTCCTTGAATACATTTTGTACATACGCCTATTGCTCGGTCACAGCTCACGCAGTTTTCATTATTACAAGATAGCTCACAGTTTGAACCCCAAAAACCATCAATGCAGGATTGGCATTTTCCATTGAGTTGAAAACAATTAAAATCGGAGCAGTGTTCGGCCAAACAGCTTTCATTGCAGAGCAGTCCCCATCTTCCAGCAGGACATTCGTTACAATGACCAGTATCTTTATGACATCCTTCACTATGACAGCTGTCAGAACACATTGACATACATTCCTCTCCCCAAAATCCAGTCTGACACTCTATACATAATAAACCTCTATCTCGGAAGCATTCATGATTTGTACAGAAAGAACTATGCTGTATGTCATCGTAGCAGCTTTGATTGCAGAAATTTCCCCATAGACCATGCTCACACTCCTCACAAACTCCCGTTACTTTAGCACAGGTAGAAGCTTTACAACCATCACTGCAAGTGTTGCTGCAGGTCGCGCCCCAAAACCCACTAACACACGCCTCGCAAGATCCGTCATGTCTGTCGCAGGTTCTGATCATTACATGAGTGTCCTCCATTAGACAGGTTTTATTAGCACAGTTACTGTTGCATGTCTCATTACAAAATACACCCCAATAATCATATGAGCAGTTATGACAAAGACCGGTTTCCTTTACGCAACCGTTGATGCAATGTCCAAAACATTCACTTTCACATGTATCATTCCACCAACCTTCATGACAGGTTGAACATTCTGGTCCCGACTCTTGAGGGCACGAATATGCCGTACATTTATCGTGAATGCACTCTTTGTCACAGAATTTTCCCCAGAGCCCAGCCTTACAATCTTGACACTCGCTGGTATTTTTGCTACATCCATCAAGGCATTGTTCAGAACAATTGTGTTCGCAAGTGCTTCCCCACCACCCCTTATTGCAAGAGAAGCATTCCAGACCAGAAGATTTCAAACACTTGAACTGGCTGCAGTTTTGATAGTTACACTGATTTTCACAAAGATCGCCCCAGAAGTTTCTTTTACATTCATTACATGCCCCTGTTGATTTGTTGCAGGACAAGCAATTTTTAGGTTCACAAGTAGCGTTGCAGTTCAAGCCCCAAAATCCGGACAAGCAGCTTAAACACTCTCCGCTATCAATGTCGCAGTCCATGCAAGTTTCAGCGAGACAAGTTTCGTTACAATGTTTACCCATAAACGTAGGTGGACATTCTGTACAAGTACCATTTTCAATACTACACGCCATACAATTTTCTCCATTGCACGTGTTGTTACAACTCACACCCCAGAATCCAGCAGAACACTTTAAGCAGTTCCCATTCACAGTGTTACAGTCTATACAATTTTGTTCGTCGCAGCTTTTATTGCAAAACGTACCCCAGAACCCTGGCGAACATTTCAAACACTCTCCCTTATCTTTACTACATTCGACACAGTTTTCTCTATCGCAGGTGTTATTACAGGTCGACCCCCAGAATCCTGACGAACATCTCAAACATTCGCCATTAGTAAGGTTACATTCCACACAACTTTCGTTGCATGTGTTGTTACAAGTCATGCCCCAAAACCCAGGGGAACAATTCAAACATTCTCCATTTTCAATTCTACAGTCCACACAATATTCCCCATTGCAAGAGTTGGTACAAGACGAGTCCCAGAATCCCGACAAACATTTCAAACAGTCGCCGTTCGTAATGTTACATTCCCCACAATTGTCGCCATTGCATGTGTCGTTACAAGCAGTACCCCAGAATCCAGGTGAACAATCCAGACAGTCCCCATTGTCAAAGTCACATTCTAAACAGTTTTCACCATTGCAGGTATTGTTACAAGTGATGCTCCAATATCCAGATAAACACCTTTGGCACTGGCCACTTTCAAATTCGCACGTGAGACAATTCTGGTCCTTGCAAGTGTTATTACAATGTTCACCCCAGAAGCCGGATGTGCAGTTTGAACATTTCCCGGTGTCAAAGTCACATGAAAGGCAGTTTTCCCCGCGGCAAGTGTTGTTACAATTTGTCCCCCAGAACCCAGTTAGGCAGGATATACAGTTGTTTTCAGAATCACATTCGGAACACTTATCACCACAGCCATTACATGAAATGAGATCTGAAAACAGAAAACAGAGCATTAAGCAGAAAGTGAATTTCTCTTTCAGCTGTTGAAATATTGAAATGCTGCGTCTTTGTTGCTAGAATGGTTCGTTTTGAAGAAAAATCACTTGTACACTCCTGTTGATCAGCCTGTGTAGACGTTGGCGATGGTATTGCGTGTAACGCTTCGGTTACCTATGTTTAGAAGATTGTAATGAAACCTTTGTGAAAGTCTTTGCGTGCATTTGTAGGCTACTGTCTCTCTTCTGCTATCGCAGGGGCACTGATGAGGCTTGCGGCAGGCTAAAACTAGCTGTCCATAATATGTACTTCACTTCTGGATGTGCTGTCCTCTCTCTCTCTCTCTCTCTCTCTCTCTCTCTCTGTTCCCAAGGATTGCAAGATTTAGAAACTATAAAGCAAATGGTCAGAAAATATGTTATCTATAATACAAATAGTTTTCGACTGTCTGTTCCCAGTATTTTGCAAGCAAAGGTATGTCATAAGCGGGGATACGCAAAAATGGATGTCAAATGCCGTTATAGAGTCTTGTATTGGACCAGTAGTCTCTGTAACGAACCGTTCAAATGTGAATAGTGCACTTACCCACGCATGAGTTTTTATTGATATTTTCAACTGATAGTCAGGCACTGTACTCTCTGATCAGACCGCTACTCCGCCAGAAGTCTGATCAGAATTTAGGCTACTCCTCCAGAAGATGTCTGATGTTCAGACAGTTGTTTCAAAAGTTATAAATACGGTAATAGCAGTATCTGTATCCGTATTAATGATTAATGTTTTGAAAAATAAGTAACTTTCCATTGTATACCAGAAGAATGGATAAAAGCGAACCATTTGTACTAGAGTTTCAACTTACATATTAATGTGCCTAATATAATCAACAGGTTAAACATCTGCTGATGCCTCATCTTGACAGACCTGAAAAAATAAGATATGTATCACATGACGTATATTATAATGAAGCAGAATCTCAAATAATGAATATTCATTTCTCATTCATCTTGCAATTCCGCAGTGCAGTCATCTGTCTTTCTCTTTATAAGATTGAGAGAAAGAAAGTAAAATTAAAAAAGACAAATCGGGATGGGCTGATAATGGGTGGCATTAAGCAACGAAATCGTACATAGCCACGCGCGCATAGACTCATGCATATACGGAATTGTTGCATATTCAAAGGAATTATATAACAACAATGCATGATTTTATAACGATAAAACTGGGGTTGGTCGGGTAAGGCGATGGTGCTGGATAACTACAGGGCCGGAACATCCTAGTATTTGGGGATAATAGTAGGTGAAGGGCCTACTATGCTTGCAGTAGGTGCGGGTTGGGGTTGTTTCGTTCTTTTTCTCTCGCCTTTCGTTTCTCATTTGTTTCTCCTGCTCTTTCTGGGAGACTGCTCGATATAGATTGAAATACTGCCCAAAGAGCCGTCAAATCCAAAACAACCAAACAAAACAAATAACAACATAATTGTTGTCATTGTGTATGGTTTTCCATCTGGTGAAGTTCTCTACCTCTTCCGCAATGATAGAAAACTCTAGTGTCCTAGAATTTACTCCATCCGCAATGGGCCTTTGTTGTTCTCAGCGCAGTTTCAAAAAACGACCTAATCCAAACACTCGACATAAGCTTACGCCAACAAAGACGCCGACGCTGCGGGAAAGGTAATATTGATTCATTGATTGATTTGATGCTTAACGTCCTCGGTAAACAGCTATGGTCATGTCGGGACGGTCAGTTAACCTAACCACACTATTCCTGGGCAGGCTTAGACCTCCTAAGCGGTTAACCAGACTAAGTGCACATACTTTCGCCAGTAACTGACAACTGCCCTTCTTGAATCAGCAGAAGGAGAAACGAAGGTATGTGGCCAGACCGGGTTTCGAACCCAGGTCCGGCCCGGCTTTAGTGAGAGAAGCATATTGAACAGTAATTAAGTAGTTTGTCTTAAAGAATTGATTATATAGAGGATATTTGACTTTTTCAGTGTAAGATCGATTTTTATTTCACCGAATGAACACCAAAAGCAGTATTTTCACGAGTGGCGAAGCCACGAGTGAAAATACCACTTTTGGTGTTCATGAGTGAAATAAAAATTCATCTTAGACTGAAAAAAGTCTAATTTTCTATTTCTTTTATGCTTGAAAATCGCAATAATTCTGTTTATTCAAGAGAGTCAGCCATTACGACAGAAGCACAACTTTTTTTCTAGCCGTTTTGTGTCAAATTTGATGCTCCCAGCGTGTTTAATGGGTATGATTTTGGTTGTAAACATAGTTTGCAACTGAAAAATAGCTTGAAATATCATTTTGATAAGCAGATCTCGAAACATTTGCCAAGAAAGAATGTCTACAGGAGACTCAGGCGGTCTGACGTCGCGTGCAGTTAGAATATTACGTTGGCGCTTTAAGTGACGTCATTAACGTCGTAATGACGTGCAAACAAGTGTGACGTCATTCTTGTAAAGCCAGATAAGATTTAGCCAATTAATCAACAAAAAAACTTGAGGCTATTTCACAAAAATCCGATTTCTGAAACAGTGAAATCGAAAGTGATAATTTCACTGTTCGAAACAGTGAGATTATCAGTTTCGATTTCACCGAGAAATCTCTATAATTCATTGAAAAGTATAAAAGAAATTTCTTTTCGACGTTCGTCAGGTGATTAAACTAGTGGAAGGAGCTTACTCAGCACGCACATGACGCCGTAATGACGTCGTACTTACGTCGATGCGACGTAACTCAAGAAGGTAACCCAGCATGCACGTGACGTCGTAAGGACCGCGTACAGACATCGCTTCCACGTAATAACGTCGCTTCGACGTCAGTGCGACATCATTTTACGTCATGTGCCTGTTGGGAAAGTTCCATGAAACGCGAGGAATTGTATGTTCTTTCCACTAGGATCATCGCCCGATGAACATCGAGAACTTAAATTTCAGTCCTTATATTTACACCATGTTTTTTCTGCCCTATTCACTTCCTATCACATCTGGTAAAAATAAAAGTCATTTATTGCAATGTTAGTTCGACATCGCGATACGCGATAGGCTGTCGCTCACCGGCAGATGAAGATATTAGCTCCAAATATGTTCATTGAAGAATTCAGTGGCAGATGTAAATCTAATGAATATATTCAAAATTTCTTAGGGCATGCATGAACCTTAAAGACTGAGACAAGCCAGCGTGAATACCCAACTTGATCTGAATAATTTTATTCGCATCAATATTCTCCTAAGCCAGATTAATCAACAAATAAGGCGAAGCATTTCTTTGCAGCAGCTAATTATGTAGTTTGATACTTTGACTTCAATACATCCATAAACCGGAAACTTATTTGTCTTTCAGAAATTCAGTCTAGATGGAAAAGTATTAAAAAGTAACGACACTGCAAAATGCTAAATTAACATCATTATATTACAATGATTAAACCCTTTAGACAATCTGAAATTGTAACATTTGAAATTGTAACATTAAAAATATTTTTGATGCATGTTTCACTTATGAAGCATCTATTATATAGCTAAGATAAGACAAACCTTCAAAAATAGTGTACCTATGCTTATCTTGCGATGTCAGATCCTTAATCATATAAATGCTCTCTGTATCACAAGAACTACAGTAAACCCGAGAACATGGCAGTAACAACTACTTATACATCAAGCCATTGCTTGAAGTCAGCGAAGCGACTCAATATAACACAATGGGCTGCATGTTACCTTCAGATGGTTTTCTGAATTTTTGTGAAATCGTGATAATGTCATTTTGACATGGAATGCATTTATGATCATGAATTCGTCTTAATGAAATTCCCCAATTTAGTATAAGTGCTTAAAAGTTAAGACTTTCTTGCATCATCATGCATCTCAAATATTTACATCAAACAAACAAATGATCTACACTGTAAACGACAAGAAAATGAAGAAGAGGGTAATAGACAGGTTCTTAAGAATGTGCACCCCCACTGAACAACATTTCATAATTATTAAAAGACAGCTTCTGAATAATGCAGTAACTCAGAATACGACATGTAGCTAAACAAAGGAAACAGAATGTTAAGACTTTTCTCATTTAATACAACGATTAAGTTATGAAGAAATTGGCCGGTAAGAGCAAGACACACATTCATACGGCTTTATGCCTAGGCCTAGACTAGCGAGCCATATAACATAGACTATTCTGATGCTCTAGCTGAAGAAGAGCAGGAACTAGAAGCTCAAGTTGAAGGTCTCGACAAAGCCTGCACAAGGTATAAGTTGGAGATCAGTGCTAAAAAGACCAAACTGATGACGAATAGCGCAGATGGCATCCAGAAGGAGATCAAGGTAAAAGGGCAGAAACTGGGTACCGTAACAAGCTTCAAATACCTCGGATCAGTTGTCTCAGATGATGGCTCAAAACAGGAGATTCTCTCAAGGATTGGACAAGCCACTTCTGCTCTTACCAAGCTGAAACCAATTTCTCTTGGATCAAAGGTGAAACTTATGCGCTCCCTTGTCATTTCCAAATTTCTGTATGCCTGTGAATCGTGGACCTTAACAGCAGAGTTAGAGAAAAGAACGCAGGCCTTTGAGATGAGATGCTACCGAAGGTTACTGAACATTTCGTACAAGGACCATATAACCAATGAGAAGGTTCACAGAAAGATCCAAGCAGCCATTGGAGAGCATGATGAACTCCTGACGCTGGTCAAGAAACGGAAACTAAGGTGGTTTGGCCACGTCTCAAGGTCTTCTGGTTTAGCAAAGACGATTCTACAGGGCACAATGAAAGGAAAAGGAAGAAGAGGTAGACAGAAGAAGAGGTGGGAAGACAATATTGAAGAGTAGACAGGGATGGACTTTGCCAGCTCAACTAGGGCAGCTGAAATCAGGACAAGGTGGAAAGGGATTGTTTCGAAGTCATCTGTGGTGTCCCAACGACCTAGTAAGGTTATGGGGATAGAATAGATTGTGCTGTTTTATTAAGTAGACCAGACTACCTTTTAGCATACGACGGACATCACGTTGAATTTAAGACAGTGGCTTCGATACATGATAATCAAATTTAATTTAAAGTACTTTAGAGTGTTAAATGCGTTTTGGCGCCGCAGCTGGAGAAACATATATGAAGTTAACCATTAATGGCGTATGCTTGCGAGGATAAGTAATCACTGATTCTGTGGAAAGTAAAAAATAGGCAAAGATAGGAAGTTTATATATGACACGGTAATGATAGTTAAAACTAGAGATGGCAGTAAGCATGGCTTACTGAATACCCCTGCGTTTAGCACTTAGTTTCCTTTGTCATCCAACTGCATATACGATACATGTTAAAAAACACAGATGCAACTCATCCTTAAAGTTCTAGCGAGCAAAACTGAAAAAATATTTATGTCTACTTTTTTCTTATGCTGGCTCCATGGGCCAAATCTGAAAGAAATCAGAGAAAGAATGGCAAAAGAAAAAATAATAATAAATACAATTTCAGAGCAAAACAAAAACTGAAAAGGGACATTACTCAAACAAATGCTGTATTTTCATAACCCAGTAGACATCTAAAGACCAATATATGTTCACACACATTTGATTCTAAAAATGTCAGCGAAACAGTTAAGGAGAAGAAGCAGAAACAAACCCTCCTTACAATAACCATAAAGGGGCATAACTAAGCCAGATAACTCTTCTGGAAAAAGCTGAAGCTGAAAAATATTTGTCATCTGTTGTCTTCTCCTGTATCAATGCACCAAACAGGAATAAAATCGAAGCCACATGACGAAAAAAATCCTATGTAAAAACAGCATTAAATATCAAAAAGGGGCATAACTCATGCAAAAAGGGTTAGTAATAAAAAAAACCTTAATGCACATCTTCATATCAGTATTTGTTCATATATTTAATTTCAAGAAAATCTGTCAAACAGTTTTGGAGGAGTTGTGATTACAAACTTATATATTAAAAATACTAAAAAGTTCAAAGGGGAATAACCTAGCAGGCAAATGCTTCCGGGAAAAACTGGAAAACAACTATATTCTTATGCTGCAACTATAAACCATTTTTGAATAAAATCAAAACAAAAATTAGGCAAAAAATGTCAAAAAGGAACACAACTCTGGGAAGAGTTGTCAGGTTTCAAAATGGAAACCTTAATGCACATCTTCATACAAATATACGTTCACATATTTAATTTTAAGAAAATCGGTCAAGCGAATTAGGAGGAGTTGCGATAAACTTTATTTTACAAATAATATAAAAGGGACATAACTCAGCAAACAAATGTTTCCAGGAAAATCTGAAAAACACGTGTTTATTATTTTTTTATGTTGCATCTATGAACCAAATCTGAAGGAAATTAAAACAAAAATGACTAAAATAAGGCGAAAATTAGGGAAAAAAGTCAAAAAGGGGCATTACTCAGGCAAGAGGTGTCAGAATTCAAAAAAGAAAACCTTAATGCACATTTTCATACCAATATTTGTTCACATACTAAATTTCAAGAAAATCAGTCAAGCAGTCAAAGAGGAGTTGCGATAACAATTTTTTTTACAAAAAGTATAAAGGGGCTTAACTCAGCATTAAAACGTTTCCGGGAAAAAGCTGGAAAACACGTGTCAATTATTTTCTTTTGTGCATCTATGAACCAAATCTGAATCAAATTAAAGCAAAAAAGACTAAAATAAAGCCGAAAACTAGGGCAAAAATGTCAAAAAGGGGTATAACTCAGGAAAGAGGGGTCAAAATTCAAAATGAAAACCTTAATGCACATCTTCATACCAATATGTGTTCAGATACTTAATTTGAAGAAAATTAGTTAAGCGATCTAATAGGAGTTGCAATAACAACCTTTTTTTACAAAGGGTAAAAAGGGGCATAATTCAGCATTAAAATGTTTCCGGGAATAACTGGAAAACACGTGTCAATTATTTTCTTATGTTGCATCTATGAACCAAATCTGAATAAACTCAAAGCAAAAACGACTAAAATTAAGCCGAAAATTAGGGCAAAAATTAAAAAAAAGGGTCATAACACAGGCAAGAGGGGTCAGATTAAAAAAAAAAACTTAATGCATATCTTCATACCAATATGTGTTCACATACTTATTTTCAAGAAAATCGGTCAAGCGGTCTAGGAGGAGTTGCGATGACATTTTTTTACAAAAAGTATAAAGCGCCACTACTCAGCATTAAAACGTTTCCTGGATAAACTGGAAAACACTTGTCAATTATTTTCTTATGTTGCATCTATGAACCAAATCTGAATAAATTAAAGCGAAAATGACTAAAATAAAGCCGAAAATTAGGGCAAAAATGTCAAAAAGAGGCATAACTCAGGCAAAAGGAGTCAGATTTAAAAAAGAAATCTTTATGCACATCTTCATACCAATATGTGTTCACATACTTAATTTCAAGAAAATCGGTCAAGCGGTCTAGGAGGAGTTGCGATAACAAACCTTTTTTACAAAAAGTATAAAGGGGCAAAACTCAGCATTAACACTCATCCGCGGAAATCTGAAAAATACGTATCAACTCTTCACATGATGCATCCATGGACAATTATTTTAGACAAACTGGAGCAAGTTGCGGACGGACAACTTGAAAATAGAATACCCCATCAAACATAGTTTGCGGGGGGGGGGGGTATAATAAGGTAAACTTTTCTTCTTTACTTTTGTTCTCAACACTTTCAAAATTGTGTTCGGTACATTTTTAATAATATCTTAAATGTATCGGGTTCAAACAGTCTATCTGGTAATATTGCTTCAAATGGGACAAAAATTGACATGCTCGATCCAGAAAAAAAACATGTTTCTACGATATCTGTAAGCGGGCTTACACTGTTTAAGTGTTTTTTTTTAACCAAAGGTCCTTAATTTGTTTTCTTGCTCCACATCATTATACGTTTTGCACCTAATTGCTCTGACTCAAAGCTCATCAAAATGACTAAACATATTTATTAACAAAGGGGTACCTGTTTTTATGGCATGGTTAATCAGTCAGCTTATCATAAAATTTTCTGTGTAATTTGATATATAGTTAATCGTTTCACATCACAGTTTGGTGTGACGTCATCAGATGTTTGTGGTAAACTGTCCGCAATTGTACGTGTCTCTAGATATGAGCCGCGACAAGACAAAATCAACAAAATGGTTGTGCACCCAGCGCAGACTCAGATCAGCCTGGGTATCTGCCAAGTTTGCTCAGACTCTTTGCTAAGCACTCAGAGGGTAGCTAAAGGTCTCAGCTACCTCCATGCGGAAAGCGAATACTCTGATCAGACTAGGCGGATGCCCAGGCTGATCTGAGTAAGCGCTGGGCGCACAACCCCTTTGTTGGTTTTGTCGTGTCGCGGCTCATATTTTTCTCGCTCATAGGGCTTTTTAACATCATCACAGTATTGCTATGTGCCAAGTTGCAGAATGCTCTGACAATTTATTATACCTTTGTCCAATTGCTATATTATGACTGGATTTTCAAAGTATTCAATCGAAATTTATTTTTTTAGCTGAAAAATTGAAATGAGAATCATTCATTTATCATGCAGTTAGTAAATACGCCCTCTAGAAGATAATTTAAAAGGCGGTGATAATCCTACAATTTTAGAATATTTTATCTAAATTAAAACATGGAGTTTATATGATGTTTATGCCAGGTTGGGCAGGTGCAGAAAAAATCGATATGTTTCGTTTGCAAACTAATAATGAATAAGTTGACAACTTACTTAATAGTGAATCATGGCCGTTGTAATTGTGTTGAGAGACATCATATCTTCAATGTACTTCCAATGGAAAGGTTGGGTGTGCCGTAGCACAAAAAAAGTCGTAGATCTTGTGTAAATAGAGTAGCCTTGGATCAAATGCTCAACCACCCTTGTCCCTTATAATTCTGTATCAAGCATGACAATTTATCATACCTTTTCAGAAAGTCTACGGTCTGAAATAGAGCAACACGTTGTATACCAGCCAAAAACTTTTGGTATATTATTTTGCGATTACACATTGCTTTTTCGAGTCGTGCACGTGGCTGCTAGGTGGAGAAAATCCATAATTATATCATTAAATAGATAATTTGGACCATGATCCGCGTTTTTACGGTATATACTGTATTCTTGGTTGAAATGGTTTGTGAACAAAATTTATAAAATCATAGTAAACTGACTTACGAATCAATTTCCTTTTTCAGCCTATCAGATACCAGTTTTTATACAAGAATAAAAATATACTGTTTAAAATTTTCGTTATTTTTTCCATGTACTAAATGCATTTTGTTAATATTTTTGATTAGATAAAACACGTTAACACGCATTAAACAACAGGAAGTAATATGTCATTTTATCAAGTCTATGTAAAAATGTTCTAGGTACCAAAATCAAAAGTCCGACCTTATTGAAACATTGATAAATCCGAAATATTTAGATAAGTAAATGACTATTTAACTGAAGAATGCAACATGAACAGTGTAGAAGAAAAGTCGGTCGTTAAAAAACGCTTGAACCAAACAGATAACTAAATGTTTCGAACCACTGCAGAAGCAGAGAACGAGGATTTGTGTTAAAATAAACTAACAGAAGCCACCAGCTATCTATTACTGACAGTTCCAATTCGGTACTTCTGCTGTGGTTCCACAATGTTACTTCTTTTTATGTCCACTTGTCTGTGGTCTTGTGGCAATATGGTAAGCTGAAAAACTTGCCATCTTGCTTTCTATTTTGCTTTGTAATTAAAAACATAAAAGAATGAGTAATACAACCATGGCCATAAAAATGTCAGATATAAGACAGGTTCCACTGATTACAAAATCACGATTATGCAGGTCATAAAAAAGACTGCTGATTTCACGCTTTTATGCCTAAACAAAAAGTCCTTATAAGCTATGCTACTCTCACACGACGCTAGGTACAGTTTCATATCTATAGGGCTTTGAATATGTCATGATTTCTTTTCTATTTTTCATCATACCTTTAGCATAAAATTTTACATCGACTGCGAGAGTCAGACAAAAATACTCGTAGCTAGTGGCGATAAGATAGTTACTAATTATTTTTGAGATAGGTTTCATAATATAAAAATTCGCTTTGGAAAAAATCAAAAGAAACTAAATAAAAAGCAACTTAGGGGCAACGGTATCAGATTTGCGCTGACATAACTAAACAGGTCAACATATGGCCGACGTTGGAGCCGCAGACACTGTTTAAGAAAGGAAAACTAAAGAACCAACAGCCTTGTCAACCAATCCTGTAAAATATTGTTGCCTTTCATCTTAAATTGATGAAATACAACAGTTCACGAAAAGACACACACGCTCATTAGTATGAACAGCTCTTTTCCAACAAGGTGGTCATTCAGCTACCACAGTTGAAATCAGCAGTAACATTTATTTTTACCTAATTTCTATAATTTAAATTACAGGTGACCATATTGCTGGTATACAACAGAACAGCGGGTAAAATAACATGAAACGCTGAAGAACCACAACAGAAGAACCGCATTGGAACAGTCAGTAACAGATCACTGGGGGCTTTAGATTTAATGGGTTCAAACCCTCACCCTCTGCTTCTGCAGTACTTATAAACATTTAGTTAGTTTTTGGTACGCATTAAGGTTTCCCTATCCCATCAGTTTCGAGATCAAGTGGAGTCAGGAAATTCGCCTCTCATCCTCTTGTTAGGTAGAAAGAGACTTTGCTACGTCTTACAAGCATTTCTACTTCTAACTGTTATGAAGCGCATGCACACGGTTATATGTTATTTTAAGATTAGACCATATGGCACAGCCGTGATAAAGTGCTATTTATGTGTGAAAGATAAGTGCAGATTTTTACATGCAAACTAAGGATTCATTAAGATTGGTAGAATTCGGTCTTTTTCTGATCTGTGCCTACTATGCAGACGTAGATTGCATGTGAAATCTTAGCAATTTCATGGAGCATTTTAAGGAGGCTTCGATTTGGGGACTTAGGTTTTCGGTTGATACTGTAATGGGATGATGATGTGATTTTTTTTTCAGTCATAGGTTGGTTAATTTGATGCTTAACGTCCACGGTAAACAACTATTTCAGTCATAGGATTTGTCTTGATTGTCAAGCATTATCTGCTCAACCGAATTTCTAGAATCCCTATATATACTGTTATCGCTCTCGTTGTCTTTATCAGCTGTCGTTTAACGTGTATGAATTCTCGCAGAACCTGCAGGTTTTGAGTTTGGAATATTATGTGTCGGCGTACATTGCAAAATAGTCAGCGACCGCCTGTGCTAAACAAGGAAGCCACTGGCAGCTGGTCAAGAAGCATAGTGTTTCTCTTTTATGTTATCCCGGGGACGATTTCGATCGGTGACAATTTATATCTGAGGTCTTTGAAAACCAGAGAACGATTTGAGCCAGATGTCTTTGTGAGCCTGGTATGGTTTAGGCTAGAGGTGCCAAAGTAAAGAGGAAAATTCTCAGGAACTGACACAATTCAATTCCAGTGGGAAAGAGACAACACAAAATCAGTCACCACCTAATACATCACCAGGGCAGTCATGTGAACATCCATTCCCCATGTAGGTGGTCAACGGGCTAGCCTGAACATCACAAACAATATATCAATAACAGACATAGCAACTAACAACACATAAAACAACCAAGAAGAACCAAAACAGAACTGCCGCCTAGAGACGGCCAAGTCTGTCATAGGCTACTGGAAACAGAGTTGTGGACCCAAAGTCGAGAAGGGTCTGACAGACATTTTGTTCGATTGGGATAGAAGGGTCTTACCCGAAGTAATGATGGTAGAGGTCCCAGCAGCGATATTCGAGCTAAGATGGTGGGGGTCTATGTAGCAATATTCGAGTTATGATGGTGGTGATTCTGATTGTGGAGATTTAGAAGCAGAAAAAAACTATTCGTATTTAGTGCCGGTCTTGCTGTTTCTACCGTAGGTTTTGTAGTGGCAATCGGGTGCTTGTTTCAGAAGCAGTGTTCACTTCATTTAAGTGAGCAGTTCTTCTAATTGTGGACTCGATCGCAGCTATAACTGACAGTTGAAACAGCTCGTGTTTATATTTTTCATGTTTTATGTTGTACTATAGACCAGAGGATATATTGAGAAATCTAAAATTTGAGAACGATTTAGACTATTACTGTAAAACACTTATATTTTGCGGCAGCAAAATTTGGCGGTTTTCAAAACTAGACCTATTAGCGGAATTTTATTTCGGCGGATTTGTTATTTCGGAAAGATAAGTGATTTCTGCTATACCATACTTTTATTACTAATCCCATTTCAAGACATTATGGCAGTGCTAATGTCATTCGGGCCACTGAGTCCGAGTTCTAGAGTCTGATGGTGAATACATTAGTTGCCATTATTTCAATTATCATGTAAAAATTTGCCTAATAAACTATTTTAAGAAAGTAGATATTTGTGTTCCTTCTTACTTGCATAGGGTGTGTCTAATATTTTCACACTCCGTTTCCTCATGCCGCTTGTTTGCGTGTGATCTTCTTTTGTACTAATATACCTGTATATGATGTGTATTGGCTTTGATATTATGGCAGAGGGAATTAATTATATGCTCAATGTAGGTTTTCTTTTCTTTCATAATCATCAGTTTAATTGGCGGCATTTTAATTTGGCGACTTTCTTCTTTTCCGCCAATATCGCCAAAATGAAGTGACCGACAAATATAAGTGTTTTACAGTATTCTAGATCATCGTCTTTTATATTATTTGGTTCCTTTTTGATACCAATCATTAACATCTTTTTTTATTTATTTTCAAAATGTTTTACTACAATGTACGACGGGAAGCAAAGTGGGCAGCTATACAGGTGGCCAGATTGCTAGCGGACCAGACAAATATTCACAAGAACAACAGTGAAGAACCACAGCAGAAGTACCGCCTTGGAACGATCAGTAATAAATTATATGGGGGCTTAAACTAGGATTACTGGATCCAAACCTCGCCCTCTGCTTCTGCAGTGGTTCGAGATATTTAGTTAGCTGTTGGTCCGCATGATGGTTTCCTAGCCCATCAATGAATCATCATCGGAGACACAAACAAATCACGTATAAGACCTACGATGAACCAGAGATTAGGACACGACGGAAATAACGTGTTGCGACACCAGGAGACCACTGGGAAGTCAAACAACACCACTGAGATACCGGAGCAAAAGATAACCATCAGTTAGAATAACCAAGCAACAGACAAGGCAAACTCCGGCCCTAACGAACTAAACTAAGTGGCTATATGTCGGGCCTATAATTGAGCCTGATACCTGACCAACTGGCGTGCAATTAAATAGGGAAGCAAAATTATTAAGCATGATTGGGTTAACTACTAAACATGCAGACTGTAGCATGTAGGGAAATACTCATAAAACTGACACAATTCAATCCCAGATCCCACCCAAGGCACCATGTGGGACATAGACTACACTATATTAGTCAACATCAAAGACATTAACATTAACAAGCACCTAGCCTTTGATAGCATTCTTGTTGACTGTCAGCATTGTTTTCGAAGTCAGAGGAATGTGAAACCCAGCTTGTTCAGTTCTACCACGATTTGGTAAGCAACCTGGATGGTGTCCTAAATCGTGGCCATCAGCAGACTGATGTGATTATTATGGATTTCGCAAAGGCCTTTGACAAGGTACCACACAGGAGGCTATTGTACAAATTAGATTATTACGGCATTAGAGGATCTACTGATAAGTGGATCACTTCATGGCTCTCTGAGCGCTCTCAAAAAGTGGTTTTAGATGGCCAAGCCTCAGGTCCAGTCCCGGTCCTATCTGGTATCCCTCAAGGATCGGTCTTAGGACCGGTCCTTTTTCCTCATTTGCATAAATGAGCTTCCAGACAACATTAGGTCATCAGATCGTCGCTTTGCTCATGATTGTGTTTTGTATAGGAATATCTTCTCCCCCATGGATTGCCAGATCTTGCAAGATGACCTGAACAACCTCGCACAATGGGAGATCGATTGGCAAATGAAATTTAATGTTGCCAAATGTCATTCTATGAGGATGACTCGGCACCTCCCCAGCAAGCAAATACACTTTAATTACTCTCTCAACCAGCACAGATTGGAACAGGTTCAGTCCGCCAAATATCTTGGAATAACAATTACAGACAATTTGGATTGGGGTCAACCTATTTCAGAAATAGCAAGAACGGCAAATAAGACAATGGGTTTTCTTCGGCGCAATTTGGCATTGGCACCTCGGCAAACTAAGAAAGCTGCACACAAAATATTGGTTCGCCCTCAACTGGAGTATGCAGCTCCTATTTTGCATCCCTATCATAAAACTCAGATTCAGCAGGTTGAGAAGGTGCAGAGAAAAGCTGCCAGGTGGACCTGCAGGCGATGGCGGAACCAAAGTAGTGTCGGCGATATACTGGACGAACTTGGGTCGCCATCCCTGGAGGCCCGCCGGGAGCAGTCTTCCTTAACCTTCTTTTACAAGATTCACTCTGGTTCAGTGTCCCTTGAGAAAGATAAGTACTTGACCCCTGCACCGAAGTTGAGAAGGACTAGGGCATCCCATGATCCACAATACACTAGATACTTTGCATATAGTGATGCCTGAAAAATTCGTTCTTCCCCAGGACTATTCCTATGTGGAATAGTCTTCCCTCTTCAGCGGTTTCTGCCAATTCCGCTGAGGAGTTTAAGGCCCTTATTTAGATTATCGGTCCAGAGGCATATGTTTTAACATGCCGCTGATCTGCTTCTTGCAAAAGGTTTTAATGGCCCACCCCGAAAGTTTGTATTTCCTTTGAGCTAAATTCTAAATTTAGCCACCCACCACACCTGAGGTAATGATCAGAAAATGATCGTCTCAGTATACACAGTTCCGAGAATAGCCGCTAAGCTCGACCTACTTAGCTACTGTTACTACGTCTCCCAAGCTTTACACAAAGATGGCGGAAAAAAATGACAAATGCAAGTGTCTGCTAAATGTTGGCGATCTATAGCGAAGAATCAGCCTCCTCATGACCTACACATAGAAGTTGCCGCATCATGCATTTCCGATGCGTTCTGTTCTTGCAAAGCGGGGTAAGTTTATTAAAAGTGGTGTTAGTTTGTTTTCTTTAACTGTTAACTGTAAGGTAAAGTCACGGACTTATGTAAAATATTGACCACGTGCGATTTGTTTGTGAGACTATGTCACGTGCTAAGTTGTCGTTGCATTGGCCAGGTATACCCTATCACGTGATTTTGAGTGACATTCTGGGTGTGGCTCGGAACTGTGTATTGAGAGATAGATAGATAGATAGACATCACCAGCGGCAGCCATATGAACAGCCATTTACCATGAGGGTGGTATCGGCTAACCTTAACATCACAAACAATATAATAACAGACATAGCAACAAACAACCAAGAAAAAACAAACCAGGAGTGCCGCCTGGAGACGGCCTGGAGATAATTACTGGGGGGAGGGGTCTTGAACCTGAAATGGCTTGGGCTAAATAGTACAACTGATATTAACATGTCCAGTTTTTGCCTCTTACACTGAGGGAATAATGGGTCTCCGACAATGTACCAAGCAAAAGTTTGATAGTAAACTGACGATGGTAAGGTCGATATGTACTGGTTCAATTATGTTATTGTGTCAGTTCCTGAGAATCTATACACATGTTTCCCGTCCTACTACGGACCCCCTCCAAGTTTTGTTACGGCCTGTAACGTACTGTCACGTTTTATTGCGATCACCCCGTTTTACTACGGCCCATTAGGTTTCTTATCTGCACCGTGACTGCCATGGAAATTTTTTTGACAGTTTAAAAATCTAGCCTGGCATCCACGGCAATCATGGCCTGTCACGTTTGTCCATCTCGTTCCCCGCGTTGTCTAACGTCTATCCCGTTTTGTTCACGGTGGTCTGAAACCTGTGATTGCCATGGCCGTCGGGAACATAATGTAACGTAGCATAAAATAGGATGCATAGAAGACGTTGCATGAAGCATATTAATATAAGAATAATACATAATAAAAGTTTCAAACTGCGAAATGAAATATTGATATTGCATTAGAAAGTTCCGAATACACAATTGCATTTTTACCTTAAAACTGTTCCATACCTTTGGGTGCCTCTTTTAAATTATTTTTGTTTTGATAGGTTCTTGCTGCATCACACATCTCTTTCCTGTTGGTCTTGAAAATGAAGAAGTGAAATTCCGAAACGTGCGTCTGTCGCACTAAATTGGCAAAGGTACGTTTATAGTATATAGTTGGATGTGACTTGTAGGTTTTGATTTAAAGTTTTGTTTTCCATTTTCTTTTTTAATATTTAATCTGATATAATTGTCATATGATAACGAAGTTGTACGTTAATTTGATAAAAAAATACAAAGTATTAATCTATCAAAACACGTTTTAATCCTTGAAGTCGTATATGAAGCCTGGATCATTCAATTTTTATCATGCAAATCAGGGTCTTTTAGGAGCCAGCCTCGAGAAAGAGGAACTTAAAATCACGTTTGCACTACTAAGACGCAGATCATTCTGTGTAACCGCTGAATCTGGCCAGAACCTTTGCTGTTCACTACATAATTCTTGTATTGTAAAATGCAACAGGGAAAACTCATCAGACTAGGCGCAGGCTCCTCTGAGGCGGTTTTGTGAGTACAGGTTTAACAATATTATCTTACGGTGAGACGCTAGTCCGTTTTGAAAGGTGTTAATTATTTCCTGATCCATAGACATAATTATAATGCAATCTTTCATCCAAAGGCTCATTCCGTACACATTAGATTATGTTAATCTAGTACAGAGCAATACAGATATAATCGTCTAACGCCTAACAAAGTCTTCAAACTGGAGTCCTATAGCATTTCATATATATACTAGTTTAATTACAAAAGAAGGTTGTTTACTATTGTGATGTCATGTCATCAATCTTTTATTGTTTCAATGATCCGGCTATAATATATCTATAAGATTAAACTCATAGACAATATCTGGGCTCTTATTGCGTTTACCAATAAAAGAGACGGGGAAAATAACTGTTTTTTAATGTAAAACAGGTCAACCTGTATATTATAAGCGTTAGAAATTCATTATAAAATGCATTTTAATGCGATGGCAATGAATAATGCTTCGCCATTGTGAAAAGAAATTGTAATAGAATACAAATGCTAAAATATCATATTGTAGCACTGAATTTATTACAGAACGAAAATCGATTTATCTGAATTGTTCGTCGATCTTGGTGTGAAATTGACAGAGTTGACTAAACGGGCTAGTCGTATCAGGAATGATGTGAATACTATTACTGAGGACTGAACAGTGAAATAATAGAAAAACTTATCTTTGTAGAGTTTCAGGCAGCGGACACTCAGAATAGCCTGTGTATCAGTGCAGACAGGACAGGCTCTTGTCTGTTTGTATTTAATCTAACATTATATTGATCCTGGGAAATTTATATATGACGACAGGAAACGCTGATAAGCCTTGTAATACTTACAGGCTTATCTTCGTATTTCTCAAATATCTGTTGTTAGAGTGTTCTTACTTTCGTCAGACACTTCCATTTTTATCATATTGGCTTAAAGTTTACTGCGAACATAAACTTTTAAAAGAGCACACCTACATAGCTGAAACAACGTTGCATTAACAACAATCGATGTTGATATGTAACTGTTTCAGGTTGTGAAGTTCAGCGATGTTAAAACTATGTCATTCGCGCTAGGCAAACATATAAAGCAGAGATTGCCGAGTGTTTGGACTGTACAAGACTGTAATAAATGAAACGATAAATGCTTCTTCTGAATGAAAAACTTACATAATAGCGATAAAATTTGAAATTAGTGAATGTAAAAAGCAGAAAAAAGGTTTGCCAAACTTTGTTGGAATTGCACCGTCTGTTAGTTTGCTTTTTCCAGCTTTGTCCCATTGTGTTGTTTAACATATCTATCGCATTTTGATATCTGGAATAACTTTATCGCGTCTAGTGGATATTTCTTAAATATGTTTTAAGTTTTACATTTGCGACAATCTTTATATTTAAGGTTAAATTCAGACAAATTAAGTTATTTTGAGGACATCAAAGGTTTGATGTCACTTTGCTAAACAATAAACAGTTTGATGATAAACAAGGAGATACGGTTTCTGAATTGATTTGGAAACACAAAATGCGACCTTCGAATTGACTGAAGTTGAATGAAAAGGTGTATAAAGATCAGATGTCTAAATATTACAATATTGATAGAACGCTAGTAAACAATGCTTAATTACAAAATGGTATTTTGGCTAAGCATAGATAAAATGAAGTTTGGCGAATTTGTCTGATCAGCCTGCGTGTTTGCCCAGCCTGATTAGAGCCTTCGTTGATCGCTTATTCGTTGATCTTAGAATTAAAATGATGAAAAGGAATGCCAGCTACCTCTGTCATTGTCGTTAGATCTTATCCATGCTTTCGCTGTACAGTTCGGTCTTCTGGTATTTCTGCCTCATGTCTCAGAGTAATTGAGTCGCGACATCTGCGCAAATGTTGCCTTAGGGGGAAAAGACGAATAATAATTCGGTAGATATTCATATCTGCATGCAAATGTGTGTTCACTGATCTAGGATTTGTACTTCTGTAGGTTTTCTCAAACGCCAAAAACGAACACTGTGTTAAGAATGCCTACATGGGCAGGTTTGTCTTAGTTTTCGTTGTTTGAATATGCTCATAGGTGCTTTTTATCATTTGACTTCAGAGTTTTGTAATAATATAAAGGAAGATATACTGTGAAAATATACAAATGAATATATGCATTATATACATATCAGTATTCATAAGACAGTTAATCACCACTGACAATTTACTATTTGGTATTTGGATTAGAATGACTAATAGCCACCGAAGAAGTTCCTATTTCACTGGAAATATGTTGGAACTATTACACATCATACTGCTCTAAACAAGTTTATAAATACTTGGGAACTATTTCACATCATACTGCGCTAAACAAGTTTATAAATGCTGGTTACTCATACTTGACTGGAAAAGTGACATAACTGTTAACAGTTCTACTAACCGGATGACATACGGTATGTTTTTCATTTTGAAACTGTTTTTGTTTCCTATTTGTAATTAGAATATGGAAGGCATCTAGTTAAAACAAAACTTAGAATATGTAAATGTATTATAAGGCTTTCTTGTAAATTTAAGGCTTGTGTTAGTTTTTAAAATGTATACTCAGTATGGCTATTTTTCCCGACAATTCGATGTACGTAAGCGTTTACTGAATGCAGCAGTTCGATTTTGAAATAACTACATTTACTAAGATATTTGCGAACGACCGTTTCATGTAAATAGAAAAAAAACATTCTAAGGATACTGTTATGTTCAGCCACTCAAGCGTTTGTCACCAACATGCTTCTTTTAAAGAACATTATACAAATGAATCTCACTATCCTAAATTTTCAAGGGTATTAATATTATCTTTAGGTTAACTGTAGCTAGAAAAAGAAAAATAGAATGACAGACAACCATACCAAATGTATCCCAATCTGATTGTGGGATAAGAACTGTGTGAACGGATTGGGTCGTTATGTCAGACACTTACCAATCTGGCCTATACGGATTGGGTCGTTATGGCCGAAGGCTTGCCAATCAGGCCTGTATGGATTGGGTCGTATTCATGATATATATCTACAGATCTTTAACTGGAACAGGCTGTGCCGTGTAATTCGAACTGCTACATGTGATATTATAGCAATATATGGTCATAATATCAAACCTAACCTTTCTCGTATCAAACATTTTATGCCCAGACGTCTGTTATTGCTTGGTGAAACGTAGGCGTAGTTAGTTAATCAGGTTCTAAATAATTTCTAAAAAGTTTGAACCTTTGGAAGCAAGGAATAAACTGAAAAAAGTAAAAACAGCGGACCATATGAAAAAAAGATGAAAAGAAAACGAGCAGGAACCGACGAAGTCACCAAACACACCCTGACCTAAATTTGAATGGAAATGGAAAAAAATAAACAGCCCATGAAGCAAAACAAGATAAGAGGAAAGCCAAGAGGCCACTAGGCTACTCTAAACAATGTCTGTACACGACCAGTAATGAAATGTGCAAGACTGCTCACCCCTTGCACTAGCTAAAGCAGAACTCTATTTTCGAAATGCCTCAAAATAAACCCACAGTCACAGGCATAGACAACCAACAACATTATTTTAGCCATGTCAATATAGTCACATAAACAAGAAAGCACTGATTGTGAAACGTTATTGATAATCTATATTGACATCTAATGGCAATAATGATTTAATTAACGACAACAAAAGATGATGTAGCTTTCAGTTCGGATGGTTCATGAAACTTGGGATTTCTCCAAATTTGTTCCGTGCAAGAAGGGCTTCTATAACCACGTGACTGCTTTTTTCCTCGAGTAAATTTATTTTCTCATATTTCAGAGCGTTAAAAAACGTCAATGTTGTTTTCAAAATATCAGTATCAAGAGTTCGTTGTCAATTGACGGTTGCCATAGTGTGAGGTCAGTTTCTATTTTGACATGTAGAGTACAAAAGCTCATTTCTTGTCCTTGTGATAACGACTGAAAGAAAATAAGAGTTTCTGGTGATCAGTATGAATCAATCATAATTCCACTTTCTAACGCGACTTAAATACGGGTCATTAGTGTTCTGTTCTGGTGAGAAGAGAAAATAGGTCAGAGAGCTGCTTATTCGGTTTACCGTGCGTGTCTTTCATGACCTTGTGTCAGTTTTTCCGTGTATGTGTGCTTCTGTCCTTATTAGTTTTGAGAGCGGGATGTGGGACTTGATTGTATTAATTCCTGATCATTGCCAATCTTTATACCTTTAATTTTGGTCAGTCGTCCCCAAATCAGGTAACCGTGTCAACCTGTTGTTCGTTTTGAACTGGGATCACTGAGCAGCCCATTTACTTCCGTTCCTCTGGTCCTCTAGTCCATGGATGAAACTTAAAATCAATGTCGCCGTCTCCTTGTGTTGTTGGGAGGTTATATCCAAGTTTACTCACCCAGAGATTAAATAAACTGAATCCACTGTTTCTGTGCCTGTGATGGATATACTATCCCCAACGGAGCGCCTGTTCTAAATAAACTGAATCCCCTGTTTCTGTACTGTGCCTGTGATGGATATACTATCCCCAACTCCACTGTTTCTGTGCCTGTGATGGATATACTATCCCCAACTCCACTGTTTCTGTGTCTGTGATGGATATACTATCCCCAACTCCACTGTTTCTGTGCCTGTGATGGATATACTATCCCCAACTCCACTGTTTCTGTGCCTGTGATGGATATACTATCCCCAACGGATCACCTGTTCAGACTTTGCATTTCATCTTACATTTAAGACAATCAAAAGATTCAGACAGAACTAAACTGACCAAAATTAAAGTAAATAGATAGGCCAAAAATTTGCCTAAGCTGGGATGCAAGTCAAAGCTCTAAAACAGGTTTCAGAAAGCTGAGGCCATGTGGCGGCCGTAAACCGTCTCCACGTACATCATAGTGCAAATTAAGTTTCTGGCACATTGGGATTATTGGGTCTGTGTCGGCCGTAAAAGATTCCCCGTACATCATTGATTCATTATAATGCAGATTATTTTTCTGCTCCTTTGGGATTACTGGGTCCATTTTGAGTCCTTATGAGTATAGAGTTCTGCTAAAGCCGTTGCTTTGGGGCGTGTCCAGTGTTGCTTATTTCATTATTGGTCATGAACAACAGGCTCAATTGAATCGAGTCTGCTATTTTCATGTTTTTGATGTCTTCCTTGCTTCCAAAGGATTTAACTAGTCGAAACGTGAGGCAGATTGCATTATGTGACCTGTCTACACCGCAGTTCACTACGAAATTACACTCTTTGAGTTATTGTTTCTTGTTGTTAAAATACGCGAGTTTGCAGTTTTTCTTGGCATCCTACTTTCAAATGATAAATATATATTTTTAAGAATATAGTTGGTCTGTTTTAATTTGTATACAAATATTTCGTCACCGATATCCGTCGGTACATTGACCCCGGTTCTTGATGACAAGAATTTTAGGATAGCCAGACCTTGAATAAATTTTCCCACATTTATTGAGTGAATAAATGTTCTATTATCATTCAGTAAGAAACTATTAGTTATAGAGAAAAATGGAAAACTACAATTGTTGTTGTTGTGTGGCTTCATAGGTCACTGGTTTCGAATCCGAGCATTATGCCTTATTTTTCCTATATACCATAGTCTGCGGAGCTGGACATTATAATCCCAGAAAGTATATAACTGATATGCACTGCTTGTCAGTTGGAGGACACGTGAAGTCAGCCTTGATGTCGTCGCTTATTTGGTTGCAAATTTTGTTTGAGGCTCCGGTGACGCGTTTCCGTAAAAACATTTGCCATCTTAAAATCAGAAACGATTCACCTCCCTAAATGAGAACTTTCAATACGGTTGTCCCCATTCTGATGCACGTATTCACATTTTTGTCGTACAAATGATACTAATTTCCATCCAAAGCAAGCATGAAACCAGATGTCAGCCGATGAGACATATCGGGGTTCAGACAGTGTATCAGAGGATATACTGTCGCAAATAATTGACACTTCCTAGTCAGACTGTTATATTCGCAAATACATAATGCAACTCGGTTTGCTGAAAGAAAGAGAGGTCGGGTATAGAATATAAGAAATATCAAGGTTTCGGGATATTAAGGGTAGATTTGGTGTGTAAACTATTTATTTTTAATAGGAAACTTTTTTCACAACCTGCCTTTTAATTCAACATTTCATTAATGGTGTCAACAATAACCAGACCGCTTGTGGAGAACAATGTGCCTTAAGGCATGGCCGGATCTACTGTCAGATTAGCGCCCTTTATGCACGTGGATGCACTCAGAGTAACAATACTGATAAATCTCTGTCGTTATATGAAAAGTCAGTGGAATGATGCTTCGCCTGGTCTAAGTCATTGCTGGAAGGTTCATTTTACTAAAGTGAACGATAAATGACTTTTGTGTTAGAAAATTGGCTAAAGCCCTATTTCCATATTTCTGTCATAATATTTTTCTATCGCCATCGCTAAATTGGAAATTGTACTACAAACACGATCGAACACAATCAAATGCAATTATATGGTAGCCGCAGATGGGAAAACTGAATTTAATTTTCAGTTTCAATCGATTATGCTTAAAATGAATAACATGGTGTTTACAAATTGATATAAATGGTTTTATTCATTAAAGAAAAATCCGTCTGAAAATCCTTTCAGATATTATTGTATGTACTAGGTATTCAACGGTGTGATAGTTATTGCCTTCCAGCCCACATTGCATCTGTTCTATAACTGTCTACAGGGCTCCAATTAAGGGAAATGTTTTATGAAAGTTATTTCTAAGTTTTTTTTGTGTATTATCCATGAAACTGTGCTATGGTTATATACTGGAACGCCTCGCCAAGGCAGGTCATATGAGGACATAGCATATTGATAGGTTTTAAAGTTAAGAAACAAACACGGACTACTTCCTTATATGGAGCTCTGCCTTTTACGATTCCATGAAATGTTTATCACCTTTTATCTTCTCTTTCAGGTGAAATGAAAACAGAGGAAGTCTTTGTGATTAATATCTAATCAATTATTTTAATTTGTGAGAACGAAAATCGATTATTGAATACAATTATTCCAAGGCTTGATGCATGCTGCGTATAATTTTGATTAACAATGACTACATTTATGGACTGGTCTAGATGCTAAGACCAACATGAAGATAAAATTGTAATACTGTGGAAATAAATTTTGTTATTAAAGACCCGTTGAAACAAAAATAAAATAAACTGTGCTTTGTTGAATATACATACAGTTGTTGATATTTATAAAACAGAATGAACCGGAAGCAGCCACCAGTACGTCCAAGACGACATTCGCTTCCTGTGCCCTCTCTCATGCCAACAGCAGCTGTAGTAGGGCCGAGCAGAGTTTTTCCTGAAGGTACAGATACTTTTCAGAAAGCTCTAGAAGACTTATATATCAGTGATCTTACCCAACCATTTGTTCATCATAAAAAAGATGGGCTCAAAGAAATAGAAGAAGGTGACGAAGAAGAATACAGTAGTGATGACTCAGCAGAATCTGAACAGGAAGTGTTAAAGTATACTAGAACACCGGAAAGTACTCCGCCGTTACCTTCCGGTACACAAACAGGTCGACGTCACAGCTTACCCGCTGTCTTGTTAAATCAGGCCACCGATAAAGACTTACAAAACTATCCGCTGCTAAGAAAAGCTAGAAAGAAGAGTGCTAAAACACTTTTAAACGACCACTCCAAATATATGAAGGAATATTTCATTAAACATGGACATTGGCCATCTAGCGCTCAGTCACATAACCATGGAAACCGACTGGTACAAAGTCAAAATAACTATAAAAAGACAAGTCCCCGGCAAGCTGTCAATACCAGTCTGGCATCACCAAGAAAACATTCACCTTCAAAAACTTAACAAAATAGTTCTAGTAACTGTTTGTGCTGTGTGACATTTTAGGTGCATAATAATTAGACAGTTCAACTGCGTGAACTAAAAGTAAGGTAAAACATTCGAATAGATCAGTCGCAGCAGTGAACTGTTGAGTGGTAATATTTGTCTGTTTGGTGAAATCATATCAAGATGGCAGAGCGATACCTACCAATTACTGACCGACGAAGAAATAAATTGTTACTAAATAATTTGCTACTAGAGCTGAACTATTTTGATTCTAACACTCAAACACACTGAGAAGAATATTATTATCTGTCAAATTCCCCCAACCTTTCTGTGTACATGACTCCGTCAGTATTCTTCACTGCACCACGGATAAATGCACTTTTATTCTGAAGATTTTATTCAGGAAAACAAACATTATCTTATCCATGTCGAGTGGTTGTTTCTTACTTTCATAAGTTGTTTTTTTACTACTACATCGGGTGCATTTGGCAATTGCTGCATATATAAGATATTTACTACTTTGCGTTTCAAATAATTTGGATGGAACCAATGACCCTACCACCGGTGTACGAGTTACTGTTGTAAACTTTTGAAGCTGTCTAGTATATTTTTCATCTTGAGTCGATGACAATAATTTGGATTAACTTTTCTCTACATATTTATTCGTATTGTCTCTTATTTCTTATAATTTTTGAAATGAGAAAAGCCAATTTATCGTCTACCGCCCGCTGTGAGAGAAAAAAAACGTTGGAGTAAATGTGCAGTGAATAATTGTTTACTCTATATTTCGTGTCGAAACACAACGTCTATCCTGTTGCCAAAAGCTTTTACACTCTTTCTTTCTCACTCGTTTCTTTTGTACACGTTAACTGAAACAGGCGTTTTTTCAATATCTAGAAATCGGACTTAAAAATGATAGTGGTCAAAGTACCCAAATCATAAGTCCGAACTCGTAGGTCATTTAAACATAGACAATTCCGGAATATTTTAGATACACAGACATGGACCCCAAAACAGAGGTGTGATCAGGTGCCCGCGGGGTAGTAAGCACCACCTGCCTATTATAATACACCCGCCATATCTATGTATCTGTGGAAATAGTCAGTGCAAACGAAAGCCCGGTATTTGAAAGCTTAGCTAAACTTCGGCTAAGGCCATCAAATCGGAGATTAGTTTAGAAACGGCCACATTGTAGGGATCAAAAAGGCCATGGTGTCTCAAAAAAAAAACTTTTTAACTGTCGACACAAGCTGTGCTTTATGATAACCCTGCTTCAACTGTTTCTGAGTGAGTAGCTTCCCTCTTTCAACAAAGTCTTGATATTTGAAACAGGCCCTAGCATAGCGGACTAGTTGAGAAACAAAAACTCCGTATGCAGGTGCCGAAGGGATATTACTACTCAGAAATGGAAAGTTAACTATGGGAAAGTTGAAGTCGTCCCTCTTGTCATAAAGCCTAGTAACAAGCTTTCCATTGTCAATAGAGAGATAGCAATCTAAGTATGAAGCAGATGAACTGGACTCTGTGGTATTTTTATTTTCAAGTTCACATGGATAGATGAGGTCAATATACTCTGAAATCTTTGGATTATTCAGAGACAGAACATCATCTATGTACCTGTAGGTGAAGTTGAATTTCTGTGCAAGGTGTTTATTACCTTCTTTTAAGAGCCCTTGTATAAACTCCGCCTCATACCCGTAAAGAAACAAGTCGGGAAGCAAGGTGGCGCAGTTAGTGCCCATTGGAATGCCAACTGTCTGTTGAAAAATCTGTCCGCTAAACTCCACGTAAATATTGTCGATAAGAAATTCCAGCATTTTAATGACATCATCTTCAGAATATTTTGTATAAACCTCAGAGTGGTCCTTAACAAAATATGTGTCCATATACCCAAGAACAATGTATTTGTACCGACGATTTCCGTTTTTGTGAAAGAAACAATTGTTATCAATTTCTTTTAATTCAGATTTTAATTTGTTATGTGGTATTGTTGTATAAAGCGCAGAGAAATCGAAGGTTTTTATACTATCTACTTCAAAAAGTGCTTGGGCTTTTAAACTTTCCAAAAGTTCTTTAGAATTTTTTAGGATCCACACCTGATTTAAGCCACTTCTTGCGTAAGATAGATTACAATATATCTGAAGACCATCCTTAACTGCCGTTAGGATTCTTGTAAGAATCTGAGAGAGAGACTTAGTTGAGCACTTAGCTGAACCCGCAATATATCGTTGCTTATATGGATCTTTATGTAACTTAGGGATCCAATACAGTTTTGGAAGATTAAGATCTTCCTCTGCTGTGGATATACTAAAGGAAAGTAGAACCGTCTTGTGGTTTCTTAGAATTTCCTCTTTGGACAACGAAGTGCATGAATATGTAGGGTTTCCTTCCGAAGTATTTAAACCAAGCTCCTCTCTCAAGCAGTTGATGTAGTGTGTCTTGCAAACAAACACAATATTGTTAGATGCTTGTCTGCTGGAACTACGACATATTTATCATCAGCTAGCTCAGCAGCGACGTCAGGAGTGTCTAAGACCGATTTACATCGGGTAGACATAGTCGCGCTTAAGATAGAAATCCGCCTGTTGACCAAAGACGCTATCGAAACTAAGTCTAGCAAAGTCTTAAAAAGATTAAAAAGCATATTTCAGTGATAAAGACTAACTGATCATAGTGTAGAAATGAATTCCATGTACCTACATGTATGCTTAATCAACTTAACGCAGTAAAAATAATTACATACAAACTCGTTGATAATGCGCCATGTGAGGTTAGTGCCATTGCGCATGCCATGTACACGATAGGAAAATGTAATAAACCAAGGATTGTTAACGGGAAACTTTGACAATGGGGTTTAGGCCAGACAGACACAAATCACGTCGATGTGCCCTACCTATATACGAGGGATGATCAAAAGGTTGCCGGAAAAAAGCTGTATTCTCTTTGCTACTTTACTTTTTCAATGAACTTTCACACTAATATGTTTGCGATTCATATCACACAAAATAACTGACTTGTGTATAGGAAGTTTTATGCACGCGCCACCAACGTAACGACCGGTAACGTGTCCCAGCCCAGCTAATGTTACGTAGATTTGTTTTATCGTTTCTAATAACAGATTCTGAACGTTGTTCAATTAATTCAGCTGAACTTAGAAATCAATATCTTATATTGCTGTTCATTACAAATTGCATAAGCTGTTTTGATCCTTTCTACATAGTTATGTATATGGTCAACATAGCCCTTAATCATTAAATATGTGGGGGTGGGGTTTTTCATGGGCAGATAACATGCTTGACATTATAAAATGAAATTGTTATCATCAGGGTTCGAGGTTATAAAACTTGAGAATAATCTCAAACTCAAAATAAAGCACACTGATTGGCTGCTTCCGAGCATGTGCTCGGAAGCAGCCAATCAGTGTACTTTATTTTTAGTTTGAGAATGTACTCAAGTTTCATAACCTCGCGGACAGGTTTCATAAATTCGAGATAACTGCAATTCGTCATAAATGTGATCAACGCTTCCAGTCAAACTATAACAGCCATACGGCAGCAGAACCTGATATCGGCAGCAGCATTACCTGTCTGTCAAAACTCTTAATTAGCAGTAAGGCTGCATCAGCAAGTTTTGTCAAGACTCAGCCATAGTCTGAGAATGAATTCATTTGAATATGTAGTTGCATGTACCATACTCAATAACTTTGTATGATATGAATCACACAAAATCATTAAGGTTGCCTAGGATGAAATTTTATAAAAGAAAGTTAATTGATAAAGAAAATACAGCACTTTTCCGAAAATTATTTTATAATCCCTCGTAAGTGTCTTCGAACACGGTATTTAGCTAAGTATCTATTTATTATTGATTTCGAAACGCTCTCTTGCTTTTTGTTAGTAAATCCCAAAGTTACCGGATTAATTGCTGTCTAAATCTCTGCTGAAGTGAGTAGCATTTTTCTCAGACACTGAAACAATTCAATCCCAGATCCCTATCTAGACACCATGTGGGAAAAGACAACAGAAAACCATTCACTACCAAAGTCATCATCAGTGGCAGCCATGTTAACAACCATTTCCCATGTAGGTGGTCATCACAAACAATATATCAATAGCAGACATAACAACAGACAGCACATAAAGCAACCAAGAAGAACCAAAACAGAAGCGCCGCCTTGGAACGTCCAGCAATTAAATTACTGTTGGGCTTAACTTGACACAGCGATTTTCAAGCAAAAAAGCCTCGATATTTATACAAGAAACCAAACATGGGCATCAAGAAAAACTAGTGACATGACATACGTGGACATAATATTCAGCATCGTAACGCCCGCTTACAGCTGAATAAACAAGAACTCATCAAGGATCGGTTTTCATGTTAGCAAAGATACAGCTAGAGGGCGAGATAAGTGTGGCAACAGTACATGAGCAGTCTCAATTTAACCGATTCTGCTAGTTTTGTTTCTGTTGTGCATTTCTTGCTTTCAGATGATCTTCATTTATATGCTTCGCATAATACATTTAGTTTTCTTAATGTTTTGCATTTTATTCACCAATCAAGTATCGAGGAAATTTCAAATGCGTAGGCGAGAAAAGTACTTGAGACATAAAATGCCACGAAATTACTGACAACATCCTTTAAATTGGTATTCAGGACAATCGAGATACGCTGGCAAATTTCACATCCGTTAGAAGCAATGCGGAAAACAGAAGTGTGGATTCTTTGATTGGTTTAATCACCGTTATGCATTTTGTTCTTTCAAAAGTTTCTGCTTGACAATGTGTGGAAGTAAAAAGTATGCAAAGAGCAGGAACTGAAACAATCAAAATCCAAATCCAGCCCTCAAACCATAGTTGGAAACAACTAAGATTACAAATAATCAAGATACAGAGAACATATGGCCAACCGAGTGAGCAGCTTGTTCTCGAAAGGTGGCCACTCAGCAACCCAAACCGAACCAAAAATAATAAGAACATACATAAGGTAAAACATCACAAAAACTCTGACACCAAAAACAGGCAACAGAGAACCACAACAGAACTACCGCCTTGGAACGGTCAGTAATGAATTACTGGGGGGCTTAAATCGATTTTACAGGCCCAACCTCACCCTCAGTTTCTGAAGTGGTACAAAACATTTAGTTGTTTGTTCGGTTCGCATGATAACCCTCTAACTCATCAATGAATCATCACGGCAAACACATAAAACAAATTTCCACACCATGAAGAAGCAAAGACGAGGACTCAACAGATACAACGGGCCGTCTGACAGGTGGAGATCCCTGGCCTGCCAAACAACCCCACTGGAAATCTGAAGATGTGATTTGGGATATCCGCTGTAAAACCCGAGTCGCCGCCAATGATGTCAGAACGTCGCCATATGGTTAAACTTGTATTTTTTGTGGGTGCTTATGTTTTCAGAGAATCGAATTCCTAAAAAAAACCAATAGGTTGAGATTGTAGCATATTTTAAGATTAGCTAAAATCCTTACTTGCTCAAACATAGTGCAACGTGTTTGTAAGATAATGGTGCCCTGTAATCGAGCAGAAGTTGAACTGACAAATGTTATGTTAACCAAACATCTGTACACAAAATCGTGGTTCAGGAAAAAAGGAATAGAAACATCGTTTTAAGGCAATAAGTACAAGTACAATCAATGGAAAAACGTCAAATTTTCGAAATTCGAAAGTCTATTCATTGCTTTTTTATTTATATACATTTTTTGTATTTCATTCTTCTTCTTCTTTCCTCAGTGCTAAAGCGATTGCTTTAGTATGGTTTTGATTTCCGCATATGATCAGAAGTGTCCTTTACGCCCACTGCTCTTTTAATCTGATGTCACGCTAGTACAAACGCTTAGTCCGATCAGTCTTGATTTTTTTCTTGGAATTTTTTCTAGGATGATAATGTGCTTGAATCTGCATGAAGTAATGTATCGCTAATTCTGATATTACGATGGTCATCCAATAAAGAATGGGGACTTGTTTGATATTCTACGAACCCTACCCTGCTACTTTAAAAGAATTAAACCTTTATTTGCAAGAACATTGTCTAACCTCCCTGTAGTATAAGTTTCATAAAATTTTGACAACAAATTATCGGCTATGGTTCGAAATACAATGCACCTGCTGAATCATTAGCTGGGATTTGCTTCATAGTTAACCCACAAAGGCAGGAACGGAGGTCTGGCATTTATCCAAATAGTAGTATCAGAACATATATTTTGACATTTTCTATATTTCGTTGCATTACGCTTTAATTTTGCTTCTACCATTTGCACTATACATGCGCCCACTGACGATTCGTTGCCAAGCAACTAATCTATTTCAGGAAATATAACCCTAAGTACTATGCACGATTTTCTGTTGCTAAGCAACACCAAGCACATAAACCGTGTGTTTCTTCAATAGGTCCATTGTATTTTTATGGTATACCTCACCGTTAAGAATTAAGTGCTTACCATTATGTAAATTTACTTTTAATTTATAACACCTAACTCATCCCCGACACCAATATTAATGCTCAAGTTTTGCAAAAAAAAAAATCAATTTTAAAACTGAAATTCCTAGCTTCTTTGACAACTACAGTCCAAAATGAATTATTTTCACAAAGTACTATTCAAACTTAGTAAGTTATAAAACAAAGTATTTGTAGAATTAATAGGAGGGTCCAGTAACCATGGCAACCTTTTTTACAAACCTGGCCGGTGCTTTTTCCTTGCCTTCTGTCGTTGCTAGGCAACAAGAAATCAACGGTCAGAGGAAAATCCGGGAATCTTTGTTGTATACGCTATACGATATGCCACGCGGTGGTTATATTTTCGATATGTAGAACATATACGGTAACAAATTATAAATAAAATCCCACTCTTTATTGGATGACCCTCGTATGTGGCTGACTTATATAAAACATGTGATAATAACGTTGTGTATAGCGTATTTGGAATTTATCTATATTTGGACAAAATCTTTTGATTTATTGTTTGTGATGTTGAGGCTAGCCCGTTGACCATCTACATGGGAAATGGCTGTTCACATGGCTGCCGCTGGTGTTGTCTTTGGTGATGACTAGTTTTGTGTTGTCTCTTCCCCACACGGTATCTTGGGTTGGATCTGGAATTGAATTGTGTCAGTTCCTGAGAATTTTCCTCTTTACTTTTTTTAATTGTCTTCACTGCACCTGCTATTGTGTCGTGTGGCCGCTGTAAATGTCTCCCCCATACATCATGATAGTGCAAATTATATATTTTCTGGTCATTTGGGGTCGTTGTGCTCATTCTTATTCAGCTTCAAAAACATTAAAGTCAGTTGAACTCGTTGGTAGTGGGGTAGTGGGTAGTGTTGGAACCATACCTTACCGCACATGAAAAGAGTCATATAAACCGACTCTGCTATATTTACGTATCTTTGGTGTATTCTGTGCTATCAGAGAGTCTTCCTTCAGATCCAGTTTGGTTGTTACTGTTGTGCTGTAATGGAAATTAACTTCATTTTGTTAACGACAACGTTATCTACTTTATCCATGGGTTATCTCATTATTGATCTTATACAGTTCCTTTGTTCTGAAATAAGTTTTTCGTTTTTAGATAAAATCTTTTCCTGTAAAGAAAGAACTTGCATAATAATGGCGCCAATACCCTTATAACTGACTATCAGTCATGTCCTGGTTTATATCTTTTTACTTATTTCTTCCAATTTTGAAATGAAGCCGTAAAATTAGCCAGACTGTCGCCTTGAAGATTAAAATCTTCTTCTAATATAAACGCATCCATACCAAATTTAGTGCGAGAGACGTGCGTTTCTGTATTTAAGTTCTGCAGTGTCGCTAAACCTCAAAAGTTTGAAAGAAATAGTTATGATTGGCAGGTCTCGGTAGGCAATGAGCGTCCCTCTCCGAGCCACACTTTCTGTCATATTCCGCGGGATACAAAAGCTGCAGACATCAGGTAAGAGACGCTTACATATTAACTCGCTAGCGCAGGCGTCCTCCATAAAGCCACCTCAACCCCTGCGTCTCAAGAAAGGCGACAGACAATGGCACCAGGAAAGAAATGTCCGATGCAGCAAGAAGCCACAAAAAGCCAAAACAACTCAAAGGAATGGAAGCCAGACTCCGCTAAGATTCTTGTCACTATGACAAGTTTGTCTTAGTTTTAGAATAATTCAGATATTTTACCAGATATACATCAAATGGAATGAGGTTACTTAAAATCAATATTTAAGTAGTGACCTCAATGCTTTAGAACCAGAATCAACATTGAAACACTGACTAACTGGGTTGATGAGATCTTCGGGGACGAATTGTCCACCAGCAGTTGCATAAAGATCCGTTCTGTGTGGCCTTGGTTATGACTTGTGTGGATTATTTTAGCAGCTCTTTGGTTCTCTACATTTCTCGTTGTTTCCAGCTGGAGAACTGTACTGTAGTCAGTTGTGGTTTAAATCAGATGTGGCCTTCACAAAAACGGCAAATGTAATTTTTGTGTTTTTATGGTTGTACGCAGAAATGCTGTCGTATGTTTCTTTATTCCAATTGTACAGGACACGACTTCAGTAAAATCTATGAAACCCGACATCATTGAAATCCGTAGTATGTACATGTATACTAACTAAATCTAAATTCTGTAGGACGCGACTTTATACGTTATTAAATCTGTAGAGCACATTAAACTTTACTGATCACAATGCCATTTGTAATCTGAGAGCATGACGGCAGTTTTGGTTCTTCTTGGTTGTTTTATGTGTTGTTTGTTGCTATGTCTGTTATTGATATATTGTTTGTGATGTTCGGGCTAGTCCGGTGAACACCTATGGCTTCCGCTGGTAACGTCTTTGAAGGTGACTAATTTTGTGTTGTCTTTTTCCTATATGGCATCTTGGGTGGGATCTGGGATTAAATTGTGTCAGTCCTGAGAATTTTTCCTACTTTTTTTTATTTGATCACTCATACCTAGTTTGGAAACCAGAGTTCTTGAGAAGGTAATTAGAAATAATGCAAATCAAGTATTGTCAGTTCTATATGCGAATATAGTCCGATTTATTGTGCTTGATCATTTTTTTTACTTTAAACCCATATTTGCCCTCTAGACTTGGTGAGAACGTGTAACTGAGCTCTGCTCATAACAGATATGGTGACTGATTTGCTGCTTCCGATTCTTGTATGGTTTAAGACAGATGGATATTCCAGATCATTGCCTATCTTTTTATACTGAACATCAAAAGAAACGCATACAATGTATACGCCCAATTTATTTGACGGTATAGGTATATGCTCTTATTTAGACATTTTAAGTTACTTTGTTTATGATATTCCGACAGAATGAGCACCTTAACGCATCGATATTCCATAAACTTTAGAGACCAGAACGCTTGCTTTTGTGATGGGGGTTAAACTTAAAGTCACCATACTTTCAGAAGCTGAATTTTTAATTCCATAAAATGCTCAGCCAATTATTTTCTCCAGACATAATGTCCGCAGCAAGGATAAGAAACAACGAAAAAGTCAAAGCAATCGAGCCTTGCGGTTTAGAGAAACAATCAGGTGAAAGTTGGCAGTAGAAACAGTAACACTGGCTCACCACTGGATTTCCCATAGACCTTTTAACACTCTGTATTTCTTGAAAAGAACAGAAACCATTCATACGAAGCGGTTAAATGAATTTACAAGAGTAAAATAAAAAGATTTGCAAAGAAAATTTTCGTAGAACTGCAGAGCTTTTGATGTTATTGGACTTCCCAATTTGCTATTGGTTTAATTGCAAGGGAGATAATTTGACAAGTGTTAAACTTCAAACTGCTGTCATGTTCCTAAGAAGAATACCATGGTAATAAAACTGACGTTTTTTTCATAACCACACATTAGAGCCGCGTTTTGGAAACAATTTGTTATAAGGCCAAAGGAAAGACAACTCTTACAACAACTTTTAATGTTTCACAATAAATTGAGATAACTCTTAATCAAGGTTTAATTTTGCAAGAGGCTAAGTTCATAATGTTGGCAGACGTCAGTAGTATTTTCTGCTGTATGTGAATTAAAGCCATATATCAGCTGACAGAAGAAAACTGAACCTAAACTTGTATGCGTTTCTTTACTTCTTTACTTATTACTTCATTAACTCAGTTTTCTTATTTGTTAAAGCACACCAGAGGTGGAGCTGTACAGGTATATTACAATGTTTACCATAAAGATCCTAAGTTTTGGGGCAGATTAGTCTGTATAAACAGTGGAAACCGTGATCGGACTGCTCTTTAGGAACCAGTCTGATCACGCTCTACACAGTTGCCATTTCATATGTGCATTTTTGTAGGCATTACTCTATGGCAGAACCGAAATAACAGGAGAATAAATAGTAGGCAAGGACCGGCTGTGCTTGTAGCAGGTGCAGAATGGGGTTTGTCTGTTTATGGATTTTTTAGTATCCTCTATCCTCGATCAATCACTTTTTTTTCCTTTTCTTTCCTCCTCTGTTTGGGTGACGGCTCGATATAAAATGAAATTCTTATAGATCCGTTAAATCCAAAACAACCAACCAATCAGCATTTCAAGGGAATTAACTGCAACAGTACTTCTGTCAATTTCTCGGATTTTGTGATTTTTTCGAACTGTAACATTGTTTTGCAAGGAAACAAAAAGGTGATTTTTTTTATAATTTTTGTCTTATTCTGTGACATACAATGTAACTTTTACAGAAATAATGTGCATAAGCATGCCCCATTGATTAAATATATTTTCCATGAATTGTTTCTTAAAATTCAATTTTCTTGCGTTGTTTTTTTTTAAATGAAAAAAAAAACTTATTATCCAGATAACTGCATTTTTATCACCATTCAGTTTCAAATAACCAAAACTATAGGTTGTGTGATTAACTGAAATGAAAGTGCATTATGGACACACGCTCGGCGCCCCGTTCCTGCAGTTATGGATCCGTTCCGCTGGAGAATTGAAATACACACAATGAAAGTACATTCGTGTGCTAGAGATATGAATTTAAATGAAAAATGTGTAAAAATGTATGTAGAAATACCAAAGTTTGGTTTTTAGGAAAACAAAACGGTGAATTATTTTTCTTATCCATATATTTGATAGCATTTTGGGTTATTCAGCTGGTATGATGATATGAATGGCCCGCCAATGTTTTTATTCAGTATCCTTCTACCTTAAATAGATATTGGAGGTATCACTTTAGTCGCCAAACACAGTAGTTTTCCTTTGCACGATGATCCTCAAGTAGAGAAACCTTAAGCACGAGATACCTGTAACGTGCAAGTAAAACGAGAAACAATGATCAAAATCTAATACAATCAGATCCCATATCCAACCTTGAAAGCCAAAAGGGACACTGGGCACCGTGCTATAAGTGACAGTGCATTGTGCTCATGTACGGTCGATAAAGCTTGTGGGTTATCTCGTCGTACAAGTGGGCGAAATATGCTCTTTCTTACCTACTGAACAGAGTTTGTTCTATTTTTAGCGGTGCTGGAAAATTCTTTCTTGCACACAGGATAAGGATATACGCGTGCTTCCCCTGTACCTACAAATCTTATCTCACCCATGTTATCTCAACTAGGACCGGATAAAAATCACGAGCGTTCAATGCATTGGTTGTAATGGAGGTCACGTATCTGCGTCGTCAAGTGCCGTTGGCGTTTGAGATGATTACGTCACGAAGACGGCAAAATGACGTCTGTTTATGCATGACAGACGTTGACGGAAAGAACCGAATGGCGATCGTTGAAAGCGGCGCCTTCTTTTAAAATCAAATAGAAACTTCTGAGGCACTAAACTTACGCATTTTAACAAGTTTTAAAGATAATGCAAAACATGGTGTGCAAGAAAAAGTATCTATCATGGGTGTGAGGTGCGGATAGAAAAATCCGTCACTCGGGATCACTGTTCAGCATCACACGGCAAGCCTCGTGATGCAGAACAGTGACCCTCGTGACGGATTTTTCTATCCACACCTCATACCCATGAAAGATACTTATAGTCTTGCCCAAGGGCTGGGACAGCTCACACGAGCTTGAATTCTGTAAATCACTACGCGCTCAATGAAATCCGGTGCGACCGGCTTGGCGATTCTATGAGGGATTCGCCAGCGTTTCCACATCAATAAAATCCCCAAAAGGTAATTCGTTCCTTATAATTCCATTATTATTAATTGTTTCTATGTCTTAAAGACGGAAACAAAACGAAATAAACAATACTTCACCGTGACAAACACTGTTGGGGGTGCCGCCATTATGAAGACATTACCAACTGACGTTTGAAATTACGTAGATATTACGTCACAATTTACGTCATACATGCGCTTACTGTAATCCTCTCAATACAATTTTTGTTCTTTAATGTGAATTTAACATAGAAATTCCATAAAAGCAGATTTGCCAAGGACCTAGTTTTTACATGTTTGATCACTTCAGAAGCCACGTGGCTGACGCGGTTGTACTACTTATGTTTGTACACGTTCGCATGAAATAATAGTTCCCTGTTCAGTTTTAAAAAAAAATGTTATCGTAGGTAAGAAAAATAATCACTCTCTCGTTTCCGACACACCCCGTATGCCCTCGGGTTGGGTGGGATTTCCCTGTCCGCATCGGAGACCACTGATACGAGATTCTATTTGTCTCTTGTATGACAATACAGTTGACAATCCTGAATACGTGTACTATATTTGAAATGTAAAAAAAAAAAAAAAAAAAAAAAAAACCGCAAACATGTATTGTGCTTATTCGAGCACTGACCACAACTTGATCCCTATCAGTAGGTTATCCTTTAAGAAAACACTTCTAAAGTTACCCCGAAGTTCTTGAACTGTATGAAACTGGTGACAGGATCTTAAAGCAAACAGATAAGCCTTTAATTTAACTGTAAACTGCCTTCTGACAAGATGGTAAAGACGTCAAACAGTGACATACAGAAGCATAACTAGTGACATTATAGTAACAAAAAGAAGCAGAAATACAGGTTGTTGTGAAGTCATCATACACTGAAAATAGGAAAGACAGTAACCAGACAGTCATCTCTTCGGACGACTCTCTTCAGGATATGTGGGCATGTGAAAACTTAAAGCCTTTGTTCAAAGGTCTGGACTGCAAATCCGTGACGCAAATGTCATATGTCGACAGTCGAATGGAGTTAAGAACTTAAAAACTCTGCTTTAGCGGAAAATGACAGTAATATCGTTCCGAGACAATGTACAATGCAGATGACGATAGCACAATATAACAAATAAGATTCGCGTCAAAAGATGTTGGCTAGGTTTAGCGTTGCAGCTTCGTAAAACTTGTTCAAGTAAAATAATAAGGTTTCCATATCCTACCCTCATAACCAAAAGGGAAAGAAGCATATGTATAAACTGACAGCAATTTACAGTAAACCAAACATACAGCGCTTTCCAATACAGGTGATCTTTCTGCTACCCAACTAAAAGCACGAGTCACACAACAGATGAACGAACAACTGACTATTATGATGCAATGCGATGTTTCCGTTGTGGTGTCCAAATAAATGTAGTCTTTAAAACGATTTTGTATCATCCGTTGGGTCTTTATCATTCTGGTATATGTAAAAGAAAATTTGTAAATATAGATATTTTGTGTGTTTGGTATACATTTAGTTAAAACTAGCCTTTGGACCAAGTACCTGGGAAAAGCTGTTTCTTTTGTTACCTACTCCTATTGTCTTACTGTATCTTTTGTTACTTCATATTACTATTTGGTGCCATGGGTGGCATTTGGAATTTTACTGTGTTAGTTTCCGATAATTGCCTGTCTACACTACTAGGGAAAAGAAACTAGCTCTAATTACTTGAGCTAGTTTAATGTGCGCAACATCTCTTCAGATGCCAAGAAGATGAAAAGACAATGATCAGGACCGCTGCAATCAAGTTTAAAACAAAGTAGATGTTCTGTATGCGAAGATGCTCCTAACTCATTAGCGTGGCATCATAGTAGAAATATGAAAATACCCAGAAAAACAAAGAAAAAGAAAACATTACAAAGAAAAAAAAACAAGAAAAAGAAAACATCAAAGCACAAACCACCAAATACAGCCAAAGAAGAAGAAGAAGAAAGGGGAGAGACAAACGCAAACAGCAAAATAGAACAGTAGACAAACCCAGTGGAAATTCAGTCCAATACATAGGAACTGTACACCAATACAACAGCCATCATTAAACTTTACAAAAGACAAAAATATATTATACATTTATTTTAACATACTTTTTTTTTATATTTCAAACCGCAATACAATACACGTGATAATGCTAGAAATATAAAAACGAGATGAGCATTTAGAACGGAAGTTGCTTACGCCTCTTTAAGCGCAACCTCGCACTCCTCTAACCTGTAGCAAAACCAAAAGGATGTAAAGGTGCAGGGTTTTTGCTCTCTTTTGCACATACCATGCCTTAAATAGATAAAAACTCATCCATCTAGATTATCCAAGAACGCCATATATTCCAGACATACATACAAAATTTGGCTTGAAATAGACACTGCATCAAATGTATATGATAAGGGAGGCTAATCTTCAATTGATATATTCGTATTGACTTCAAGTATCCATGTTTCTTTACGTTGAGCCTTTGTGTTATTTTGTCTTTTGTCGTAGGTGTCCTTTATTCATCACAGATATGAACAGTTACCTAATTATTGGAAATAAAAAAAAATAGCAAGAAACAAATCGCATAGCATCCGCCCTTATTTCATAACTGACCTGTTATTGTAAATTAATCTGTCAAATTTCTGTCCACTATCTTCTCGGCATGAATAAGTCCCAACACCTTCTTGAAATGTATCTAATTATAGGTGAAGAATATAGAAAAATGGTATTGCTTTCGGGACAAGCATCCAGACTGGCTTATATACAAAACATTTGAGACGAGGTATTTATGAATAATGATAAAAGTTTAGATCCTTTAAGAGCAAAGAAAACATTCATAAGTAAGAAGTTGGGCCATACCGCGGTTTCGGCTATTCAAGCCTCATCAGTGACCCTTTAAATCTGGCACAAGGAGCCAGAGGAAAAAAACAGTAAATTTGCAGTTTTAACATGGCAGTCGTCTCAAAGACTGATATAAGTCGAAAATTACCAAAATATTTCAAATTTGTTTAGAAAATGAATCTAAACGTATGATCATTTCTGACTTCTCAGAATATATTCCATGATCTCAAAGGACCAAAAGGAAAATATAATCTGCACTATAGATGAGTGCGGGGAGACTTTTTACGGCCGCCACACGGCACAACATCCAGCTGCAGTGATAGTAAATAATGATAAAAGTTTAGATCCCCCAAATGTTTCTTTGCTGCTTTGATGTTTCTTTGCTGCTTTGATGTTTGCCTCTCATATTTTTATTTAGAGCTTTCAAGAAGATATCACCACTCTTTTCTTGCCGTATAACACAGGGGGGAGGGGGCTGTTCAGAGCAGATTCGCGATACTTTTCAGTCAGTCTTTTTCTGGAATTTAGACACAGGAAATCACAATAAATATCGGTTTGAAATCTTTCCAACATATTAACAAAATATCTGTATTTGGTATTTTTGTCTTGAATAGAAAACAAAACCAGAACAAATAAAAATCGATGTTTTTATGGTCGACTTCTGTCCCCTTATCGATACCATTTTTTTTATATACCCTGTGTTGATTTATACAGACGCGCATGTATATTAGTGAATTAACATCATTTACATTATTTAGTTCTGTAGATGGATAAATGTATACCATATCAACTTGAATCCCAACAAATAGACCTGCTCCCTTTCCTGTTATATCTTATGAATACACCCATCTCTAGTTATTAAGGTGCTCCGAACATATATTACAATTAGGGTTACTGGTACAAAAATATTTTAGTAAAATTAAAGGTAATCAGATTCAAACAAAAGTCATCAAAAAAAAATTCTGCAGCCATTTCGGGGGAATTGTTTGCATTCATTGAGTTTATTATTATTGTTATTATTATTATTTGATTAATTAATGCAAAAAATGATTAAATAAATAAACGGAAGTTTTAGAAATTCTTTACAGGTGTTAATGCTCTTTAAATGGCATCAACCTTTGGTGCTTTCCCATTTATTAGCACTGAGTGTATTTGGTGCTTTCCCATTTATTAGCACTGAGTGTATTTGGTGCTTTCCCATTTATTAGCACTGAGTGTATTTGGTGCTTTCCCATTTATTAGCACTGAGTGTATTTTTGTCTTTCAACCTCAAAAAAAACAAGGTATTAAAGTTATTTTCATCGCCTGTGGTTTGTTAACCTGTCCAGAGCATTGGATATCTGGACACACTGGCGTCATAAACAGCGCGATCCAATACAAAATCTTAAGATTAAGCCACTGAAGGAAAGCGGATTATTGTCGGATTATGAACCGTGCCACGAGAGATGTGCAACTAGCAAAGTCTCGGACTAGCGTGTGTACCCGCCCAGGGCCTTCTTTCTTGGCATCAACAATAAATCCAGAGGCATGTGCATAGCGATAAATAAAAACTCTGATCGGACTACTCAGATGCGCCGGTTGATATGAATATTCATAGTTCAAACGTCCTCAATGCACCTTTTCTCCTACCCTTGTTCCTTGTTTGTAGAGAACTTAGTGTTTCGCTCATCCCGGCTAGTTCCGTTTGTCCTTTACTTGTGCTGAACATGAACTGAAAAATTTACCCTCCCGTTTTTTTTTTGTTTTTGTTTTTTGTTTTTTTTTCATTATCATTATTATTTTTTTAACAAAATTTATTTTTAGCCATACGTGATTAAAATATTGAAATACGTACTTTGCACATGCTTTTTGAAGTTAGAAGATCCGCTGTTGGAACTGAAATCTAAATGTACAAACCGCGTTAAATGTAGCCACGTAGCCCTCATTACAAGAGTGAAACAATTCCCACAAATGTAAAAAATAGCCATCAGAGGAGATGGCAAATCCCCCGACCGAAGACCCCCATGGGCCTTGGTAAAAAGGGTGCACTTCAAAACACATATTAGTAATATATTGTCGTTCTTTTATGCTTCTGATTGACATTAACTGTTAACAGATGCATGATTATCTAACACTCAGACTAAAACAGTATGCTTGACTGCTAAAAAGAGGTAATATCTCAAACAGCCACCTTATACACAAATGTATAGCATACGATACATTAAACTTTCAAAATGTGTGAATAACTTCTAAAGTACAAGCCCTACAAATCTAATTTTGAGCTCTCTAGTAAGTGAATTTGGACAAAGAATCCAAATCTGGAAAAAAAAAAAATTTGGGGGGGGGGGGGGGGTGGAAGCGGGGTGCGGGAGGGGTCACGGGAATGTGGAGGGGTAAGAGAGAGTTAGGAACTTAGGAACACTGATAAGATATCACAGCATGATCATCAATATTCCAAAAGGTACACGGTTATTCAAATTCTGGAGCTGGCCAGGGTTATGGAGCAGAGACTCCAACAGCAGCTCAAACTACCAAAGGGAAATAATTCACTGAGTCTAAAAGCAAGAGTTATCATTCATGTATGAGACAAATTGTCATGACCTGTTCTGCATATCTGTGAAGTATCATGAAAATATTTCAAAAGGTATTCAAGCTATGGAGCGGACACCTAAAATCATCAAAGGGAAATAACTCCAAAAGTAAGAGAGCAAGAGTTGTCATTCTTATTCGCGACACATCATCATGACCTGTTCTACATATCTGTGAAGTATCATGAAAATATTCCAAAAGGTATTCAAGTTATAGAGCGGACACGAAATCAGACCTAAAACCATCAAGGGGAAATAACTCAAAAAGTAAGAAGGCAGGAGTTGTCATTCTTGTTCGCGACACATCGTCATGACCTGTTCTACATATCTGTGAAGTATCAAGAAAATATTCCAAAAGGTATTCAAGTTATAGAGCGGACACGAAATCAGATCTAAAACCATCAAGGGGAAATAACCCAAAAAGTAAGAAAGCAAGAGTTGTCATTCTTTTTCGCGACACACCGTCATGACCTGTTCTACATATCTGTGAAGTATCATGAGAATGTTCCAAAGGGTATTCTAGTTATAGAGCGGACACGAATCTGCCAAAAAATCACACCTAAAACTATCAAGGGGAAATAACTCAAAAAGTAAGAAAGCAGGAGTTGTCATTCTTGTTCGCGACACATCGTCATGACCTGTTCTACATTTCTGTGAAGTATCATGAAAATATTCCAAAGGGTATTCAAGTTACAGAGCGGACACGAATCTGCCAAAAAATCACCAAAGGGGAGATAATTCAAAAAGTACAATAGCAAGAGTTACCATTCTTGTACGCGACACATCGTCATGACCTGTTCTACATAACTGTGAAGTATCATGAAAATATTCCAAAGGGTATTCAAGATATAGAGCGGACAAGAAAGTGTTTACGGACGGACGGACGGACGGACGGACGCCAGGCTCATCGCTATATCCCCCGAACCTTTCGGTCGGGGGATAAAAACAGAAGAAAAAAAAACTGAAAAAAATGTGAAAAACTCCAACACAATCTTAGGTCAAAAGTAATATTTTCGTAACAAATATAAAGGCACTAGAAAATGTGTTTATGAAACACTATGCTCTCAACCATATGTTTGCCTCTAAAGAAGGCTCGTCCCATAATGTTTAAGTCAGAAAGGGGTTTTAATCGGTTCATCTACATCGTAGCCAGCAACTGTGTGCCATAGATAACGAACATGGTTTAGCGGTTCTTCAGATATTTTGTCCACAAAGTTATTCATATAGCGTCTTTGTATACAAAATGCCTAATGCCTATGTCCAAAATATGGGAAAATTCTATAAAAAATTTATGAAGTGGGCTCAAAAGTTAACAAGGATACATAGGCTTACAATGCACTTAGTTGAAAAAGGAGTATAACTCAATATTTTTTTTTCCAAAGTTAGTCAGGTCATCTGCACCTTAGGCAATACCTTTCTGCAAAAAGTCATGCTCCTACCATCAGAGGTTCTCCAGATATTTTGCTTACAAGGTTCCACAGGCTTACAATGCACTAAGTTGAAAAAGGGTAACTCGGTCAAAAACTCACGATTTTGTTTTCAAAAGTGTATCAGGTCATCTACACCTTAGGCAATGCTTTCATGCGAAAAATCATGATCCTAGCATCAGGGTTTCTTGAGATATTTTTCTAACAAGGTTCCATAGGCTTAAATGCATTAAGTTGAAAAGGGGCATAACTTGATCAAAAATTCACATATTTTTTTTAAAGTCAATCAGGTCATCTACACCTTGGGTAACCCCGGAACCGTTCGGGTGTTCCTTTCTCTTCGGTGTTTAGTATGACCTAACCCTAACCCTGAGGTTCTGCTTGTCTGAATACCTTCGGTCGGGTTGCCGGCCTACACCTTGGGCAATGTCTTCCTCCAAAACACCATGATCCTAGCATCAGGGGTTCTTGAGATATTTTGCTAACACGGTTCCTCAGGCCTACAATGCACTAAGTTGAAAAGGGGGTATAACACGATCAAAAATTCACATTTTTTTTCAAAAGTTAATCAGGTCATCTAGACCTTATGCAATGCTTTCCTGCAAAAAATCATGATTCTAGCACCAGGGGTTCTCCAGATATTTTGCTAATAAGGTTCCATAGGCTTACAATGCACTCAGTTGAAAAAGAGGCATAACTCGGCCAAAAATTCACGATTTTTTTTTCAAAAGTTAATCAGGTCATCTACACCATAGGCAATGTCTTCCTGCAAAAAAATCATGCTCCTTACATCAGGGGTTCTTAAGATATTTTGCTAACAGGATTCCATAGGCGTACAATGCTATTAGTCAAAAAAGGGGCATAACTCTAGAAATACATGACCAGCGGAAAAAAAAAGAAAAAAATACGCGTTTGCTTAATTTTCATGTACATGCCACATATGAAATTTCAAGATCCTAGCTAAGCGATTCTTGAGTTTCCTAGCTGCTTAAAAGTGTTCGGGCAGACGGACGGACAGGTCCAAACCAATATGTCCCCTCAACTTCTCCGAAGTTGGGGGCATAAAGAAAATACCCCAATCATATGGAGAAAAGTCCCAATTTCAAACCAGAAAAATTGAGATATAGATTCGTTCGGCTAAGCCTCCTACGCCATAGCCAATAAATATTGTATGGTACGATACTGCTGGATTTTCCTAAGGTTCCATTCTGAAATGCAACGTAATTTGCAAAATACATGTAGTCATATTTGTCATAACAGTGAAACAATAAATATGTATATCTATTTACCGACTAACAGATATATGACAAAAAAGATTTATGTAATACATGTTATAGAAACATACGTAAAATAGGCGATTTATAACATAGCACATTGATTTATTTAAGAAATATAAAAATGCATGTTGCAAGAATCATAATCATTATTTACATGTATTTAGTTAGCAGTTAATAGCCGTTAAGATCAGCAGATATTTGCACTTGAGAAAAAGAAAATGATTTAAAATAGGGTAGAAAGAGTGTGAGTACTTGTCTTGCTACTTACAAACACCCATGCCCATATATGACTTAATGAATATTTGATACTACATGATCTTAAGGCCAATTTAAAGCCCAAGCCAAATCATGAACATAAAACACAAATAACAGCAGCGAATGGTGTATTAAATAATTTACACTCCATGTGATTTTCTGTTCAGTATTGGCAAATTAAGTGTTTTAGAAGATAATATATTAGACCGCCTGTCTTCAGTCTTCCCATTAAACGAACCTCTATTACACTGGATATTATATATTGTATAATAAACTAAGTCGGTAGCTCTATTACAAACCAAACTTAATCTTGATCTAAGTATTGTTAATCTCCTTTCATGCGAGTCCTGAGAAAATCCATATTGGAAATAGGCGACCTGCGCATTATCGACAGCCTGTACGCAGGAACAGTCTGATTATCACGTGCCCAAGTGCCCAATAAAGCCCAAACTGAGTATACTGTGACTAGATTGAGCGTGTGGGTAGGTTGGTGTGATTAAGAACAGTCTACATATGCCTTAAGACAAGTTCTCAAACCACTCCACCCGAATCACAATGGAACGGACAAAACAAGTCTATCTTAAGCGGTCGTGTTATATGTTGTATTAGTTATTTATCATATGACGTCGCTTCTGAGAGTGTAATAAAGCCATGCATTAAATTCGATAATCCACTAGTGGATTAAATATGCAAATTACGCCGTAACGATATGCGTTGACGTGCATAAAACGTCGCGTTTTCTAATGGCGAAATCGTGACGTTTTAATGCAAAATTTACTAATTAAATGCGATTTTGGTGTCATATGATAAATAGAATCTTGCATTCGTGCTCCTGTATTACTGAATTTATTAAACTCGTTGGGGAAAACCGATAAGCTGCTCGGCAAAGCCTCGCATCTTATCTTTTCCCCCAACTCGTTTAATAAATTCAATAATACATGAGCACTCATGTAAGATCCTCTATATAAAGTAAAAAAACAGAATGAACTTGTTTATTCACATAGTAGGCGACAAGTGAACAAGAAAGCTGAACTGTTCCATTCAAAGTACTAACTGTGTGATTTGATATGTTTTGTTTATGAGATAAGAGTCTACTTTCAGAAATTCAATTAGCGATTCATTAGTCAAAGTTTGTTCATAGACAACAGACAATAATAGAATGGATATTTTGTAGTTGTTAGTGTGTCAATGTATTAGGAACTGAACCGACTGAAAACTGGTACATGACTTACTGTTTTGAAATTATTTAATGAACTTCATGAAAATCTGCAGAGGTAACATCAAAGAATCTATCTATAGCGAGAGTGTAGAATCCATGGGATAAGAAACGAAACAGTGAATAACATAATATCAAAAGAGGAAAACGGTGAGGAGGACAAAGAAAGGATTATTTGTCTAACTCTGTGGTCACACAATAAGCTACACAGACTCTGTTCTGATAAAGACACAGAACAAAGGGTAGAAGAAGATGTCTGTGTCAACCCCGACCAGCGAGGACGATGAAGTTCATGACTTGGTGCTCATGTTTGCAAATTCACGCATTCCTAGAGGATCCGACGCATTCCAGACTATTCTAGAGGATTTAATGCCACTGAGGGAAGAGGCAGAAAAAGCAGAACTGGCGAAGAAAGATCAAGGTTTGGACGAGGTTGATTCTGGCAATATAGAACAAAGTGTAACGTCAAATGACAATTCACGCTCAAAATTAAAAACTCCCGAGGAGGCGCATGTGCGGTTTAATTCTCCAAAACACACAACTAGTTCTTCGAGTGTAATAGGAAAATTACACGATAAACGTCAAGTGCGAACTGATTCTCCGAAAATTAACTCTCACGTGCACTGGCCTAACGCAGAAAGAGACATTGCCTCTAGCCCCACACCAGGACAACTCCACCATGCTAGACTTTACATGAAAACTGTGCCAGCGAAACCATGTTTAAAACATGAGGATATCAATGTACAAACCTGATATCATTTAAACGGTTTTAGATAACAAATTCTAGTTGCGTTCATCTGATGAAGACCCTTAATAAGGAAAGGTAGTGCACAGGGTCTTTATTCAATCTGTGCATATAGCTTGATCTAGTATTTCAGGGATGTGTTCATCAAGATTTATCAAGACTTTGCAACAATCTTTAGGCAGGTGTATTTCGTAGAAGTATATCATTGCCTGATTATAGTTGTACTTGGTCGAAAATATTTTCCTCGCTGGCTATGACAGGTACAGGTTAGGTTTAATATACCAAACTGGTACTGTTTGTTGTACGCTACTACTCGTGTATTAACGTCTTGTACAAATCCTCGTGATACTTCTGCCAGAGTTTCTCTCAAGTCTCAAATTCTTTGAAGAAAAAAGAGAGAAAAATATCAGATTCTGGATCTTAGGTAATGAGAAACTAGTTATGTTGAAGTCTCCGTTTAACTTTAATACAGCTCACTTCATAACTTTTGTGTTATTCATGTTCATATTATTAACACAACAGGTTCAGGAATATCTTGCCAAAATTGAACTTTTATTACTATGTGTGACTTTCATATGTGCATGTGCAGTAGATGTAGTAAATTTCATTCTAAATATTTAAATGTTTTGTAGGCGTGTTTCAGAGATTATTTATTGCCCGATGAAATACATATACAAGGTCACAGGCTTGCATCTTATATATCTACCAGATCAGTAATGTCTTTTCCCGACTCTTCCCTCTTTCAGTTTAAACACTTAGGGGTTTACATTGGTGCTGACTGATGCATCATGGGAAAATATAATGACGATATTCAGAAAGTGACACAACCCTCGTCCAGTGAAACATGTGACCGATATTTTTTTTCAATTTGTATCTCCTATGCCATTGTGGTAGAATTACATTTGGTTTCTATATATTCTTCATTTCAGCTTTTCTAACTATATAGCATAAGAAATGTACAGAATCGGCTAGACACGGTGACAAAAAGCTTTTTTAAGTCGCATGTGCAGTAGGACGCTCCACAAAAGTTACGAAGTTGAAATGTCCTATCAGGTTATTTCCATAATAAGTATTGGCTCAACAGCGTAGACATTGATAAGAACTGCCGGTCTGAGCTGGACTCCCTTATCTTGGCCGTGCTCTCTGAAAGACTATACCCAGCAAAAAAGAATCGTCACTCCATGTTACGTCATTATTTTCAGAAAACGGGTCAGTTATAAATTATAAACATATAACTGAGAGCCGTGACGCGAGAAAACCAACATAGTGGTTGTACGCCCAACGCAGACTCAAATCAGCCTGGGCATCCGCCCAGTCTGATCTGTCTTCGCTGTCCGCATGGAGGTAACTTAGACACTAAGCTACCATTTAAGCGCTTAGCGAAGAGTCTGATCATACTGGGCGGATGCCCAGTCTGAGCTGAGTCTGCGGTGGGCGCACAACCGCTTTGTTGGTTTTCTCGTGTCGCGGCTCAATAAGGTTGTTGACTCATCTGTGGATCAATATCGTTTCATAAAAAAATATCAGGAAATCGATAGGAGTCAAAATAAAAATATCGGTCATTTGTCAGTTAACGTTAAGACTCACCTGCATATTGCTGTATTGTTGAGGACACCTAACTAATGTTTCGAACCATTGTACAATGTAGAAGCTGAGGGGAGAGGCTGGATCCTAGTGAAGACTTTTTCAGACCCCACAGTAGAGTATGACTGGCCATTCAAACTTGTGAAACTAAAGTTTAAACACATTTGTTTGGGAATAAATCAAGTTTAAACCCTACGTCTATTAAACCAGAAAAGAGGTCCCATTGCATTTCTCACTCGTCACCTCGTCTGCTATTTTCCTTCGTGAATTTTGTTTTAAAGATGTCAGGGCAATTACGCGTGTATGCCGAAACTTTCTTTCTATATAAATCGCCACTTGTTATTTTGTCATTTATGCACATTAGAAATAACTCGTAGATTTCACGGTAAAATTCCGGGCAACTTGCTGGCAGGCCCTTTACCGCAAACGGGATGAAATATTGAAACCGTATGCATTATAACAAAACCTTGCTTTAAACACGCATTAATTATAATTAAACTTCTTCAAATAAAAATCAAATGCGGAATTAAAGCAATGTTTTACACAAAAAAGTCATTTTCTATCCTAAAAAGTAACGCTATTTTCCAGCACTTTTCACGGTGAAGGACCTGGCAGCCAGTTGCTAGATCTTTTTACCATAATATCTGTGTCATTTTTTTACGGTGTATAATATTGTAGTTAAAATGGTCAAAGTACATAAATCAATTTCGAGGTAGAAAACCATTGAAACATTGACAAATCTGAAATGAGCCGCGACGCAAGAAAACCAACAAAGTGGTTGTGCACAAAGCACAGACTCGGATCAAACTGGGCATCTGTCCAGCCTCATCAGATTCTTTGCTTTGCGCTTAAAAGATAGCTAAGGGTCTTAGCTAGCTCCATGCGGGCAGCGAAGGCTCTGATAAGACTGGGCGGATGCCCAGACTGATCTGAGTCTTCGCTGGGCGCACATCCAGATTGTTGGTTTTGTCGTGTCGCGGCTCAATTTTGGTTGGTTGGTTGATTTGATGCTTAACGTCCACGGTAAACAACTAAGGTCATGTCGGGACGGTCAGTTAACCTAACCACACTATTCCTGGGCAGGCTTAGTCCTCCTAAGCGGTTAACCAGTACTAAGTGCACATACTTTCGCCAGTAACTGACAACTGTCCTTCTTGAATCAGCGGAAGGAGAAACGAAAGTATGTGGCCAGACCGGGATTCGAACCCAGGACCTCTGACTTACGAGTCAGGTGCCCTACCGATTGCGCTACCCGGCCCGGCTCAAATATTGAGATACACAGGCATTGACCACCATACATAGGTGTGATAAGGTGCTCTCGGGTAGTAACCTCTTTAAATACAGCCGAAGACCTACGTTCTTTTCTCTAACTCTGCTGTCAAGGCCCATGACTCACAGGCATAAGATAAGTTAAAGATACTAATAATAACGGCATTCCTAAAGGATATTCTAAGAAGAAACTTTACGTCAGGTTTGAAATTGATGTTAAAGAGAATGGACTTGGTTTAAACAATATTTTATTCAAAGAAATACATATATGTAATACAATGCATAATGGTACAGGATCTGGCAGTAAGCAAAGGGTTAAAAAACTGCTGGCTGCTGATGCTTTCACTTGTGACAGTGTTTAATATTTTACGATAAAATGCTTGAAACTTCTCAAATTTAAAGATTACGCAGTTAATTCGTATCATTTACTTTAAAAATGACGTCAGAAAAGAGTGTTACGTCTCTGAAACGCATGAGGCAATGACGGCGTTATCTTTTGCAATACTCTTTGAGACGGTTTTTTACTGTCTTACTATTGTTACGTCATCTACGTTGGTTTGCAATTATCATTGCAGTTGATGCTGTCACATAAAGCCTATTATGATGCCGGCGTCGACGCGAGTTAACGTCATGACCTCTGGTTGTTCATATCGGGTAGCTGCTTTACTGACGGTCTTTTGACCTTCCTGTAAACCATGCACGTCGTCTGAGATTATGAATTGCCGTAATAAACGCATAAAATTATCTCGCGACGTTACTTTCTGAAATTTCAGCATTTAACTGGCCCCAAACTCTGCACCTTTTTGCGATATTTATGCGCTGTAAGCCAAATAAAGCTACAGACCGAGTTCAAGCTTTTAAAATTCAATTTGATATTGTAAGAGAAATGTATCGTCAGAAAACTGTATTCATAAAGTGATCCATCTCTATGTAAACTGCACTATAAAACCCGAAGAGCATATGCTTATTCCAAACCGATTCGGTTGAACGATTTCAAGTTTGAGATACGGACAATATCAAGTATAAAAGAATATATATGTTGTAAAATTGCGATGGACGTAGCTGCATTTGCTTTTGAGATATTCAAAATTATTGGGTGGAAGTTTTTAAATCCTTTCAGTAACTATAAGCCATCTCCTGAAACAATCTGGAAATTACAATATGCGTGAATGGCTATGCACAAAGAATATCAAACCAACAGAATGGACTTAAACACTAGGGTCGACATAGATCTAATTTAGCACATAAGATTACAGTCAACAAAGCGTGAATGTGTATCAAGGGTACAAATTAATTCAACAACCACAGAAACCAATCTAAAACAAAACTGTATGCCAATTTTGGTGACTGTAGGTAAAATAATTATCGAGAAATGGACTTAAACGCTGGGGGTCGATGTAATTTCGGACGGACGGATGAAAAGAATGGCTGACAGACTGACGGGCAGAAAATATGACGATATCGAAGATACAATAAAATCTAGTTTAAAATTTAGGCATGTCTTCGGCCGCCCTAGTTGTGCTAGCAAAGTTTATCTTTGTCCATTCCTTAAATATTGTCTTCCCACCTCTTCTTCTTTTTCCTTTCACTGTGCCCTAAAGAACTAGGCCAGATGATCTTAAGACGTGGCTAAACCACCTCAGTTTCCGTTTGTTGAACATGGTCAAGATTTCGTTGTATTCTCCAATGGCTGCTTGGATCTTTCTGCGAACTTCCTCATTAGTTACATGGTCCTTATACGAGATGTCCAGTAACCTTCCGTAGCACCTTTTTTCTCTCTAACTCTGCTGTATGTTTCCATGACTCACAGCATACAGAAATATGGATATGACAAAGAAGAGCATCAGTTTCGCCTTTGCTCCCAGAGATATGTTGTTCTCTCTCCATATTGACTTCAGTTTTGAACTTCAGCTTGTGCAATCCTCGAGAGAACTTCTGGTTTTGAGCCATCATCTGAGATAATTGCTCTAAGATATTTGAAGCTCTACCTATTTCAAACTTCTGTCCTTTAACCATGATCTCTATCTGGATGCCATTGGCACCGGTTGTCATAAGTTTGGTATTCTCAGAACTTATCTCCATTTTATACCTTGTGCAGGGTTTGTCGAATTATTCAACTAGAGCTTCTAGTTCCTGCTCTTCCTCGGCAAGAGCACCAATGTTATCGATAAATCGCAGATTGGTAATAGTTCTGCCGCCTTTGCTAACCTTTCCAGATTGTTCTTCCAGAGCATCAGACATAATCCTTTCGAGACACATGTTGAAAAGGGTGGGTAAAAGAAGGCATCTTTGCCTAACTTCAACTGTTGTTCTGGGTCATTCTCCTGTGATGCAATTCATCTGAATTGCACCTATAGCCGTGTCATAGAATCGTTCAAGGACACGAACTAGATATGCATTGATAATGTACTTCCGCATGGTAGCCCATAAAGCTACCTACCATACCATGTAAACTGCTTTTTGAAATCTTTGAAGACATGGTACAGGTTCTGCTATGTTAAAGGTACTTTTCTCACAAGATCTGATCCGTGGTGCTCCTTCAGGCTCTGAACCCCAACTGTTCTTCAGCGATTATCTCTTCAGCTTGGGGTTTAAGCCTCTTCAAGATGACTTTCAGAATGATTTTGCCCGGTTGACTGATGAGGCTGATGGTTCTGTAGTCCTAACAGAGGTGTAGGTTGCCCTTTTGGGGAGAATCATCAGCGACTGAGTCCATGGAGTCCGCCATTCTCCTGTTCTTTAGATCTTGTTTCACTTGGTAGGTACAAACATTAATTATGGTGTTCCCTCCTGCTTGAACAAGTTCTGCAGGTATATTATTCATCTGATAGACATTTCGCAGACTTATCCTGGATAGTTGTGGAGCTACCCTGTGTCTCTGAAATTAGATAATTCACCAGTTGATATGCTCTCAAGCTGTTGATTTTGCTCATGCAAGTTTCAATCTCCTAGCACTGCCCTCTTTGCTTTCTTCAGAGCCTTCTGAGCCCTCTTTTTAGTTTCCCTGTTTTCTTTCGCTCCTTCTGCTTCATGCTGGCCCTTCTTCGAGTCCCTCCTCTCATCACAGAGTTCGAGAACATCTCTGGTGACCCAGGGCTTTTTCCTGCGACGGTCCTTCCCAAGTATCTCAGTGTCTGTGTCAGTCACTACTGTATTGTAGGTGGTAATCATGCTATCTATGCCCATGTCATCATCCCTCAGACCACTGAGTGGTACAAATTTCACACCTATTGTTGCTCGAAATGTGCCTGCCACATCTGGATTTCTTACATTCTCAGTCAAACCTCATTCTTTGTAGCCTTCCACAGGCGAACTCGGAAGGTGTTCACCACCAGGTCATGGTCACTTCCTACATGTCTGCTCCAGCAAAGCTCCTTGTCCTATGAATGTGAACTGATCGGAAAAATACAGTAGTTTAAAATACAAGCAGATTTCACAATGCTGAAGGATTCATTTCTCATGTTTGTTTTCATGAATTAACAACGTTACATTACATGTCTGTTTCTGCAGAGTGAAGCTCTTTCTGCGTTAGATTCATATATCTCCATTGTAATTAGACTATGGTGGTGTAAAACTTATTTCAACAGAATGTGATAGGAGGATCATTTAGCTATATGTGTATCATGGCAATGGTGAATTTCGTTTTCATTCTGCTTTAGGTAATAACAAGAGAAAAAAGAAAGTACAAATTTGAAGAAAAAAAGGAAAACATATTAAAACAGTTCGGTACCGCTTTGGACATAGGAAACAGAGCCTTATTTATTTTTTTTTTTTTTGTTGTTGCTAACTATTTCTGTGTTATCCAGGGGAATGGTTTACAGAAGTACTGAATGTATGATAAACAAGGAGGTCCGTTAGCACCGAAGATTAAGCGCTGGCCTACTGATCTAGCTGTCATTGGCTCGAGCCCCGCTGAAGGCGGGAATTTTTCCTACCGGAGTTCCATTGCACACAGTCTTACATTATCACCCTCCTATCGTCCTAATATGACTAAAATAGTGTTGAAAAGGGCGTAAAATCGCAAGTCATCCATTCATCTATGACAACTTTTCATGATACTGCTCCATCAGGTACTACACAGTTTAGTTTTCTCTGGTTATGACTCGCTAACTTGGGTTTTGTCTTTTTGAACTTTTGAAACTTGTTATACTTTCAAAAATAGTTCTAATATCTGGCATGGGAAATTATACAAAATACCCATATGCACAAAGAAGACTCAATTCAGCGAGCAGTCTGCCCAGCCTCGAAAGGGCCATCGCTCTAATAACAAGCACTTAGGACTTTCCAAAATAAGGAAAACTATGAAAATTTTGCTTTGCGGGCTGGGCTGTGCCGTCTTTGGTTGCATATGCCATCTGGTACTTTTGTCCGGTGATAGGCTTTCGGTTAAAGGCAGATAGTCTATCAGATAATCTCAATTTTGTTTCGAAAATAAGGCTTGACTGTTTAATCCAAAGTGGACTTGCTTTTAATAAACATTTTAATCTGTTGGTTAAATAATAATCCGCCTAAGATATAAACCTTTGTTCAAACCAGTGCGTCCCGGTTTAAACTGGATTTCATACTTGTGGTAGAAGTGGAATCACAATGTTTTGCCTACTTAACATTCAGATTACAATGAAAAATACATGTCAGAATCAGGGTTCGAGGCTATAAAACTTGAGAATAATCTCAAACTCAAAATAAAGCACACTGATTGGCTGCTTCCGAGCATGTGCTCGGAAGCAGCCAAACAGTTTGCTTTATTTTGAGTTTGAGAATGTACTCAAGTTTTATAACCACTGGGCCAGGCTGCCAACTTCGGGAATGTAGTAGAATAAGGCATGTCTAGTCGATTTTATTTGCAGCCTGCCGAATAGGATTTTGGTCAAATGAGAAAATTATGTCTCACAGTTGTCTGAAAAAATAAAATCTCTTTATTAATCATGTTACCGTGGCAACTGGAGACATTCCTGTGACAGTGGAATGGCCAAAATTGTGGATTTGTTCATAAGTTAATAATTTAATCTACTCATCATCTCCATTCAGCTGACCAAAAAGCCCCTATCTTAAATACATTTCGAGATATCTTGGCTGGCAAGTTAAAAGTGCCAAAATTCTCTTACCTCCGAAAAGTGACGGCGGATTTCATTCAAAAGTTAATCGTTTAATCCACCCATCATTCCTAATTAGCTGACAAAGTTTAAGCCCACAGCAAAAACACTGTTTGAGAAAACTTGCTGACAATATTTCATTATGATTTTTTCAAAGAGGCATAACTTCAAAACAGGAACAACTCGCGGACAAGAAACAAATAATATGGGCCAGCTATTTTTGATGATGAATCCATATAAAACTCTAGCATGCAGCATGATGCAGGGTTCTTAAGATATGGTATGCCTAAAAAGCTTCACGAACGGATTCATACACGAACGGAAGGACAACCCAGAAACAATATGCCCCATCAATTTCTTGTAATGAGGTGCAGGTCAGTAAAACATATTCCACTGTTGATCTTGTCCCAGTGATATATACATGTATATTTCTCCACGTAAGTTTAATAAAAGTCCATTCAGCGGGTCAATAAATACAGGGCACATAAATGTTTGTTATGGAAAATCTCATTTTGTGACCTTGAAACTGAGGTCAAGGTCCAAAAGCATCATCAGCTCTTTGGCCTGTCTCAGCCATAATATTCTTGCGAGTTTAGCGAAACTTCACCATATGGTTCATGAGATAAGGGAAAATGCAGCATTCTCTGCCCTCTGACCTTGGAAATGAGATCAAGGTCACTAAAAACTAATCAGCTCTTTTTGCTTGTCCCAATGATATACCTGTGTAAGTTTAGTGAACAGCTACCCCCTGGTTCAAGAGATATCTGGTATACAATAAAACTGTAACGAAGACGCAAAACATTTATCAGTTTAGGTGAAAACATGGTCATGGTCAACAAGAAATAGCATTTGAGCTTGCAGCAGTATACATCCATACGTATTTAATGAAAATCCATCCTTTTGTTCAAAAGATAATGTATAAAACCTATTACACTGACACCAACAGGATCAGCACCAAAACCACTATGCCCCACACCTCCCCAATCCCCTTTGGTTGGGGGATATAATAATAATCAAAACACCTCTTAAGATCATACTTGTAACTAGAGCAAGTGAGCAGGGGCTCACGTATACCCCCGGCCAGTGCCACGCCTACAGATTTTTTTTTAAATAAAACATTAATGCGAATGTAAACAAACAGACAGGCAGACAATCAATCATACCCAGTAATAGACCCAGTCACATATCAAAAGGTTTCATCCCAAGATTTCCCAATTAGCAAAAGAACACAAACTTAAAGAAATGTTGAATATATTTCGAAGTCTGTGACCTTGACCTATGGTCAGCAGCATCCAGATGATGTCAACTAAACTGTTTAAACTTAATAGTAAACCTAGTCACACATCAAAAGGTTCCATTCAAGTATATTGAAAATATAAGCAGATACAACTTAATGCAAAATTTTAATGCTAATGTTATACAAATGTCGAAGTCCGTGACCTTGATCTTCTGCAGCAGCATCCAGATGATGCAAGCTAATATTCTGCACTAATACTCAACACATCTGAACAAATTCAAATTTAAGCTTTTAGAAAAACAGAGCAAAAGCAAAAATATAACATCAAACTTTAACACAACTGTTGTGCAAATTTCTTAGTCTGTGATCTTGATCTTATGCCAGCAGCAGCATCCCGGTGATGCAAACTGATCAGTATCCGTTCTGTTGTAATGCTAAGCACATATGAACCAGTCCCAGTAAATACTTTCAGGTAAACAGCGCAATGGCACAAACTTAATGCATAACTTTAACGCAACTGTTGTACAAATTTCTTAGTCCTTAGGCCAGCAGCAGCATCCAGGTGATGCAAACTGATCAGTATCCATCCTGTAGTAACACTAAGTACATATGAACAAGTTCCTGTACACACTGTCAGGTAAATAGAGCAATAGAACAAACTTAACGCAAAACTTTAACGCCAGTGTTGTACAAATTTCTTAGTCTGTGACCTTGACCTTAGGCCAGCAGCAGCATTCAGGTGATGCAAACTGATCAGTATATATCCTGTGGTAACACTAAGTACATATAAACAAGTTACAGTAAAGACTGTCAGGTAAACAGAGCAAAAGAACAAACTTAACACAAAACTTTAACGCAAATGTTAACGGATGGAAAGATGGACAGACGGACGGACAAACGGACAGAAAGGCTTCGTATGCCGGGGGTATAAAAAGTCCATTCTAAAGTGAAGCCCCTGCATTAGTCAAGAAGAAACATAGAAGTTGAATCTCATACCAAATTAGTAGACAAGGGTGGATTTTCAGTCCTCATCAAATATACTCAGAGGGGAAAGAACGTGCCCAGAAAGCTCAAAGGTGCCTCGATAGCGCAGTAGTCAGGATTATCCGTAGAGTGGTGCCATACTTCTGCCGCGCAAGTTCAAACCCGGCACTAGAAAGCTGTTCCCTTCGGGTTTGTGGTGGTTTCACAGCATTTCTCTGACAGCTCCTATGCAGCTGAGAATTACTTATGATGGCTTTCTTCCACCTCAGAACAGTTCTCTGATATAATGATCAGATATGATCGAATCAGAGTACTAGTATGAAGGGAGAGAAAGAATACACCTCATAGCCAATCAGTCCGCGACTCACGTGTATTTCATAGGTGCATCTGGAAACTAGTATGTACGAGGGATGATTGATAAGTCCTGAGCCTCACCATGTTTTGAAACCTTTACGAGTGGATTTGAGTAATTTATTTTAAACACCCATTCTACAGAGCAACATTCGTCAAATTTCAGGAATTTATCTTAAATATTAATTGGATGACACTTCACCTTTTATGTTACCCCCACGAGTGCACTGTATAACTCTTTGACCGACCATAACTTTAGCAGAGTCAAACATTTTGCGATTGTTTTTGCAAATATATGTCCTACAGCATCCCGGTAATTGATGATATATGCAAACATGAATTTACTCCATTCCAGAATAAAAAGCGAAATTCTGATTTTCAGGAAGTGTCTATTTTGAGAGTTTCTGCAGATAGTGCATAATTGGAGTCGCATGCTCTGCGTGGATAGAAGTGGATATCTTTTAACTTTTTTGACGAAAATCATATAAGATGTTAATGTTCATTTGTGTGTAAACATTGTTTGGTTTTGCCCTTAATGTTCCTAACGAACACGAAATTAGGATTTCTGTCTCTAAATTTTAGGGTTGCAATATTTAAGGGTTTACGGTACCACCAGAGGCCAAAATATTTTGCATTTCCATCAAACCACAGACCACTCATTATACTTGCATCTATTAAAACAAGAACCGTTTAAATCCCGTAGAATGTGAAGAATGTTTTTTCAAAGAAATTTAAGGCAAATAGATTGTAATTGTTATTTCAAAAATATGTCACCCCTCTTGTGTTTGAGGGGCTGTAAAAAAGAACCCTTTTGCCAAAAGTTTTTGAAACTTCCACGGAAAGCTAGTGAATGACAAGTAATTACTTTCGCGGTAAGCATCTATGCGCAGATTCACTAGAAGTATCTTAGGCTGAGAACTTATCAATCATCCCTCTTATATACAGTATCACCAGTCAAGCATTTCATTCAGAAATTTTACTACACCTGAGTGAAAATATATGGTGCAAAATTTCAGACCTGAGCAGCTAAAAATAAGAATAATACGGCATTCAAAAATTGTATACTTTCTTTTGCCTCCAAGAAAATTATTGTTCGCAAAAATTAGGGTAGTTATCATAACTAGCTTAAAATTCAGTTATGTAGTGAATTCCATATTTTGAAGTAACAAGGAGTAAAACCAATTTTTACCCTGTTAAATGCATTTGGTGTCTCTGCCTAAATTCTGTCATCTGTAAGGATCTGTTGGCAAACCAGATATAAGTGAAATTTGGGAGATGACCTAGTCTAAAGCTGTTTGCTGATCACGTGACAGGATATAACGTCAAAACTTTCACACAAAATGACTTACCAAATGCATGTGTTTGTGATAGCCACACTTGTCAAGTTAATATTTTTTTTTTTGTTGTTTTTTTTTTTTTCCCCCTGATTGCAAGGATAGAGGTTGGTAATGACAGAAATACTATGCTGTTCACAGATTTATCTTTTTATTGTTCTCTGGTAATACATATAATAACATAACATTTATTAACAATAGTCTCTTCTTTTCTATATATTATACATACATTAACCTTAAAACACTGACACTAGATTGTAATACATTACAGATCTGGAGAAAGGACATTAATTGATGATAATTCTGCTGGGATTGTCTGATACACAGTAGTTTTTTTCCATCAAAACAAATGATGTGACCCCTCATTAGAACTATCCTAATGTGGGTCACAACATGTCTTGATGGAGAATTATCAAGAATTATCACAGAATTTTCCCTTGTTAATCCCTTTATCTGCATCCTTGCTAATTAGCCTTAACCTAAGAACTACTGTCTCCACCATGTATACAGTATAAAAACTACACACATAGGTAATCTGTTTGAGGCATGCAGAATTTGCTGAAGCAATGCTGGGATATCTGCTGAAGCAATGCTGGGATCTCTTTAGAGTTTAAGAAACTAATCACACAAGTGCCCTAAAAAGACAGTACATACATGCCCATAGACTGAAGGATAAGTCGTAACACACAGTGCCTACACACGCCAGTCCATGAGTGCAATCAGTCTAGGCAGTGTACGCGGCATTCACTTAATGAAGTCTATTAGCATACCTGGTTAACTATATTTTCAAGGAAGTTACAAAACCAAAAAGAGCAGTTACGAAACAAAAAGAGGCGTAGTTAGCAAAAGAGCTGGTCATCATGTTATTGGTAACTTTAGCTCTTTTTCGTTTCCCAACATCTCTTTTTCATTTTGTAACCACATTTGTATATACACAGTTAACCAGGGGTGAATAGTGTCTGCTATAACCTGAAAAAACACTGCCTGATCTGATCATACTGAATCTGATACATTTGTATATACACAGTTAACCAGGTGTGGATAGTGTATGTTATAACCTGAAAAACACTGCCTGATCTGATCATACTGAATCTCTTCACATGCTAGTATAAACAGACACTGTTAATAAAGGCAAATTATGTTTACAATATTTCAACAATCAACATTATTTATAGCTAAAATAAACTGCATATACATTTACCTGAATGGGTACACCTTAATGGTTTTCCAACATTCTTACACAGGTGAACAACAATGCCACGTCCTATATACTTTACTACTCCTAAGGGAAAGAATTTCACTTAAGGGAACAAATTATTTACGGTTTATCCCCACTGAGGAGGTAAAAAGAAAACAGATGAGTTGCTTCCCCTGAAAGCATACCCAGTCACCATAAACTTTCAAAATGTACATGCATGTTGTTTAAATCAATGATACCCTACAAACACAAGAAAATACATGTAAAATGTCAGCTTGCTGTTTTGATAAGTTAGGTTGAGGAAGCAAAAAGGTCAATGAAGTGCAAATGAAATGTATATGGAGTGCAAACCATATACATGCATATGATTGGAATGAACAGATAATTTTCTTTTAAGTAGATATTGATGTAGCAGACCTTTCTAGTGAACATGCCCCATTGGTACAACATCTACCCAATGCTGTAGAACCTCAATGTTGGATCAGTGTTGTACAAACAGCATGTGGCCATTGGGTTGCACCATGTGCACACTATAACTACTAATATAAATCTGCTCATAAACTCTCACTTATCAGAGTCTTCACGTTTTGCTTTTTAGATTTCTGAGGAATCATATATTGTATATGTACACACTGAAGACTGATCAGACTGCACTGATGCCCTGGCTGGGTCTTCTCTGTTTGCACATGGTTCCAGTTTAGGTGATGACATCATAGATGGATGGATGACTTGCTATTTTACCTCATTTTCAAATGTATTTCACCTATATCAGGATGATGGGTGGGTGATAATGAAAGGCTGTGTGCAACGGAACCCTGTTTACAACTGAAAAGATTCCCACCTAAAGCGGAGTGTGAACCCAGGATCAGCAGGCCAGCACGTAACCCGCTGACCGACCAGGACTCCTTATCATGCGAGTTAAACAAACATGTACAAACCTGTTGTATAATCTCATTACAATTTCATCTTGATAAGGCAGTTCTAATGATATACAACAGTATTTTCTTCAGTACTGTTCTTGTGAACAAAAAACAGTTGCCACAAATTTTTTATTGCATATATACTCTCAATACAGTAATAAAAACTGAATAAACCTATGATTTTCTGCAGCACTGTTGTAAATATAGGTATGAAGTCATGTTGCTGACAACTGGAACATGATCAACTAGGTGAAATAAAACAATCTGATATTTAAGATTTGTGAGCAGTTGTCACAGCTTCTTGGATGAAATACAATATTTATATTATAAACAGGGCCATACACAGAGAAGGGTAATTACTACTAGTCAATCAACAGATGCAACATACTGTCCTCCAGCTGATCTGAAAAGTTGATAGGCGGATCTGTCACATCAAACAATCCGCAGAAATACTGTAGTAATGACCATCCTGAGATAATTTTTCTTAAATTTTCATAAAAACACACTGTGTCACATCTCATTAGCATTCCTTTATCATTGCAGAGTGTAGCTATCAGAATGACAAATTATTTTTATATGAAGTGACATTTTGTTTACATCATCTTCTCGGCAGTTGTTTCTAATGAAATGCCACAATGCATGTTTTTATGAAGAAAGAGAAACTATCCATGGTTCATCATCAAATAACATTTCTTATCTTGAGGTGTCAAGTCTGACCTCATGGAATGTTTACCATTGTTGAGCTCTACACAAGAGGGGGTTTACTGTTAAAATCTAGTAAGTTATTTTTACTAGTTCATAAAACATGTTGTGACCACTCATTGGAAATGCCTCAGCAAGGCAGCTCTAATGAAGGGTCATAACATGTGTTCATGGAAACTGATTCAAATTTATCTTATAATTATCTTCAGTGCCCCCTCTTATCTACAGTACAACTACATCAAATTGTTCAACTTCTAAAGTCAACCAGTAAAATGGTCTGGTTGGTATTTCTTCCATTTTCTATAACATTCTTGATCCCTACGCTGGCAAAAGTTAAAGGTATCAGTCTTTCCAATGAGAAAAACTTTCAACTGATGTCAGAAATAAACTACTGACACAAGATGACAATTATAGAGCTTTATATATCAAATGTCAGACTAGTTCTACATGTATACTATAAACAGTCTGTGTTTATAAGTTGTGTCAAAATCCAATCCAGAAAGATCTACTAGCTTGTTTCAGTCTGATCCTAGCTTTGTTCCCGCAATCTGAAAGAAGACGTAAAGTTACCATGAAAGAAACAGTGTCTAATACAACAGCAGAAGAACAATGATGTATATTTACTTTCTCTACTCAGATACAACCTCTGAGTTATTATATATAATATGTTTCAATCATGTTAAACTGACTTCAGCTTGATTTTACTTAAAAAGGCAATTTTAAATTAGCAGACACTTTCTTTGTTTTAGAGAAAGAAATTGCCTCACAGCTGAGAACTCTGATAATGATAACAGTGCATGTAGTATTAGAGTATTTCATGAGATCAACAGTCATAATAAAGGTAACAAGAGGCCCAAATGGGCCTGATATCGCTCACCTGGCTATTGTGCAACGGGACCATTCTGATACAAAATTTGTCCATAATTACACTGAGATTTTCTCATTTTCACATTTTGCTACTTTTAGTAACTGAGGCCAACTTGCCTGGTCTTTAAATATTTACTTTTAAAACATCTCAATGCAAGAATCATTTTGCCACAAATTTCATCAAAATCCATTCAAAGGTTACTGAGATATTGTCAGTTTCATGTTTTGTGCTATTTTTAGTAACGGCAGATGGCGGCCATCTTGGAATGTCAAAATGCAAAAAAAACAAAAAGCTTTCACGCAAGGACCATTTTGACACAAAATTGGTCCAGTTCCTTTGTAATTTTCTAATTTTCATATTTTGCTATTTTAAGTAACAGAGGCCAACTAGACGGGTCTATATTTGTTAATTTTTGAAACACCTCAAAGCGAGAATAATTTTGCCACAAATTTCATCTAAATCCATTCTGGGGTTACTAAGATATTGTTATTTTCATGTTTTGTGCTATTTTTAGTAACGACAGATGGCGGCCATCTTGGAATGCCAAAATGCAAAATATTGAAAAAACTTAATGAAAGGACCATTCTGACACAAAATAAGTCTGATTCCATTGAGATTTTCTAATTTTCCAATTTTTGCAATTTTTAACAACAGATGCCAACATGACTGATCTGTAGTTAGTTATGTTTGAAACATCTCGATGCAAGAATCAATTTGACACAAATTTCGTCAAAATCCATTTGACACTTACTGAGATATTGTCATTTTCATGTTTTGTGCTATTTTTAGTACCGGCAGATGGCAGCCATCTTGGAATGCCAAACTGCAATTAATCGAAACGGCTTCATGCAAGGAACATTCTGTCACAAAATTGGTCCAATCTTGAGTAATTGTCATTTTTATGTTTGTTCTATTTTTAGTAACGGCAGATGGTGGCCCTCTTGGAATGCCAAATTGCAATTAATCAAAACGGCTTCATGCAAGGAACATTCTGTCACAAAATTGGTCCAATTCCAGTCAAGGGTTCTTGAGTAATTGTCATTTTTATGTTTGTGCTATTTTTAGTAACAGCAGATGGTGGCCATCTTGAAATGCCAAATTGCAATTAATCGCAACGGCTTCATGCAAGGAACATTCTGAAACAAAATTGGTCCAATTCCATTCAAGGGTTCTTGAGTAATTGTCATTTTTATGTTTGTGCTATTTTTAGTAACCGCCCCCACGGTGGCCATCTTGGATAGTCAACTGGCACAAAAAATTGAAATAATTCCGTTCAAAGACCGATTCTGACCAAATCTGACCAGAATTGATTGTGTTTCCTTGAGATACTGACATATGAGCAAAATCGGTCTTGTAAACGCTTAGTAGGTCACTGTGACCTAATTACGCAAATAGATATTTTTTATTTTACAATTTTAAATTCTAAGGTCCCATTAATGTTCCACGCACACTTTCAACCAAATATACCAAATGGTTCTGGAGTAGAAGTTGAATTTGTTGTTTTTGCTATTTTTTTGTAACGGCGGCCACCTTGGGTTCTTAACCTGACCCAATTTTATAAGTTTGAAAACCTGCAGTCTGGTTATGCTCCATGTGAAATTTGAGACCCATGGGTTCAGTGGTTTTAGAGAAGAAGCTGTTTGAAGTTGCTGAATAAGTCATTTTTTGACATTGGCATTTGAGCAAAATTACACTCATAAACAGAAAGTAGGTCACTGTGACAAAACTCTGCTACAGATTTTTTTCATTTTTACAATTTTGAATAAAAAGGTTTCACTGATGTTCCATACCAAAATTCAGACAAATATACCCAGTGGTTCTGGAGAAGAAGTTGATTTTGTTGTTTTTGCTATTTTTAGTAATGGTGGTCATCTTGGATTTTCAACCTGACCCAATTTTACAATTCTGAGACCCTGGAGTCAGATCATGCTCCATGTGAAATTTGAGAACCATGGGACCAGTAATTTTAAAGGAGAAGATGTTTGAAATTTTGTTTTTAGGTGTTGACGGACGACGCACGGGACGACACACGAAACAAGACGACAGCTCACTATGGCCCTTCGGGCCAGGTGAGCTAAAAATTCCTGTAGCCTTGTGGCTGTAGGAGCAGCAGGTGTTAAAGAGGCCTACCATATCTTGGGTACAACATGAAAGATGGAGCCCACCCCTCTTCTTTTGCTGCCTTTAACCTACCCTAATTCAAAACAGGTACCCAATTACTGCTGGGTGGAGAGAGTTTCCATTTATAGGCCCATAAAGGATCTGATTCCATGACCTTCTGCTCCATAGCCAAGAGCCTCTAATCACTCAACCACAGTGACCACCCTGCCTCTCAACAGTCATAGTGATGTCAGAAACCACAGTGACCACTGTGCCTCTCAACAGTCATAGTGATGTCAGAAACCACAGTGACCACTGTGCCTCTCAACAGTCATAGTGATGTCAGAAACCACAGTGACCACTGTGCCTCTCAACAGTCATAGTGATGTCAGAAAACATATGCTGACACCAATCAATTTCACTTCAATCTTCTGTCTTTAAACCCATCCGAACATAGCAATTACCAAAATAAACATCATGTCATGGGGTGTGGGAAAATAGTTCAAAGGGTGAAAAACAAGAAAATTCATACGACTTTCTGTTGGAAGAAGCATGTCTTGGTTGGTAAGTAGGTGAGAATATCATAATTCGAGGATGACTACATTACAATACAAGAAATATATTTGTCATTTGTTTTGCAAAATGTCATGGATGTATGCCATTATTGTATCCCTGTTTCTGTAAGACTACTGATTCTTTTAAAATATCTTAAACTGACTTACCTGTAAAATTGAGACAATGACTCCAAACAGCCCAATGGCACTACCAAAGATTTCAATGATCAGAATTTTAACAAACAGACTTGCACTCTGGGCATCAGCCAGGGCAGCCCCTGACCCCACTATCCCAACACAGAACCCACACGCAATGTTACACAGTCCAACTGTTAGACCAGAAGCAAACATCTTGTAACCTAAAAAGAAAAATGATTACAAAATGATCCAGATCAGTAGTGACATACAGTGACAGTAGTGTCCTTGGTAAAGTAAGCATTCTATGATAAGCTCAAGATACTTTTCTAATATTTCCCATAAAATGTATGTTTTGACCCCTCATTTCACACTTTTGCTGACAGATCCCTTCAAAAACCAATACCTCAGTGCCAAGCATGTTTCTGATAAGCCCTACCTGTTTCGTCTTCCTTCTTCTGTAGCTCAGCTAGTGAACACTGCTATGCAGCCCATACTTTACTGTAGCTCAGCTAGTGAACAGACCTATGTAACCCTAAACTGTGCACCATTTCTTATCTTATTCATAACAAACATATTTTTATACTGTTTTTGGTGTGATATCCTTTTTTGTGCTGAAGTGCTGTAAAAACCCATGTCACTCACAGTCTAACCCTGCCTTTGCTGTCACTCAGCTACATGTAGTGAACACTGCTCTTCAGCCCATACTTTGCTGTAGCTCACCAAATGAAAATACCTCTACAACATCGCCTTTGCTGTCACTTAGCTAATGATCACAACTTTTCAGCCCTGACAGTTGCTGTAGCTAAGGTAACGTATTGACCTCTATAGCCCTGCCTTTGTTATAGGTTAGTTTATTAAAAGACCTTTAGAACACAGCATTTGCTGCAGCTCAACTAATGAACATACCTCTACATTCTACAGCCAAGACTTTGTTCTGTCTCAGCTGGTAAACACAGCTCTAGAGTCTGAAGGACTACAGTCTAGTCCAAGTCGGAAGGACCAGACTGTATTTTTGAGCAGAACCAAATGCTGGTTAGAAAGGAAGTACAGACTTTTCATGGGTACACAACTACAAGCTGGTCAGAATAGAAAGACCAGACTGTACATGTGTGCAATACAACAGGCTGATCCAAGTAGGACGGACCAAGCTGTACATGTGTACAGGTCTACAGGCTGGTCCGAGTAGGAAGTACAAGACTGTTAATTTGTGCAAGATTACAGGCTGGTCAGTTTTGGAAGGACCAGACTGAATAAGTGTGGAAGACTACAGGCTGGTCAGAGTGGGAAGTATCACTGTACAATGTATGGCTCAAGTTAAATATAGTGGACACATGATAACTTTGGGTGCAAGATGAGATGATCAAGGGAGAGGGGCGAGGACAAATATCACCTAACTGACGACAATACGACATAACAGTGGGCAGGAATGAGGGGCAAACTTGGGGATTATAGGGGATAAATTATAACTTACGGTATAAGCTAAGAGTCTGACGTTAAGGGAAAAGGGGCGGGGCCAATAATCAACAAACGGACGACAATAAGACGTGAAAATTAACAGGAGGAAGGGCCTACTAGGGGATACATGATAATTTAGGATAGGAGCTGAGACCGTAAAGGAAAATGACCGCGAAGGAAAATGGGCGGGCCAAACATCACCAAACTGACAACTCAAAAGGGTAATTTGGGGAGCATAAAGGGTTATGAGGGAGAATGTCAGTGAACAACATCAGAATACTTGCATACACCTGAAGGTAGGTAGACAGGTCGACAGGTTGACGGAAGTTGATAAAGCGCAAGGTATTATGGTGTGTAGTAACAGTGGAACGCAACAGCGAACGGTATTAAGAGACCTGCAATGTCTCCTGAAGGTACGCTGACAGGTCAACAGGTTGACGGATGCTTAATAGGCACAAGGTATTATGGTATGTAGTAACAGGGAGTCGCAACAGCAAACAGATCTGCAACCTCTGCAATACAGGTCATACTCCTGAAAGTTAGGTTGACCGGTAGACAGGTCGACGGAAGTTGATTAAGGCACCAGGTTTTGTGGTGTGTTGTAACGAGGGATGGTGGAGTTGCAACAGCAGACAGCATTAATAGACCTGCAACCTCCGCAAGAAAAGTCGTACTCCTAAAGGTAGGTCGACAGGTCAACGGAAGTTGATAATGTGCAAGGTATTTTGGTATGTACTAACAGAGAGTCGCGAAAATGAGTTTAACAGACCTGCAACCTCTGCATGGCAGGCCATACTTCTGAATGTGGGTTGACAGACCGACAGGTCGACTGAATGTGATAAGGCACAAGGTATTTTGATATATAGTTATAGAGGGTTGCAACAGCAAACGGTCTTAACAGACCTGCAACCTCAGCAAGACCTGAAGACAGGCCACACTCCTGAAGGTAGGTTGACTGGTTGACGGAAGATGATAAGGTCAGACTTTTTGCAGAAACAAGGTCGGCGCCATAAAACTAATGCCTTTTATAAGCGACAAACACACCTAGGTACACATAGGCAAATAGGTAGCAAAACAAAACCTTACCCTAATGTCTGTCTAAATGGAGCCTAAACCTAATGTCTTTATACATGACATTCTACGGAGAGGATAACGACTGTTTAGTACCGGGCATGCGCCGCACAGCCTTCAAAATCAATGCTGACAAGCAGTATGCATTCCGCTAGTCACCAATGAGGCTAAGTTTAACAACATGGGAAGGAAATAACAGCTGAAGTGGTCAAAGTACCCAAATCGTAAGTCCAAAGTCGTACATGTTAGTCCTTTTAACATTGACAATTCCGAAAGATTCTAGATACACAGACATGGACCCCAAAATAGCCACAATGAAACTTTCTGTAATGTACTATAGCAATACCAGGTCCACATTTGCAAACAGGCAGCAAAACAAGACCTAACCCTAATGTAAGTCTAACCAGCACTCTAAACGTAATGTCTTTATAACTGACATGCTAAGATCAAGCTCACGGCTGGGCAGTGATTTGCATGCCCAGAACGGCATACAAAGGCATATGCCGACTTGCAGATCCACGACTAACGAAACATGCCAACAGCTACAATCTTTGCTACTCTTCCACTTCTGCCATCCTGTCAACCTCTTTGGTATGCATTAATGATCCAACTCTTGGATTGGGCTGTGGAACTCCATATTCACCCCAGAGAGGTTGACATGATCCAATGATCCAATTCATAGATTTGGCTGCATAATTATGCAGTTCAACAGCCACCACCCCCAGTTGACAGGACTATCTAAAGGTTGATAGGTTGGTTAGTGGAGGTTCTGACACAGTGCAACTACCATGACTCAACATAACATGCTAACACTCACAATCTTTTGCTACTCTTCAACTTCCTTCACCTGTCAACCTGTCGATCTCTTTGGTATGGATTAATGATCCAACTCATGGAGCTGCATATGCCATTCCCCAGCCCATTCCATGAAAGGATTGTGGGTGTTAGCATATGATGTTGAGACGTGGTAGCTGCACTGTGTCAGACCCTAACACAGGGTTGGGGGAGGGGTTTGCCCCCACCCCTCTCCCTTGATCGTCTCATCTTGTGCCCTAAGTTATCATGTGTTCCCTATATTTAACTTGAGCCCAGTGTATGCAGGACTACTGGCTGGTAGGTGTGGGAAGGACCAGACTGTATAAATGTGCAGGACTACAGGCTGGTCAGAGTTGGAACTACCAGACTGAATAAGTGAGAAGGCCTACAGGCTGGTCTGGTGTAGAAAGGACTGGACTGGATACATGTAAGTGAGCAAAATTACAGGCTGGTCTGAGTAGGATGAACTGGACTGGATAAATTATGAGGCAATATATGAATTGACCTTCCAGTCCTTCCTACTGGGACCAGCCTGTAGTCCTGCACACTTATACAGTCCAGTCCTTCCTACTTATCCCAGCCTAGAGTTCTGCGCATTTATAGAGTCCGGTCCTTCCAGATAACAGGCTGGTCCCAGGAGGAAGGACTGGACTGGATAAGCTTGCAGGGCTACAGGCTGGTCTGAGTAGGAAGGGCCGGACAGTGTAAGCTTGCAGGGCTACAGGACAGTCAGAGTAGGAAGGACCGAACTGTTTAAATGTGCAGGACTACAGGCTGGTCATAGTAGAAAGGACTGGACTGTGTAAGTACATGTATGCAGGACTACAGGCTGATCATAGTAGAAAGGACTGGACTGTGTAAGTACATGTATGCAGGACTACAGGCTGGTCATAGTAGAAAGGACTGGACTGTGTAAGTACATGTATGCAGGACTACAGGCTGGTCATAGTAGAAAGGACTGGACTGTGTAAGTACATGTATGTAGGACTACAGGCTGGTCATAGTAGAAAGGACTGGACTGTGTAAGTACATGTATGTAGGACTACAGGCTGGTCATAGTAGAAAGGACTGGACTGTGTAAGTACATGTATGCAGGACTACAGGCTGATCATAGTAGAAAGGACTGGACTGTGTAAGTACATGTATGTAGGACTACAGGCTGGTCATAGTAGAAAGGACTGGACTGTGTAAGTACATGTATGCAGGACTACAGGCTGGTCATAGTAGAAAGGACTGGACTGTGTAAGTACATGTATGTAGGACTACAGGCTGGTCATAGTAGAAAGGACTGGACTGTGTAAGTACATGTATGCAGGACTACAGGCTGGTCATAGTAGAAAGGACTGGACTGTGTAAGTACATGTATGTAGGACTACAGGCTGGTCATAGTAGAAAGGACTGGACTGTGTAAGTACATGTATGCAGGACTACAGGCTGATCATAGTAGAAAGGACTGGACTGTGTAAGTACATGTATGTAGGACTACAGGCTGGTCATAGTAGAAAGGACTGGACTGTGTAAGTACATGTATGCAGGACTACAGGCTGGTCATAGTAGAAAGGACTGGACTGTGTAAGTACATGTATGTAGGACTACAGGCTGGTCATAGTAGAAAGGACTGGACTGTGTAAGTACATGTATGTAGGACTACAGGCTGGTCATAGTAGAAAGGACTGGACTGTGTAAGTACATGTATGTAGGACTACAGGCTGGTCATAGTAGAAAGGACTGGACTGTGTAAGTACATGTATGCAGGACTACAGGCTGGTCATAGTAGAAAGGACTGGACTGTGTAAGTACATGTATGCAGGACTACAGGCTGATCATAGTAGAAAGGACTGGACTGTGTAAGTACATGTATGTAGGACTACAGGCTGGTCATAGTAGAAAGGACTGGACTGTGTAAGTACATGTATGTAGGACTACAGGCTGGTCATAGTAGAAAGGACTGGACTGTGTAAGTACATGTATGTAGGACTACAGGCTGATCATAGTAGAAAGGACTGGACTGTGTAAGTACATGTATGTAGGACTACAGGCTGGTCATAGTAGAAAGGACTGGACTGTGTAAGTACATGTATGCAGGACTACAGGCTGGTCATAGTAGAAAGGACTGGACTGTGTAAGTACATGTATGTAGGACTACAGGCTGGTCATAGTAGAAAGGACTGGACTGTGTAAGTACATGTATGCAGGACTACAGGCTGATCATAGTAGAAAGGACTGGACTGTGTAAGTACATGTATGCAGGACTACAGGCTGATCAGAGTTGGAAGGTCAATTCATATATTGCCTCATAATTTATCCAGTCCAGTTCATCCTACTCAGACCAGCCTGTAATTCTGCTCACTTATCCAGTCCAGTCCTTTCTACACCAGACCAGCCTGTAGGCCTTCTCACTTATTCAGTCTGGTAGTTCCAACTCTGACCAGCCTGTAGTCCTGCACACTTATACAGTTGGGTCCTTCCCACAGGCTGATCAGAGTTGGAAGGTTAATTCATATATTGCCTCAAAACACCTTTTCTAATAATGCTCATATAGGGACCAAAGCTCCATATAAGTGTGTGCCTGCATGTGTGTGTGTGTGTGGGGGGGGGGGGATGTGGAGGAAGGGAGGATATTTACGAGAGATTTTTTTCACATTTCTCAATGGAAACTTATGTTATGACCTCCTCTCACTAGAACTGTCTCAGTGAGATGATTTGAATGAGGGGTCACAACATATGCTTTGATGCAGAAACGTGGACAATTATCTCTTAGTTATCCCTGTTACCCCTTCTTATCTGGAGCATTCATATACACTGTAGACTTAAGTAGAATGTAAAACAATACCTGCATAATAAGAATCCCTTATAACAGTTGGAGGATCATTTACAGGATCAAAACTCTGTAAAGAAAAATAAGTAATAAACAAAATTAAGTAGTGATAAGTGATGGGTAAATAATATACTCAGATAACCTATATGAAACTAAATAGGCAAATTATAGTTTACTCCAAGTTACTGAACAATCTACTCTGTCATATTAGAGTACATCAAAGATGCAGCAGTCTGATCAAGGTCTAAACTGATCAGCAATAGTATTATTACACTCCCTTGATAGGAAAAATAGGCTTGTTCAAAGTCCAGTATGGAACAGTCCATTGCTGTAAATAAACACATTATTGCATGTTGTTATCAGTACTGCCTTTTAAACTACATGAAAAAATTTAGTTGCCCCAAAGAAGTACAGTGCTTCAATGCACAAAACCGAAGGTATTACTGAGAGACTGGTCTAAAGGTAGACAAAAAATGAACATATCATATTGAGACCCACCTGAAAACAGAGTCTGGCAAAAACATGCCCAGTTCACAGTAACAAAAATAACCATAAGAGGAGATGGCAAATCCCCCTATCTAAGACAGCAAAGACCTTCTTAAACAGGGTGCATTTCAAAACAAACATGTAATATTTGTCATTTTTGTATGCTTCATATCAACATTGTCTTTTGACAGATACATGATCATCTAGACTGACCAAAAACTTATGCAAACTGCCATAAGAGGTGAAACCTTAAGAAGCAAGTATCCACACAGTGTATAGCATATGATATAGTCAACATTGCAAAATGAAATAATTATGTCCGAATAACTTTTAAAGTACAGACCCAACAACTTTAATTTTGAGCTTTCCAATAAGTTAATTTTGACAAAGAATCCAAACCCCTTCACAACCTTCTGTGAAAAAAAAACAGAAAACAAAACAAAAAAACAAAAAAACAGAGGAGTCAAGAATCAGTTTAAATGTTTATATATCTCAGTATTATTTTTTACACAAAAACAAATCAAATCCTTTATTTGGTCTAAAAACCCATACAAATGTTGATTTGTAAACAAAACATAAGCAACAACTGGACTAACAAATAATATATCAGACTTAAACAATAAAAAAAATAATAGAAAACTACACTAAAGTAGATATAGTTTAACTCAATGATCTACCAATATGATTTGTGGGTTTACAGCAGATTTAACAGTAAACCCTCAAGTCATATTTTAGATCAAAAGTAGGATTCCACAGCTGGGGTTTATGCTGGTATATATCCACAAAGCTTAAACTATAGGTATCAAAATATTTTTTACCCAAAACATCTTTGTCTAATTACTTTCAACTAACAAATCTTTCATTAAAACAAATAATTTCTTCTAGTTTTAAAAAGCATGGCTGTTATTTTATAATATTTTGTCAGACTCTGGCTTTTAAAGTATCAAGACTGCAAGTTATATATGTTAACTAGCCAACTGAAAGAAGAAACAATAAAAAGCTCATCAGGAGCTTATATTGCAATACAGCAAACCATGTGCCTCCAATACGATTCACTGTATTGTCAAGGGCTGTATTGCAATATTTGTGTATCACAATACTTGTATATTTTTGCAGCACTAAAAATTTTTTATCTAGTATCTAGAGCTTTGATTACCAGTGTCTTATGTTATATATTAAGCTAAATACTTACCCCAATATTGTTTCCAATAACAATAGCCATAATTATACCATAGATAGCCACTGCCTCACAGAAGATAATACTAATGAGATTTTTTGTTTTAATACGAGGAGCTTTTACCCCACCTCCTATTATACTGGCACCAGTAGTGAAAATACCCCTGTCAACAAAATACAAAATTGTTACTTTAACATGCTGAATATGCACATATAAATATATGCTGAATATGCAAATATAAACTCATTCTCAAACAGCGCTCCAGGTAAGGTGAAGTTTTCAGGAAATTTCTGAGATCTCAATGAAAATGTATGTTGTGACCCCTCAAGAGGTCACAACATATGTTTATATGGAGAAATATGGACAATTATCTCTGAATTATTCCTGCTACCCCTTCATATCTGGAGCTTTGCTCAGTGTTATCTTTCTTTATACTTTCCGTTCATCATCATTCAGAATGCATGGTTTTGCTTAACAAGTTAATACATACACATTATTATAATAGTAACTTGATCTGGCGTATTGTATCACGTCGAGTTGATGAGCTCATAACATCGGATCACCCGAGACGCTTGCATCGAGGGTGATCCGATGGTATGAGCTCATCTACGACACGCGATACAGTACGCCAGATCAAGTTACTAATATAATAATTTGTTTTTTTGTATACCTTAGGGATCAGCCAACCATTTATACTTGCCAGGGCTAATGCATCGATCCAAATTCGAACCTGCGCGGCAGAGATATGTAGCTTTTCGCGAGACAACGCTGCCGACTAAGCTATCGAGGCGCCCCATTTTTGACGTGTTTGTTGGCGTTATGTCACTACTCCCGTTACACTGGTTCTCGTTTTTATGATGCACATTAAAAAATGACGCGCCTGAAGCTGGAACTCAGACACATCCTCGTTTTAAAAGATAGTGATACGGATTCAGAAAACGTCAGTTTGATACAGCGTTCTGTATCAGATGGCCAGAAAACAGGCAGTTCAGAGGGTGTGTCATTGATAGGTATATAATACAGGGATGATCAAAATGTTTCTGGAAAGGTGTGTCTTCTCTTTATTATTTGACTTTTTCAATAAAATTTCATCCTGTTCTCCTTGAATGCATTTGTGGTTCATGCCATATAAAACTACTGACTTCTGTCTTGGTTCTATTCACCCCCCAACTGCCAGTAACATGACTCGGCCTAAACTAGGTCTTGATTCCACAAGCCAACTGTGAACATTCTGCAGCTAGGAACAATCAAAAGAAACCTAAATAATTACATATTACAATATTACAATGTTACAAATACATGTATACCTCCTATGCTGAAGTTCATTACAAATTTTGTAAGTTACTTAAGCTAATGTGGTCCTTAATACAAAATGATGGTTAAGTCTAACAGTAAATGTTGGAAGGAAAATTCAGGGCAGATAAATTACTTTACTTGAATAAAAGCATCGCCAACGACTGCATAATAACCCAAACTGCAAACCAATTTTACTCATCCATTTTTGCTGATTTATTTATGTTATACATATATGTGGCCTTGGGGCAGGGGCAGATAACCCCAAAAGGCAAAAGTTTGATCATCACAAGAGGATATCATAACTTCTATCAATAGTTGATAGTTTCAGAAAAGTCTATTTAAATCGTAATTTTATATAGATTTTTTCATCATTTTAGGCATCTGGATTGCCTGGGGGCAGGAACAGATAACCCACATGAGGTAGATTTTGAGCATCACAGGAGGCTTTTATTACTCTGATCATTTGCTGTAAAATTCAGAAAAAAATGCTTCGAACCCTGATTTTATATATATATATATATTCATGATTTTATACATGTATATAATGCCAGGGTAGGGGCAGATAACCCCTGAGGATAAAATTTCTATGGTAACACATAGTTGTTGTTGCTTCAGTCATCATTATATATTCCAAATAGTAAAGGAACTACAGGCCAAAAATCATTTTCTGTACACTGACAAGTGCCATAACTCCATCAGAAATTATAGAAATTTGCCTATTACCAATCCCTAAGTATCATGAAAATATTTCAAAGGTATTCAAGTTATAGAGCGGACACAAAATCACACCTAAAACCATCAAGGGGAAATAACTCAAAAAGTATGAAAGCAAGAGTTGTCACTCTTGATCGCGACACATCGTAATGACCTGTTCTACATATCTGTGATGTATCATGAAACTATTCCAAAAGGTATTTAAGGTATAGAGCGGACACGAAATCACACCTTCAACCATCAAGGGGAAATAACTCAAAAAGTAAGAAAGTAATTGTTGTCATTCTTGTTCGCGACACATCATCATGACCTGTTCTACATATCTGTGCAGTATCATGAAAGTATTCCAAAGGGTATTCAAGTTACAGAGCGGACACGAATCTGCCAAAAAATCACCAAAAGGAAGATAACTCAAAAAGGACAATAGCAAGAGTTACTATTCTTGTACGCAACACATCATCATAACCTGTTCTACATAACTGTGAAGTATCATGAAAATATTCCAAAGGGTATCCAAGATAAAGAGTGGACAAAAAAATGTTTACAGACGGATGGACGCCAGGCTCATCGCTATATCCCCCGAACCTTTCAGTCGGGGGATAAAAACTTTAACGTAAAACTTTAACATTTTGCTAATGCCACCGCTAATGCTAACGCCGACGCCGGGGGTAGTACAATAGTTCTTCCTGAACTTTGTTCAGGCAAGCTAAAAACGAGTACAAGAATTCCGCGGAATGCTATGTCGCACCTGCTTTGCACCTTCACTTTAAGAACTTGATAAAAGTTTCTTTTTTTAAACGTCTTTGGTCAAAATCTATTCAGTAGTTTATGAGATATTATAATTTTCATGTTTTTTGCTATTTTTAGTAACGGTGGATGGTTGCCATCTTGGATGGTCAGTTTGAACAAAACATGAAACAGCTTCATGCAAGGATCATTTTGATACATCCTTAGTCCAATTCCATTCAGGGGCTCTTGAGATATTGTCATTTTCATATTTTTTCTATTTTTAGTAACGGTGCCTGGCGGCCATCTTGGATGGTCTCCATTTGCTTGAATTTCAAAGAACTCCATTTAAGGACCATTCTGACAAAATTGACCTAACTCTGTTCAAGTTTTTTGAGATATTGGCATTTTTGCAAACTCGGACTCATAAACAGAAAGTAGGTCACTGTGACCTAATTCCGCTACAGATTTTTTTCATTCTAATAATTTTTAATACCAAGGTCCTGTTAATGCTCCATGTAAAATTTCAGCCAAATATACCAAGTAGTTCTGGAGAAAAAAGTGATTTTATTATTTTCGCTGTTTTTAGTTACAGCGGCCATCTTGGATTCTGGACCAAGCTGAATTTTGTCATTCAGCAGCCCTGCAGTCTGGCCATGCAGCATGTGAAATTTGAGTACCACGGGTGCAGTGGTTTCAGAGAAAAAGTCATCTGAATGGACTTAATATTTAGGGTCGATGTAAATGTGAATGGACGGACGGATTGACGGACGAACGGAAAACCGGACACCTATATCGCACCTTGCTAAAGCAGGTGCGACAAAAACCACGTTATCCATCCATCCATCTGATCAGAGTCTACACTGCTTGCCCTAAATTTTTAACTTGCATACATACCCTCCACACACATTTGACTGAGCTAGCCTGAACTCAAAGGTAAACATTATGGGAAATCATCAGGTTGAGGGTTGAGAGCTAAACCGGACACCTATATCGCACCTTGCTAAAGCAGGTGCGACAAAAACCACGTTATCCATCCATCCATCTGATCAGAGTCTACACTGCTTGCCCTAAATTTTTAACTTGCATACATACCCTCCACACACATTTGACTGAGCTAGCCTGAACTCAAAGGTAAACATTATGGGAAATCATCAGGTTGAGGGTTGAGAGCTATGTGTGTATGACTGTATGGAACTAAAGTAACTGCTGTAAGCAGAGCTCTAGATAAGAGGGAGTATTTGGTGATAATAAGGGATAATTTTTGTTAATTCTGCAAAAAAAACATATGTTGTGACCTCTCATCTGAACCGTCTCGACGAGACTGTTCAGATGAGGGCTCACACAATATGGTTTCATTGAGAAATAAAAAAAATTATGCCTCAATTACCATCAAATACCCCTCTTATCTAGAGCTCTGGCTGTAAGTCACGAGAGATACCTACCATGCTGCTCCCACCACTGACAGTGATATGGCCAGACCAACACCCATACACGCCCACATGTACGGTGAAACAGACATCAACAACCTGAGGAAGAGAACAAATACAGGTACAGAAAAAGTAACAACTGTTGCAGATCAACCATGCTTTTTGTTAATGACGTATTTCTATTTTTTTTATACCATAGCCTGGAAAGGTCGCCGTGGCACCACAGATGACTCTGCAACAATGCCTGTCCACCTAGTCCTGTTTTAAGTTGCACTGATTGTGCTGGCAAAGTCCATCCCTGTCCACTCTTTAATATTGTCTTACTACCTCTTCTTCTGTCTAAGTCTTCTTTTTCCCTTCATTGTGCGCCGGGCCGCGTAGCACAATCGGTAGGGCACCTGACTCATGAGTCAAAGGTCCTGAGTTCAGGTCTGGCCACATACTTTCGTTTCTCCTTCCGCTGATTCAAGAAGGGCAGTTGTCAGTTACTGGCGAAAGTATGAGCACTTAGTACTGGTTAACTGCTTAGGTGGTCTAAGCCTGCCCAGGAATAGTGTGGTTAGGTTAACTGACCGTCCCAACATGACCATAGCTGTATTACAGTAAACCGTTCAGCACAAGTTTAACTCCGTTTTACATCTTGTGCAGCTTTTGTCAGACATTCAACTAGGACTTCTAGTTCCTGCTCTTCCAGAACAAAGCATCAATGTCATTGGCAAACAGCAGATTGGTAATAGTTCTGCCACAATCTTTTCCAGAAAAATGTTGCCTAACTCCAACTGTTTAAATTTCCTGCTCTGCCATTCATTCGGACTGCACTAAGTCTTGTAGCCTTGTCTTATTTTCATATTACATGATAATACTTATGAGGATGTTTGCAGAAAGATCCAAGCAGCCATTGCACTGATTGCAGTATATGATGTCATCATGAACTTATGACTGTGGTCAAGAAATGGAAATTATGGTGGATTGGCCATACCTCAAGGTCTTCTCTAGATATCATCTAGTGTTGTATCGATGATCGATTATAATTGATAATCAATCGAAAATTTCTTTCGATTGTACTGATCGACTGTGTTTGGTAATAACCTATTATAATCAGAAAAATTCACACCTGACCCTTTTGTGAGTTATTTTTGACATATTGCAACTTTGCTGCAAGAAAAATACAAATCCAAACTACTCAGCTTGTAAGGATGTGAGAAATGAAGCAACAAAATGTTTCTTTAGCAACTTGATAGTTATCTTAAATGTCAGTGCCTCTTAAAATGAGTGTGATGCCAGGACCTGGTGTTGTAAGGTACTAAACATAAAATCATGCTTTTATATGATAAGTTAACAAGTTTGTATGTAGTTTTAAGCAGTACAAGGATAGCATTCCACCTTTCTGGGGGATAGGCCCTGTGTTTGCCGTTGGTTCGATAGCTTTCGATTATAATCGAAAATCAGTTGAAACCTCCTGTCCGATTATTTTCGATGATTGATTATGAAAATCCCATAATCGCACAACACTAATATCATCTAAAAGGTAAAGGTTTGCCATAGCCTAATAGCCGTAGGGGCAGTGGGGGATAGAGGCCCACTGTATCTTGGACACAGCTGATAAAAGGTAGAGCCCATCCCTCTCCTTTCACTGCCTTATCCTTCCCTGCTTCAAAAAAAGGTACCCATTTACTGCTGGGTTGACAGAGCAAGTTTTCCAGTGGTCGGATGGCGCAAGCTGGGTGCGATCTCACAACCTCCCGGCAATTTTCTGCACCATAACTAAGTCTCTCTAACCACTTGACTACAATATCATCTAGAGCTTCCTAATTTTCTGTTCACAAGAGAAATTGAACTGTCTGTCTTTCGTATTTCTGATATTTATTATCAAAGTCGACATACATACGTGTAATTAGGGGAGACAACATTTCACTGTAATTTTGCACTTCTTGAACCTGATTCCCATAAAACTTTTTTTATCAATCTCACTTATGTTTCACTAAGCTAGGGGCATACCAAAATTAAACAAGAACTGCATGCATAAAGGTTTGTTTAAATTTCTATCATAAACCCCCAAATAAATGGATGTAAACCTGTGTATAGATGAACATGGAAGAGATTTTTTTTTCAATGTCTCAATATTGTAAAGTTTCACTCAAAACTTCATCAGACCTCATAGATTCCTGTTCAGGGATTATGGCATATATGATTCAAAGATCAGTTTGTCTAAACAAATGCACTTGCCTAATAATAATCTTTATTTATAGTCGCTTATTTTTATTAACAGCTAACATAAGCTCTGTAGAGCTTTTATTGCGACTTAATAAAACTATAAACATATATACAAGCTGAGCTGTGGATATGTGACTTGCTCAAGGTCACAACGCTAGAGCCCTGGTGGGATTTAAACTTGGGACCCTTCGATCATAAGTCGGGTACACTACCACTGCACCACTGCGCTCCACTGCCTAACACAATTGTGTTAAAGCCAGACACATCTACCATAATTGTGTTAAGCCAGAAACATATCACTACTTGAGCATGTACTCACCATCCTATATCAAATCTTCCACCTTGGTTTGTAAGGATGTAATACATACCTGTAAAACAAAGATATTGTAATTATTCAAAGAAAACAATTTAATGCCATCAGTGAGTCATGAGTTACAATCTAAACATGTCCTACATGCTGATTATCACTTAAAGAATAAATATTGCATTTTCTTTCTACATGCCAATTTCCATTTTAATGGATTGTGTGATCTTTGGAAGCACTACCACCCATCAGAATAATGATCATGTCTACATGTATGTATCTATGGGACATGTCCTTGAAATGAAAAGCAAGGGTTTCATTAAGAGGTGGGAGGTGGGGATTTTCCCCTTCCACCTTGACAAAATCAGGTATTTTCCCCCTTCTATTTTGATAAATTTGTATGGGGGTAACAGGGAACAAGACCTGTCAGTGGGACAGGATAGCTCGCCTGACAGCGCCTTGCCCATCACCTAAAAAACTTTAACGTAAAACTTTAATAGCAAGCATCGCGAGCGGGCCCAAAGGGCTCGCTTGCCCAAAGGGCGAGCTCTTATGGTAGGACATTAGTCAAAAGAAAATGTAGATGATGTTGCATATGTTGCTTCAGAAAATCATCGTTCGATTTCTCGACCGGAATTTACCTCAATATGGGGGCTGCCATTATGATTAAACAGGAAGATTGATCGATTTCAACAAACTGTCTCCCTGTTTCTTCTCTACTAATGCTTGCTATTCTCTGTATACACGAAGATAAACGCATTCTTATTCACAAAACCTGATATGTGTATGTAAATAATTGTAACGTTCGACCGGAAGTTGAAAAATAAGCTGTGATGCAATCGTAACACTTCGGTCAATTCCATAGGCGAGGATGTCCGATTGCTGTGTTGACGGGTTACCGTAAAAATCCTGCATTGACATAGAACAGAATAGAATATACAGCCCTTCATAGGGGCTACAGCGATGCTCGCCAATAGGCAGTGCCTATTTTCATATTATTTTCCTACCGCCAACGCTGACGCCAACGCCAGGGGTAGTACAATAGCTCTTCCTGAACTTCGTTCAGGCGGGCTAAAAACTACAAAATCCCCTGCCTACTTCGCCTTGACTGCCAGACGTCAAAAATTTTAGTGAAACCCCTGGAAAAGCTGGTAACTCAAATTCAGAACTGTTAACTGTGTCCAAAGACAATCAATATCACTAGAACCTGTGATCAGGGAAGCTTTCAGTCCCTAGCCCTTAACTAGTAACTCATCCTCTGCACAACTTGCCTGTCCACTTTTTGAAAATCTCATGGAGAGCATGAAAACAAAACTTCCAACAGACTTTTTCAGCAGAGATGCAGGCACTTCGAAAGTCATGGCATATTCCATGGGGGTGATGTTTGGAAATTGTATATAGGAAAAAATCTTAAAATTCAAACAAAAAATACGGATATGCCCTTGAGATAGGGAGATTTGGTCATATTTGGGAAAACTAGAGAGTGGGAGTGCCTACCAAAACAGTAACACATAAGGCCGGCACCTGATATCCATTCTGGGAGGTCTTCTGATAGTATGCACACGATTCATGATTGAGTCTGAAACCAAGAAAATTTGGTCCAAACCTGGGAAGAAAATGTATAAACACACAATTTTATAATTCAAAATTCATTCTGCAGTGCAAAAGGTCAGAGTTTTTCACTTTCATTGAATGCCGTGTCAAGTCAGAATGTCCACCATATTTTCAGATACTAAATGCTAAAAACAGAGTAATAAGATCAATACTATTGTAGATCAATTGAAACATGTCCCCAATCTGATGAGAGAAAAATTATGTACACCCCACCCATTGTGTCAGCCTGAATATAAATTGCAATTACTTATTATTGTTATTGCTGCTGTAGCTAGCGATGCTACAACACCATAGATAGGTAGGGGAGAAACTCCCATCTCCTTTGATGGACTTTTCGTTTCATAATCCATCTTTTTTCTTGTGTTGTTGGAGACTTAATAAATTCGCTCATATGATTATCATTTAACTTCCGGTTAATTTGGCTGTACTCGATTGACTTAGTGACTCATTGGTCAGTACCGCTAACGGTCCTACTAAACACTTGTATTCTGAGCGCCAACGGGCATCGCTAAAAATATTACGTCTGTCCCTGACATTGGAAAAAGTGGGAGAGCAATGAATTCACCGATGTCCTTAGAGCAGGAGCCTTCTGTAATTCAGGATTCCTTCCATATGTGGAAGGTCTTTGCCTCTACCATTTAAATATATTCCGTATTTCCGTATCAGGCTTTGTGGCACGAATCTTCTCAGAATCAGAATCAGAATCAGAATTGTTTACTGGTGATACGTCCAAAGACAATCATTCACCAGGACCTGTGAATCAGGGAAGCTAGTCCCTAGCCCTTATAAGAGAAGTAAACTTAGTAACTGAATCCTCTGCACACTCAGCAGCAGAAATAAGTGAATCTTCCAGGGAATTCCAATCTCTAATAGTCTGGGGGAAGAAACTGGACTTGTAAATGTCAGTCCCAGCCAATGGGGTTTGAAATGTCAGGGAATGATGATTCCTGGTACGCCTATTTGGGGGAACAAGGTCATTTATAGGTTTACTGGCTGCACCCCTCAGACCTTTGTAAAGCATTATAAGTCTACTATCTTTCCTTCTCTTTTTTAGGGATTCCCACTTAAGTTTCTCCAGAATGCCAGTCATACTCCCAGTTTCATATGTGTAATTTCCCGTTACAAATCTAGTTGCCCTTTTCTGCACCTTCTCAAGTTCATCTTGAAGAAGTATACTTTGAGGGTCCCAAACTGAACTGCCATACTCCAGGACTGGACGCACCAGTCCCTTGTATGCTGACTCCTTAACATCTTGTGGACATGCTGCCAAGTTACGTCTGAGGAAGCCGAGGGTCCTATTAGCCTTTGTGCAAATATTACTGACATGTGTGTTCCATTTCAAATCATTGGCAATGGTTATGCCGAGATACTTGATAGTTTCTACATTACTGAGGACCGTTCCCTCTAAGGTATAGGAAGCATTGATCTTCTTGATCCGTTTCCTTGTAATTTGCATTATATTGCATTTAACAGGTTGAAATCTCATGCCCAAACTCCTTGCCCAACAACCTAAATGATCTATATCCTCCTGAAGTTTCACAGTTTTATTGGATTTATTAGCTTTCCTTGATGTCCACCAACCTCAGGTTGTGGCTATTCAAGAAACAAAAATTGACAGTTCAGTTGCAATTTCGGAATTGTTCCCTGAAACATTCCCCTATAATGTATTCAGGAAGGACAGAAACCTTCATGGTGGCGGAGTGATGCTTCTCATCCATAAGGACATTCCGCACATGCCCTTGTCAGAAACAGAAAACGACTCAGAATCAGTTTGGGTTAAAATTTTGGCAAACAAAACTTCCCATTATGTAGCAAGTTGGTATCGTCAGCCTGGTGGCTCAAGTGAGGAATTTCAATTGTTTCGTGACCAGTTAGATTATATTAGGACAAAGCACAAGGGAAATAAGCTCCCCTCAGTTCACGTACTAGGGGATTTCAACTTCAAAGATATTGCTTGGCCAGACCGACTTAATAAGTCAGGATCAGTGTTAAGTCAGTCAGAGGGACAAATGTTGATTGATGTCATGAATGACCATGGTTTAGAACTACTGGTGAATTTCCCGACTCGGGAGAAAAACACATTGGATTTAATTCTCACTTCGCTTCCTGGTCAGTTTCAAGAACTACATTCCCCGGACAAACTTAGTGATCATGATGTGATATCAGGAACATTGAAAATTTATGTTCCCCCACCCCCCCCCCCCCCCCCCCCCCCAAAAAAAAAAAGAAACCTCGGAGGAAAGTGTTTTTGTAGCAAAAGGGAGATTTTGAATCAATGAGGAAAGAAGCGTCAGACTTCGCAAAACATAGGTACTTCAATGGTTACTCGGACAATCGCTCAGTTCAGGAAAACTTTGACTTGATAACCTCCTTTATTCAGGAGTCTGCTGAAAAGCATATCCCCTCAAAAACCAGTAAGTCAACCTCTTCTGTTCCTTGGATAACCCCTGAGATAAGAAGGAAGATTCGTAGAAGAAATAAGACACATGCGAAGGCCAAAAAGACTGGCAGTAGCAAACTTAGGTCAAAATTTGAATCTTTGAGAAGGGAAATTAAAGCTGATGTGAAAGAGCAACATGATTTGTATGTGAATAACTTGGTTGGTGACATAAAGGCTAATCCCAGAGACTTCTACAGGTACATTAATAGTCAAAAGAAAGATACTCAAGGTATCCCACCCCTAAAGAAGAGAAATGGTGGTGGTGTTGCCGAGTCAGAGTTGGAACAGGCTGATGAATTTAACGGTCAGTTTTCGGATGTGTTTAACAAAAGTGAGCACACCCAAGTCCCCCTTCCTAATCGCTCGGCTCCTTTCATGGAGGACATTCATGTTTCGGCAGAAGGTGTAACGAAACTCCTTAAGGACTTGAACCCATCGAAAGCTTTAGGACCTGATGAATTGCATCCCAGAGTCTTAAAAGAACCAGCATCTGAATTAGGCCCAATGTTCGCTCATCTCTTCCAATAATCTATTGACTCGGGCGAAATACCCAAGGAATGGTCTCTTGCAAATATATGCCCACTCTTCAAAAAAGGGGATAGGTCTTTGGCTTCTCAGTGTGATGATAGACCTCTCAATGGTATAAACGACCAAGACTAGACCACTAGTAATGAAAATAATACAGTGGACTCGACATTATCACTTCAAGGTCAAGAAGAGTTGGAGGAACTAACTTCGTGAGATTTTGCTGATAAGATTTTGCAATTTAAATAAATAAATCAGTCGGTAGTGACATCATTATGGTGCCTATCGTGCACCACGTAACTTATGACTGATTCATTTATTAGGTTAAAATGTGCGAAACTTAAAACACTAAAGCAGCCTGATACTTTTGCTTTTCCTTGTTTAGATTCACAGTATTCATAAACTTTGGCAATTCGAAAAAGGAAATCTCTGTAAGACTGTGCGGATGCGCAGGCTGAACTGCGTCTTCCATGTTTGCAATTTAAAACATTTTTTTTTCACTCGACGTCAAACGAATGGTGTAAAATACAATTTTATGACTACGATTTAACGCCCTTTTCAACAGTATTTCAGTCGTATAAGGACGATGGGTGATAATAAAAGGCTGTGTTCGATGCCACCAGGTTGAAAAAATTACTGCCTCCGGCCTTCGTTTTTTCATACCAAAATGTGTGTTTACCGTTCAGATTACTTGAACTTGAATTGTGATGGAATTGTATTTAAAAAAGAGTTCTGAAGTGTTTCAATCACTTTAATACCAATTCTCTGTAACCATCGAGAATGGTGGCTCACGCCTAGTCACAGATTTTAACGAAACTTTCTGAACATGTTTGTTGTCACTCAAAAAGTAAATATTGAAATACAACTACCTATTTTTTATGGCCCGTTTCCATGGTAACGGTGTTTATAATTCTTGGCCTGAAACTCTAAAAATATCAGTGAAAATTGACTATTTTTGCACAATTACATCTTCTTAACTTTATATATTTATTGTAAATCGTAAATTGTTCTTTTAAATATTACTCAGGATAAATTCTATAGCGAGTTACTAAAACGAATTCAGTTGACTGTAGAATCGCACATGTGCTTCAAAGGTGGGTGGGGTATCAAGATATTGAAATTCATCGTTTTTCATCATTTTTGACCCAATATTTCAAAGCCCCGCGGGCACTCTGACATATTTTTACATATTCACTGTCAAGAATGCTACTTCATGTATAACATTATGGAAAAACATGTGTGGGAAGTTACCATTTTCTTATCGTTACCATGGCAACAATTATGTTACCCTTTTAAAAATCAAAAGTGGAAGAATCACATTTAAATAAGCCTTTGTTCATCCAGACCACTTTAATATCGCAATATGTTAGTAGATAAATACAATTTATTAGTCATGTCTTTGCTTTACTACAGTTTATTGATTGTGGGCCCAGATGGGAAGGTGTTAAGGGTCATTTTAGAGGCCCGAACAGGTGAAAATTTTGTGCCAAAAATAGGCAACAAGCCAGATTTGGTTTACCCCCTACCCCCTTCCCCTATCGGGAGTTCTGTAGAGTACAATTTTCTTAAAGCCTAGTATCTTACAAGTATTTTGCAACATGTAAGCTCTCCGGCGATTGTCGGGTTACGCAATAACAGCATGTTACAAACGTTACCAATCAGAAACATAAATAAGATATAAAACTACTGAAATTTACAAAAGTATGGAAGTCACATTCACATGTTTCAAATCATAATATGGTCTATAAGAAAAATCCAGTAGCTACAAATTATGATTTTTGAAATATCATTTTAGCTTACATGGCGTAACATACATTACATTTTTCTTTACACTTCATTTAAATTGCTGTTTTCATCCAAAATAATTTATTCTTGTAAGTTTTTCTTCCCATATTAGACCATAGGTTTGTTTCTGTCTAAAAGGCAATTTATTTATCATTTCGACTCAGTCAATATTATTATCTTATCTTTTATACTTTGGGAGAAATAGGATGTTGAAAACACTACACTCTTAGAAAATATTTCATATCTCAATTATCACTTGCTGGGTCACAAGCCATCTATGGTAACCTCCTCCCCACCTCCTCTCTGTAGGAAGTTTAAAGGTCATGATTTACATAATGCCCAATGTCTTACAAGTATTTTGCATGTTAGCCCTCTGGCACTGGAAGCACTATGCTGTAACAGCTTGTTAATAACGTTACCCATCAAAACGGGAAATATAATATAAAAATATTGAAAGTTACGTAAGCACGGAAGTCACATTCACACGTTTGAAATTATAATATATTCAAACAGAAGAATACAGTAGCTACACTTTAAGATGTTTTAAAGATCATTTTAGCTTACGTGGCGTTACATACGTGATATCTGTCTTTGCAAATGAATGAATAAATAAATAAATAACACTCCAGTAATTGCTGTTTTCATTCAAAGTATTTTCTTTTTGTAAGTTTTCCTTTCCGTATTAGACCTTACCTGTGTTACTGTCTTAAAGGCAATTTATTCATCTTTTCAGATCAGCAAATATTATTGTCATATCATTCATACTTTGGGAGAAATAGGCTGTTGAACATAGTACCCACTTACAAAATATTCCATATCTGAATTATTTATTGCCATATAATTCAAATGCTTGAATAACGATATGGAAATTTAAAACAACAGTATAAGGTAAAACTGCCCCTGTCAGCCTATCGAAACAGCAAGGATGGGTGGGACAATATGCTGAACGCATCTCTATCACTATTTCTGATAGCCCCTTGGCCGTAACTATCGCTTATAAATGTTACCTGTGACTTTTTTCTTTAAATTCATATAATTTGAAGATACGACGTAGAACAGTTTGGTTTTCTTTTGTTAGCAGTTTCTTCATAAAAGAATCTTCGAGTATAAGAAAAATACATTCTGGTTTGTTTTTGGTCATTAGCTATTACTAGTAGTGATGTAAACAACATTAACGTATAAGATAGTTCATTACAAAACCACTTATCAAGGTTCTTCATTGTCTCTTAGAAAATAATAACAAATAAATAGTTGCAGCCCTAATGATCTTCTGTGTACATGGTACATGTATCTTTGAACACTTTCATCAGCTAGTAGACCTTGAGCTGGCCATAGACCCCCTCTCTCCCCCTCCCCCATACACACACCCCAGGGGGAGTTTTGTACCCTATAATTTTCTAAAACTACATTATATCAGAAACAAAATGACACATGTTAGCCCTCTGTACGTTGGAAGCATTAATGTTTAACTTTGACTCAATTACGTCTTACCAAATTAATATATTCACGTTATAAAAGAAAATACGCATTGTTACACATGTGTAAGTATTCGCCCTAAATAATGTTGGGTTTTGTATGCTGGTACATAAATCGCTGTTTCAAAGTAATTGACAAACATACGAAAAAAAAAAATGAAATGTATCTCTTTTTTTTTTAAGAATATAACCTACAAAATGACGAGAAACTCAAGAAACCTAACATCAGCTGCTGTAGTCTTTAAATGTTATTTGCATTCCAGTATATCTTAAGCAGACACTGCTGTACATGTAAATATGAAGAAGCACCAATGTTATGTGTTTTCAAACTTAAAAAACATCGGATAGTGTATATTTGAAAGGCAGTCTAACAGTAACATTATGTTACATGTTTGTAATATGTCTGAGGATAAGATTTGTGAGTAGCCTGTTACCACAATATTAGTTCCAGGGCGGCATCAAGCATTCATTGTTGTAGAATTACCTTACCACTGGTATCCAGATGGTAAATTTATCTCTTTTAAATACACAAGGGTTCAGCAAGACGCACATAGATCGTTAAAGCTGAAGCAGTTCGATCTCAGTCTCACTTAAAAGTGACTTCATAAAAATGATTTTATTTTTAATTTTATGCATCAAATGAAGTAAGTATAAGTTAATATATGATGCAACTTTCACTGTTTAGGTTTAGAGTCATAATAGGGATAAAATCAATTTTGCTATCTGTGCTGATTGATTGAGCCATTCAACTCCCCTACATACAAATATGTGACTGTGACTGCCAGGTGAGGCAATCAAAAGCAGTATCAACTCGGCTGACCGGCATTAACACCATTATTGCTATGCTGTCAGTCGCTTCTTCAGCCAACAGCCTCTTTGCAATGTAAGCGCTTTGCATAAATTAGAAAACGTGTGGCTCCTGTGATCATAACTTGCATGTTAAATTGTTATCTACGTGATCTGTTTACACAGCCCCCATTGAATATATTGCAACATACTAACAAATGAAAAATTTAAGGATTATAGAAATGGACATTGTTTATAACGCAAACAGCATTCTGTCATCATCCTGTTAGAGTTCTATTTGTCATTCTGTTGATACAAATATTTAGTTGTAACTATCAATGACTAAAGATGTTACGAAAGACAAATTTCAGTCAGACGATTTTCAGTATGTTAGCTTCTTAATACTGATTCTCTGTAAGCACCAGATTTTTCAAGAAACGCAAGGTCGGAAGTTCTTCTTCAAACTTTCTCACTTTGTGTAAAGTCAGACAAAACAAATAATTGGCATCTCATTTTTTCGTTTGCCTTCTCGTTGCCATGGTAACCGCGTTTTTCTGTGTGTTTTTTTTTTCAGAAAAAATGCCAAAAAAGTCAATAGAAATTTGCGTTTTTCGCTCTCGTATTTCACCGAGAATAGACAAGGCTTGATCAAAAACTCTTTAAATATACAAAGTAGAGACCTATGTGATTAACATGAAACATCACAACAACTTTGTTTGAACGTTATTTGTATACCTACTGGTCCTCAAATGTGGATGGGTAGCCAGATATCGCAAAGCACAGTTTTTAGGCATTTTTAAGCATCACTTTTTAAAAACGCACACTTCTATGACACATTTCCATACTTAAAAATAAAAGAAGAGACTTGCAATTTTTGGAGAATGAAAAAAACAGAGTAGGGCAAAGCTGACATCAGACCGTAACCATGGGAACAAGTCATACCACATGCAAAAAAATAAAAAAACAGAAGCTTACACTGAAACCACACTATTATAATCAAATTAAATGCATTGCATCTATAATTACTGGTCCAAATGCTGTAGAAATATTAATTTTATATGGTTTGGTGAGAGTTTGACACCTCAAGGGTTAAAAGTCCTTTTTATATTCATTTAAAGGGACCAAAAAGGGGCAAAATATGGTCAAAATTACCATACATCACTGATAAAGAATAAACCAGAATGTATTTGTTTTTAATATTAAAAGATTCTTTTATGAAGAAACTGCTATCAAAGCTTTTAAAAGCAGTGGCTTTACCTCTCTGAAGTTCTATTTTTTATTATTATTTTTTTCGCCTTACTGCCTTTTCTGTTTTTTTTTCTTCTCTTTTTTTTGCATTTTTGTAGCTTTATATAACAAAAGTTCATGTATGTTACTATCTTTCAAACTCAACTGTAAAAATTCTAAAAGAAAGACGCTGAGAAATGCCATTATGAATACTTTGATTTTTTGGTATAATAACCAAGTAAATAGCAAAACCAAGTTTGCATGTTCAGAATATGTCACGTTCTAAACATTACAATTTGAAGTATATAAAGTATTCTGTGTTTGATCACGTATAAAACACACCTCATGAATCCCTAAAACTAATCACGGACGAAAATGTAGATAGGCCCAAGTGCACAAAATATCATAAGAACTGCCAGACTTATATTTGTTATTGTTTTCTATGTGAAAATGAAAAAAAATTATGATTAGAGATATCATAATGAACGATCTAATACATTAATGCTATTTACATCACTAATAGTATTAGCTTTTATGATAAAGAATAACCCAGAATGTATTTGTTTCTAATATTAAAAGATTCTTTTATGAAGAAACTGCCACAAAAGAAAACAAAATGATTTTATCTAAACATTATTAGATTTTAACGAATATAGTCATAGGTAACGTATATTACCGATCTTTATGGCCGAGTGAGATGCTTTCAAAATACTCTGCCACTGTTTCTTGCTGTTTTAATAGGCTGACATATTCAATATTTTACTTTGCTGTTATTTTTCAACTCTAACAGTGAAATTCAACCACTTGAATTATACTGCAAGTGATAACTGTATGGAACATTTGTAAGATGTTACTGTGTTCAACATTCTATTTCTCACAAAATATATAAGATAGGATAATAATTTTTGCATATCAGAAAAGTTGAATAAATTGCCTTTAATACAGTAATAAATATATGGTCCAATATGGAAGGAATAATTTACAAAAAGAAAATATTTTGGATGGAAATAGAAATTTTGATGGAGTGTAAAGACAAATATCTCGTATATTACACCATGTTAGCTAAAGTGATAATTTAAACATCATAACTTTTAACTACTGGATGTTCTAATAGAATCTACTATAATTTTAAACATAGGAAAGTGACTAGGCTTTTTTATAATAATTTTCAATATTTTCATGCTATGTTTATTGTTGTAATTGGTAACGTTTATAACAGGCTGTTACAGCGTAACACCCCATTCGTCAGAGAGCTTACATGCTGCAAAATACTTCTATTAGATACTGGGCTTATAGAAAATTATGGTCTACAAAACTCCCCCTTGGGGGGAGGTAAACCATATTTGGCTCACGGCCTATATATTCCAGAAGTAAAATAAAAATTGTGTGTGTTTTGAGTGGAAATTTCCATTCGTTCTCCTTTGGGGACCCCTCTTAAAGGCTAACATTAGTTTGTTCACAGCATCTTTTGTTTCCTCCTGTATTCTCATATTCAAAGTTTAAGATTTTGTCAATAAGTGCAACGGTTACATATGATTGGATTATAATATCGTAAAGATATTTCACATTTTCGATACCCCCGCCCCCTATTTTTGAACCCTTTCTGAGCCCCTTTTTCTGTAAAGCAAATGGCCTCAGAGCATACACAGTGTCATAATACAATGCATAATATATTCAGAATAGCTTTTAAGCATATTTTTGTGTTGTCAGTGCTGTTTTTCTAGAAATTGAACAAGATATTTATGAGTTTTTTATTGAAAATGTCACTTTTCGCCCCGTTTGGCGCCCCTTAATGGCATAAATTAATTTTTTTTTCACAGTATCTGTTGATTGTTAACACAAAAGTGATATTGAACTAACAATTCTGACTGTATGAAATTGTTTTTATCACAACACATAGAAATAAATGATTTTTTTAACAATATTGTATTTTTGTAGTTTTTCAATAGAGGTTGTTTTGTTGCCATGGTAACGACTATATGATGGTAACTTCCCATACATGTCTTTTCATTTAATGAATTTTCAAATCGCACTGTAATCTTTATTAGTATGCGTATATGTCAGAGTGCCCGCGCAACTTTGGTGTACCAATTCAAAAATGCCTTAAAATGACATTTTCCAGTATCTGCTTACCCCACCCACATTCCATGGTATGTGAGACTACAATATCAATTCAGTAAGGGAGATATTAAAACTTATTATTATTTATAAAGGTCTGCATTTTTACAAACAAAACATATTTAGGCCAAATAATGGCAATTTTTACAATACTAAAAGGACTAAAATGTTCAATTTTAAGAAATTTTTGGTTCATTTTTGGCCAAAATCTTTGGAAGCTGTTACCATGGCAACGGAAGTGTGAATGAATAAAACAGCGGTCATTCATTTGTTTTTGTGAAACATCTCACACTGTCAGCAAGTTTGAACAAAATCTGAGTCCATGCGTGAGCCACCCCTATTATAAAATTCTTGATGATTACAGAGAATTGATATTAAAACATAAGTTGATTTTACGCAGGCAAAAATAGAAGTATAACTACAACTGCAGTCAAAAGGAAAGCTGCATGCTTGATGGCAAAACTTATGCAGTCCCTACTTATCCCAATGTAGACGTTAATAACATGAAGAGGGGTCTGGGGGCTCCACGCTAAGAAGTCAGGACTGCTGATGACAAGGCACATGGAGATCTGATATCAAAAATGCACATGAGAACGAAATCACGTGAACATGCTTTAAAAGACCATTGTACACTGTCCTACTAGCAAATTTGAAAATGTAAGGAGTAAGTGAGACTTTTTAAATGAAGACTGATGGAAGATTCCCCCATCGCCCCCTTCCCCACAACCCCTGCTCCACTGCTGACTGATTTTCACACTCCATCCCAAACAAATCACCTAAAGAATTTTCAACCCCACCCCCTCCCCTCCTCCCATGTTCACGTGATTTCGTACTCATGTGATACCCTAAACCTGTTAATAAATGACTTCCTTTTGCAATTTTGTTGCTGTAATTTCCCATAGCTACCTGTAAAATTATTTTCTGATTTATTTACTCAGAGACATGAAAATAGGAAGTAATAGTCACCGGATGAGTGTGAGTGTGCATGGATTGGAAAGATTTGTGCACGGAAATGGGAACACCGAGCGGCTTTAGGATTGTACAGATATGTATTGTGTCCGTGTATCTTGATGTATGAAGTCATCGTATATTTGCATTTGAAAGTAGTTAAAAACTTTGATATACTGCAGCACTTCAAATTGGATTATATCATTATTGGTAAGATACATACTTTTTTGGTTTTATACGCCGGTTTTGAAAAAAAAAACACAAAAAACGGACGTATTATGTAATGGCGCTGTGCGTCCGTCCGTCTGTGCGTCCGTCCGTCTGCGCGCCATAACTCAGTAACTGTTTGGGATAACTTCATGAAATTTTGTAGGAAAATGTGGCGACGTGTAACGTACAATGTTGATCGCTTCCCCTTTCTTTCTTCTTTCTTTCTTTCTTTCTTTCTTTCCGAGCTATGCCCCTTTGATTAGTTTTTTCTCAATTAGTCTTGCGCGGCATAACTAGATATCTTCATGGACCTAAATGTTTCGAACCACTGCAGAAGCAGCGGCCGAGGTTTGGCCCAGTAAAACATGTTTAACCCCCTCTCCTAGTAATTTATTACTGATCGTTCCAATGCGGTACTTCAGCTGTGGTTCTTCACTGTTGGTCTTGTGAATATTTGTCTGGTCCGCTAGCAATCTGGCCACATGTATAGCTGCCCACTTTGCTTCCTGTCGTGCTTTGTAGTAAAAATTAGGAAATAAGTAAAAATAGCTGTTAAATGTTTTTTTTTTTTGCATTATTTGTTCTTATTGTCCACATTGTTGCATTCATTGGTCTGTTCAGTGAACTGCAATTGTTGTGTTTTGGTTGAACCATTGCGGAGGCTTGGTTTGGACCCCCAGTAATCTTTTGCTGACCGTCCCAAGGCGGTACTATGTTCTATGGCGGTTTGGTCACGTGTTTGGCTAGCGTATCCGCAGGGACAAACTGTAGCGCCAGAAAAGCGGTCGAAACGCAGGATTTGCGGTGTTTTCACGCCGGATTGCGGTATTTTTCGTAGGATTCGCCGCCATTTTTATCCCCCGCCGAAGGCGGAGGGATATAGTTTTCTCCATGTCCGTCCATCCGTCTGTCTGTCCGTCCATCTGTCCGTCCTTCCTTCCATCCGTCCGTCCTTCCGTCCGTCCGTCCGGAGCCATAACTAGGTAACCACTGGACGGAATTTCATGAAACTTAAAATAAATATATATCACTATAATGCGCTGCGGCACATGAAGTTTCATCAGACTGGCTTCAGTAATGCATGAGTTATCCCCCTTTAATTGACTTAAAATCAATGAAATGAGCCATAACTAAGTTATCACTGGACGGAATATCATGAAACTTAAAATAAGTATATATGACTATAACGCGTTGATGCACATGAAGTTTCGTCACACTGGCTTTAGTAATGCATGAGTTATCCCCCTTTAATTGACTTAAAATCAATGCAATGAGCCATAACTAAGTAACCACTGGACTGAATATCATGAAACTCAAAATAGGATTATGACACTATAACACGCTCATCCACATGAAGTTTCGTCAGACTGCCTTCATTAATGCACGAGTTATCTCCCTTTAATTGACTTAAAATCATTTAAATGAGCCATAACTAAGTAACCACTGGACGGATTATCATGAAACTTATTAAGGAATGAATGTTATTTTTTTAACGTTTACTGAAGTATAAACTACATCGGGTCACGAGCAAAGTAAGTGAACCCCGAAGGGGTTTACGTAAACTTTGCTCGTGACCCGATGTAGTTTATACTTCAGTAAACGTTTAAAAGATAACATTCATTCCTTATATTTATATTATTAAACGATGCTTTTGATCAATAAAAAGATAAACAAAATTAAGAAATACATATAAAAAAATGTTTAAAAAACATTACCGGCCGAATTTAGCAATAGTTTGGAACAGCCGCATTGTCACTTCCTACCAGTAAATTCCACCTCCTGCTGTAGATTTCGCGTGCAAGTAGGCGTAGCGAGCTGTCACTTAATGTTTACTAGCCATTCAAGTACATGGAATGTTGTAGATTTCACGTGCTAGTTAGTGAGATGAGCTGTCACTCTGAAGCGCGTGATACAATGTAATTATTGACTTTTAAACAACATTGACGCCCGCATCACTTAATTGGGTTAACAGAGAGCTCTACACTGATAATGTAAATATTAGTACATATATGACACTATAACAAGCTGATCCACATGAAGTTTCGTTAGACTGCCTTCATTAATGCATGAGTTATCTCCCTTTAATTGACTTAAAATCAATGAAATGTGCCATAACTAAGTAACCAATTACCAAAACTTCATGAAATTTCAACTGAATATGTATCACCATAACGTGGATATGCACATAACGTTCTATCAGAATGGCATCACTAGTGCATGAGTTATTGCCCTTGAATCAATGTGAGATAACAAGTGAACAAAATTTTATGAAACTTAAAATAACTCATAAAGAAATCGGTGCCACAACGGCGGGGGATATAAATTCACTGAATTTGCTTGTTGTTGACAGTTTCCGAGGTGGATTGAAAAAGCTATTTATTTATAATATATGGAGATTTTATGTGAGCATAAGTACTAGCTTATCCGGATCTACATACATGCCTTTAATCGCCAAATCTCATTGGAAGCAAGAGGGTTTGTATTTTCTTCAGTTCCCTTAAATTTTTGACCAAATGGTGGATGAATTGGCATTTTTAAATTTAACTACATCGTAAACAGCCGCTGGATTATACTGTTTGGCCCGAGGAAGCACAGACTAAAACACAATATGCGAAAATCAAAATAACGCCGGATAAAATGGCAACTCCTAGTTTCTCATTTGGCTAGTATTTTCACAGATAAACACATTTAAAGGGTAAAACACAGGTAAATTCTTATGTTAGTATTTAGATAATCTGATTTACTTCTGAGGAATTTTCAGGAAAAAAAATTAACAGAACTGTGCCCCTTTTCAGGCTTTGACAGTGTAAAGTTTGCTCCTATAGTGGCAAGCTTACGGTTGAAGGCATAGTATTTCATAAACAAAGTTAAACAAGACATGCCAGCGATTATACACTGCTGCATTAAACTATATGCTAATGTTGTTAGACCTTTTTGTTTTGCAGAGTTAGCAGTGTCTTTTGGCTGGCAAGTATCTCTCTCGGTTTCATCTCAGATGAAGCGCACAAACCCTGTTGAAGAGATGCCAAGAAGAACCATAAGGACCATAAGGATAATCCATATCCTTCCAGTGGCACCTCTGCGCAATTTACCCCCTACCCCCCTCCCTCCACCCCTCAGGGTGTCGCGCCGTTTAGCAAGATCAATTAATCAATCAATCGGTCAACCAATCAATAAATCAATCCACATTGCATCAACAGAAAACATAACATTTAAAATGAAGTACGAGTCACTAAACATAAGAATGCAAGGCAATCAGCTCTTTCTTCGCCATATATTCACATTAATTCAGCACATCAGTAAAACTAGACAGCATGTAGATAGCAATAAAATGTAGCTACAGAGCCTTCTTTTCTGCTTGGTGCCTTGATCAGTTCCTGTTCTTCTACTAATTGTGACCCAAAACGTTTGCTTATACGTTTTTGAGGTTACTTCTCAGTCGACAGATTAGTTCATGTTGAGCCGGCCAGTCATACGTCGAAACCGTTCCTGGGCAGGCTTAAACCTTTTAAGCGGTTAACCAGTACCAAGCAAGCTCGCGCCAGTACAATCTGACAACTACCATTGGGTGATAACGACCGAAACCACAGTATTTCGGTCAAGACTAGTCGTCACCCAAGAGATTATGCATTAGAAAAGGAAATATAGGATAGACGAGAAGAAAAAAAGACACACATACAAAAACTGACCCACCCTTCCCGCATCTGCTGCAGGCACAACAGACCTTTGCCCTACTTTATTTCAATGCAGTAGCACGCCCCTGCGCTAGAAGCTGTGCAGCACCATCGTGCTACCCTACCACCCACGACCCTCCAACCACCCACGACCCAAAATATAACTTCAGAGAACATGTTGACAAAATGCTATTTCGAAGACACTATAGAGCTTTAATAGAGCTGCAAAAGGAATATTTGGCTTTTGAGTTTATAAAATATTACACTTTTCTGTGTAAAAACTCGAAAATGATACGGAAAAATGCTTGCACATGAAGGACATAGTTTCTATCAAAATGTTCACAAGTGTGCAACTCGATTGTCAAATCAGAGAGATTGACCACTTGAATTATCCAGACGCGCAATGCTACCGCAATCGTGGGAATCATCAGCTAACAGTGATCTAAATAATTCTAGAAATAGTCTTGGAACAAAGATATTGTAGAGAAGCACAGGACAACAACTTGGTATATGTATATGAGACATGGGCAATTTTTGGAAAACAAAGGACATCAGAAATTGAGATATTTATTTTGGTGAAAACGAAGGTAATACTGTCTTAGTTTAACAGGAAACTAGGGAAACAGGTACCCTCTGCGAAACCCACAACAGTATACCAAAACTGATGCTAGCACATTTTCCAGTTGATAACTAACCTTCGTCACCGACAAAATAATCTTTCAAACCTATCTTACAGCGCTCAGAAAAGGAATAATAAACACAAAAAATGACACCAAACGCCTCACAACAAATGTGGCGAGTAAGTGAACAGCTTTTTATTATTAATCAGATAATCACTTGCCGGGCCGAGCAGCGCAATCGGTAGGGCACCTGACTCATAAGTCAGAGGTCCTGGGTTCGAAACCCGGTCTGGCCACATACTTTCGTTTCTCCTTCCGCTGATTCAAGAAGGGCAGTTGTCAGTTACTGGCGAAAGTATGTGCACTTAGTACTGGTTAACCGCTTAAGGAGGTCTAAGCCTGCCCAGGAATAGTGTGGTTAGGTTAACTGACCGTCCCGACATGACCTTAGCTGTTTACTGTGGACGTTAAGCATCAAATCAACCAACCAAACCAACAGATAATCACTTAGCTGTCCTCACTGGAACTTACAACAATATATGGCGGCCTCATTGCCGAATGATAAAATGGTAATTTCACCGCCAGCTCCGGTCATATGTACAACAAGCCAAGTTCTGCTTGTGACTGATCAGGAGCGGTTTTAAATTTAAGGTGCATTAACATAAGAATTTACTTTTAAATGAGTTTATCTGTGAAAATACTGGCCAAATGAAAAACCAGAAGTTGCCATTTTATCCGGCGTTACTTTGATTTTTTGCATATTCTGTTTCTATCTGTGCTTCATCGGACAAAAATCATGAGCAATCGGATGTTTACTATGTAGTTATATCTAAACATGCAAATTTCACACACCATTTGGTCAAGAATTTAAGGAAACTGAAGAAAGTAAGCCTACGAACCTTCTTGCTTCTAATGCTGTCTGCGCGTATGGCCGAACATGCAAAACAATTTTCTCCTTGCGTGATAGCATATTTCAACAATATTTATGTACCAAAAGAAGATTTGGCGATTAAAGGCATGTATGTAGATCCGGATAAGCTAGTACTTATGCTCACATAAAATCTCCATATATTATAAATAAATAATTTTTTCAACCCACCTCGGAAACTGTCAACAAAAATGGCGGCGAATCCTACGAAAAATACCGCAATCCGGCGTGAAAACACCGCAAATCCTGCGTTTCGACCGCTTTTCCGGTGTTACGGTTGGTCCCAATGGATCAAGGTATTTGCTTTTTCTTTTGCATATCGGCAAGATTAAGGTCAGACAGCGCAGATACGCAGTCTGGGCTGACAATGTACTTTTTTCGTAAATGTCAAAATGGTCTCTTATCATGCGACGCTTTGAATGTGTATATATTATGTTAGCGAAGTGCATAGACCCTGATCAGCCTGTGTGTAGATAAATAATTTGCGCAACTGTTGATAATAAACGTTGTACGTGCGTGCGTGCGTGCGTTCGTCCGTGATTGCGTATGTGCGTGCGTAATTGTAAATTCGCAGTCAGTTCGGAAACGTTTACACCATAGGATGATCTATGACTGGTCTGTGCTGTTCGACGATTGTGCAGAAAGATGCCGTCTGGTCTGGCGCCCTCAACTAGGAAATAGTGCGACTCAAGTGCATTACGCCAGAACAGCCATGTTCAGTTTTGGCGTTCTTGTCCGGCTCCAATATATAAAATTTCAGTATTAATTGTTGCTATTCACAACGTCTAGACAATATCGTATTAACGTCTGTGCGACAGTACAACGTCGCGCTGACGTTGATACGACTATGGTTCTGGCCTTAACAAAGAGTGACTGGCATAGGGGAGACCGGGGATAGTTGATGCACTTTTTTGACTTTTTGATATATCTCGTGACCGGACTGCCCAATATTGATCATCTTTGTTTATACTAAAAGGTCTGTCTTTTCTGCATTTAAAATCTAATAGTAATCCTGGAATTTTGGTATATTTTTCTTCCGTTTCAGTAGATTTCTTTAGGAAGTCGAATGCATCAACTTGCCCCAGTAGTGGGGCATGTTGATGCAACGCTTGGGGCAAGTTGATGCACGGTTTTTTTTTCTTGCCTTTACAAGTCCATGCAACGAATACTACAGTATGGACAAATGGGGGTTTCCTTGATTCTAGTTAGATGCATATATCAAAATTATTTTAGCCATTGAAGTTACATGTATCTCCAGTAAAAGATCTCTAGAAGGGATGTTTGTATATATGAATAATTGTACGATAAAATGATCAAAACATTCTATACTTTTATTTCTGAAACTTTAGAGCATTTTAAACGGGAAAAGAACATTTCATTGTCATAGATGCTATATTGAATAAGCCGGGGTCCAGCAATTCGTACAGTTTTCATGTGCGCACAGCGAAGACTCAGACCAGCCTGTGCATCATCACATTCTGGTCAGAGTCTTCACTGGCCATACGAAAAGGTATGGGTCCTTAGCTATCCACAGAGCGCACAGCAAAGACTCTGATCGGACTGCGCGGATGTATCGAGTCTTCGATGGGCGCACATGTTAAGTGGGAATTGCTGTGACATGGCCCGAATGCCATTGTATATTTGTTTGAATATAATAAAATACATCGTATTCTAAAATACAACAAATCCGAAATGCTTAAACTATTGTACATAGTTCTCCATCAGTTAGAGATCAAGTCCATCCAAATATTGTGAACAGCTCATGCAGTACAATAGAATTTTATGGTGCATCAACATGCCCCATGCTCATTGCATCAACTTGCCCCAACCATGCCACACGTGACATTCAGCAAGGTAGACAACTAACACACAATGTTTTCCTTCAAAAGAGCGTTTGATTTTGAAGATGAAAGATTTCTCTACCTGTATGCATAAAAGAATTATGAACAACCAGAAACAAATGCGCGCTAAACGAAAAATTGCAAAATACCATAAATTTACTTAGATGTGTCAAAAATGAATTTTTCTTCACCAAATTTTCATTTGTTGTCGAAATTCCGCAAAACTTCAGGAAAAGATGGCAGATGTCAATGACTACTATAATTCGTCATTTCTGACGTCCATAATGACGTCATTGACTTTTTATTCCTACTGCATCAACTTGCCCCGTGCATCAACCATCCCCGGTCTCCCCTACACTGTAAAAAAAAACATCCGTAGATTTTACGGTAGAATAACTGGCAACCAGCTGCCAGTCTATTTCCCGTTATTTTTACGGGCGTTTGCCTGAAAGACATTTTGGAAATCACGATACGGTGATGATATGTTAACGAGCCGGACTCGAAAAAAACTTCATAATGTTGAAGGGCTATGTGACTAAAACAACAACTGCTATAATCTATCATTCTGTGCGTAATGATTCCCGCCATTTTACAGACGCCCGTAAAAATAACGGGAAATGGACTGGCAGCTGGTGTCCAGTTATTCTACCGTAAAGTCAACGGAAATTTTTTACAGTGTAATTTGTATACATATTTGCTAAATACCCCGTTCTCTTTGTTCATTGAAATAATATTTAACATGTACGATTTGTTTGTTTTCGTTAAAAAACACAACAAAACAAAAACATTTGAATAGCGTCTCTCTCGAAAAGGTGGGTACTGTAAATACTCTAACCAATCTGCGCAGCCGAGCAGACTGTTCGAAGTGTCTGTCTGCTGCCAAATACATTTCCTAGGGTCCGTAGATTGTTTGGCGAACAAGATGCGCCGATCAGACTCGCATTATGCGTAGGCTAATTTGAGTTATCTGACTGCAACAACCAAACGGTGTATTTTCACACGACCTGCTCGTTTGAAGTCAGCTAATCATGTGTAATAGAATTTGCACGGGCCAAGGATTTTTCTTTGAGGAACTTCCTGGGCACGAGCATTTTTGTACGGGAGTGGAGAAAATATCTCGTGGTGACGCAATTTTCGGCTGTTCAAGTTGGTTACGAACCCGAAGGAAACAAAGGAAGCGAAGTGTACAGTAACCGTGTATTAAAGTTACTTTTCCCCCGTGCTTCATCACGCCGCTTTGCGTGTATGAGTATGCAATCTAAAAACATATAAATATCTTAAAACACATAAAATGTGAGTGGCATAGTGAGGCGCGGAGGAGGGAGATAGTCTACAGCTGAAAAAAATGAAATATATGTGGGGTAATTACGTCCCTTATATCAAAGTACATGTAACTGAAATATATTGCATTGTAGATATCATAAATTGCAGTGTGTACATTAATTTTTAAGCATTGTTATCAAGTCAATTTTCAGTATATATTAAAGAAGAAAAATGAAAATAAAAAACAGAAGACAAAAAAATAAATAAATAAAAATCAGAAAATTGGTGACCGAAAATTTCACCTAGCTCGATTTACGTTTGTCTAGAGGTGTGTTTATTAGTAGCCTACATGTACCAAAACAATTAAACTTTTCCTCACTGATGACGCGGAAGCTGTAATAATTTGTTGAAAAATAGGTAAATTTTCATTGATACTGTCAATTCAATTCCTCTTAACCCAAGTTTACATGTGCTTTATTTTAAACATGGTCAAGGCAATAAATTCAGGCTGTGTTCGTTTTCTACTCCTAAATATCGATTAGTTTGTTTTTCTTATTCAACTAGTGCAGCTATGGCCTCCACGATAGAACAAGTGAGAGCTGGAATATGGACGCTGGAAGAATGGAAAGAAAGATTTTCTAAGGACGAATGGGCCACTTCAGAACCAGACAAGTAAGTGAATAATTATGTTATATGTAGCTGTGTATATGCGACTATTTGAATGTGTAAATCTGTGATTCATCTTAAAACTTATAGATTGTATGACAACAGGTAAAATTGTTGTGTAGAGTATCAAGCATGACTATCTTTTTATATACTGAGTTAAAAAAGAAACCATTCTGTTTCGGAATTTGGATTTTTGTTATCTAAATAACTAACCTTAAACCGTGATTTTGTTTCGGCAAACATTTTAAACCCGTGATCGATTGCACAGAGTAGCCGGATCAGGGTCTACACAGTTAATTTATCGTCCTTTTAAACAAAATATCAAAATGATGGACGTACTGGACTGTGCAGGGTTACAAATCATTCTGTAATTTTCCATCTTAGGGACGAGTCATTTATTACCAGGTGGGGGGGGGGGGGGGCGGGTACATTTAGGGGCAGGGGGGGGGTCGGAATTTCTTTTGGTGATGTCCTGGGGGGGGGGGCGGAAATAAAACAGGCATGGAGTGGGGGGGGGGTCATATATTTTATTAGGCATATTGGGGGGGGGGGGATCAGAATTCTTCCATCGGTCTCCATTTTTTTTAAATTCCTCAGCTTCTGCCCCCAGACCCCCATTACTTTTAACATTTCAGTCTCTATTCTTTCAAATTTAAAAATGTACAGGCATTTATGGGCATGACACAAAAAAACTTGGACAGCTTCTGTCAAAAATCAGATATTAGCTTGCTAGTAGAAGTGTACAATTGTCTATAAAATCATGTCGAGAAAGATGATTTTATTCTCAATTAAATTGTAATACCAGCTTGTCATCAGCAAAGCTACTGTGGCTTCAGGGGGCTATGCCCCCACACCCTGCCTCCCCATTATTATTATTAACAGTTTATTGAGCATCCATTTTAAAAAGAACAAATAGCCTCAATCAAATAAAAGTGAAGTTGAAAATGGAAAAATCACAATATCAAACGAAGAAAAGGGAGATTCATTTCTGTTCATTAGGATACAAGCAGCTTTAATGTTGGTTCTTTGAGTTTTATTATTATTGTATGGTCTGAGAGAGAGAGAGAGAGAGAGAGAGAGAGAGAGAGAGAGAGAGAGAGACGGACGGACGGACGAAGGGAGAGAGAGATAGGGAGATAGGGAGACAGGGCAAGAGAGAGAGAAGGACGGACGAATGGAAGGAGAAAGGGTAGGGAGAGACACAGGGGAAAGAGAGAGAGAGAGAGAGAGAAGGGCGGACAGATAAAGATCCAATACGTGAGTCAAGTGGTTAAGGTATTAATTTTGATTTTACAGATACCTGGTTCAGTTGGCTGACCGTCTGTTTGAAGGAAAGGACAACAAGAAAGTCTACTTTCCTTGCTGTGGAATGTCCTATGATATGAAATGGTAATCTTCACCCATCTTTTCTTTGTGTCCTCTAACATATACATTATTCAGGTATTTAGAATCATTTCTGTATGTGTGTGAAGCTTCACCAATAAGACGAACTGTCAAAACATGGTTATAACTTACTAGATTTTTTATAATAACGACTTTCTGTCTGTATGCTATGAAATATTTAAAAATCCCAACAGACAGTGATCTTGTCAGGATTTCTTGATGTACATTTTTGGCACATCATGTTATTGTACAATATGAATTACATTTCCTCGACTTTAAAATGTATGTTTGGCTACAAAAATTGTCTTTAAGCTTAATTACTAGAAAACGCAATGTAAGCATACATAACAGTTTTTGTCAGTATCAGGGCGGCCATTTTGAGGCGGTTCCATCTCAGTACATCGAGTGTTAACATCTTGAATCTCAATCCAAACAGGTCTCTGATCAAAATGATACCACTCATGAAGGATCGTGGGATAGGGAGAACGGGCATGGTGACACTTCCGGGCCCATGGACTCTGCAATGTCCGTTGTTTTGTTCGTTCGTTTGTCTTTTGTTCCAGGCTTTACCATTGGGATATGAGTTGCTAGTAATTGATTCTGTATTTTTACGACTAACTGCTTTGGGCATGGATCTTAATTGAATGTATTGTCCGTTTATTACTTAGAGAGGCGCGTGCTCGACTGGCTAGAGACGCACTACTATGTTTAGAGGAACGCGTGGTCGACTGGCTAGAGACGCACTACTATGTTTAGAGAAACGCGTGCTCGACTGGCTAGAGACGCACTACGATGTTAAGAGAAACACGTGGTCGACTGGCTAGAGACGCACTACTATGTTTAGAGAGGCGCGTGCTCGACTGGCTAGAGACGCACTACTATGTTTAGAGAGGCGCGTGCTCGACTGGCTAGAGACGCACTACTATGTTTAGAGAGGCGCGTGGTCGACAGAAGTAAAGGGCGCTAGTGGCGCCCTTTACTACTGTCGACTGGCTAGAGACGCACTACTATGTTTAGAGAAACGCGTGGTCGACTGGCTAGAGACGCACTGCTATGGTGCAGAAGATCGCGGGTTTGAATCGCCGTTCCGCCAGCAAGTCGCTGAAAAGCTCTATCAACCCGGTATTAAATGAGTATCTTCTTCGAGCCAGGGAAGAATAAGGCAGGGAAGGGGGAGTGAGCTTCGCTTTTTATATGGTGTTCCCAAGATATGGTGGGCCTCTTAACCACACTACCGGTACGGGCACTATGCTACGGCGAACCTATAATTTGACGACTTATGATATGACTCGGTGGGAAATGATTGTATTTTCCGTTTATTTTTCGGGGTTATGCCTTTGGACATAAAATAATAGAAACTTTTTGAATTGGCAGCTGATTTTCAGGGCTTATGAATAAGGTTATAAGTTGGTAGGCACTGTCTGTGTTGTCCGTTTACTTTAGAGGTCATGACTTAGGAGTTGGCGGGAACTGCTTATATTTTCCAATTATTTTCAGATCCTATGGCGCAGATTACGGGGTGGTGGGAACTTATTGCATTATCTGTTTATTCTCAAGGCTTTTGACTTAGTCTTTGAGGTAGTGGGAACTTATTGTATTATCCGTTTACTTTCAGGGCTTATGACTTAGGCTATGAGGTGGTGGGAACTGATTGTGTGCCAGAGGCGTTAAAAGAGTTCTTAGAGAATAAAGTTAAAGTAGCATACACTGAAGAGAAAATAGATGGACTGGACGGCTGCCTGTACAAGGTAAAACAAAATTCCAGATAAAGTCGGGGTTTGCTGATATTTCGAGAATGTTTTTTGCTTATTCAACCTTCATATATTGGAATACATTCTAATTTCATGACGAAAATCTTTATTTTGACTAAATGGATACCTTGGTTGAGCCTCTTTAAAAGAAATAATAGGGGTATCATGGAAACTCGACATGTTTCATTCAAGTAAAAGGCAAAGGTAAAAATTTCACATAGCCTAGTGGCCTTTGGCGCAGTTGGGTTTGAGGCCCACTGTATTTTGGACACAGCATATGAAAGTCGGAGACCATCCCTTTCCTTTCGCTGCCATATTCTTCCCTGATTCGAAAAAGGTTTTCGAATCATTCAAGCATGTGAACAAAATTTAAGTTCTTCTGACACAGCGGTACAATCTGCTCGAAATGTATCGTTATAAGCACTGGTGACAGTATTCACTAATATTTATGCATTGCCTCATAAAACTGGGGAACGTAAAGAGATTTTTTTCTTTTTCTTTTTTTGAACAACTAGCAGATCTTCACAATACAGCTTTTTTTTCCTGGTTCTTCGTTCAGCAATGAAATATAAATAAGCAAAACAATAAAGAGGCTCTGACCTAAATGTACAGGTACATTGTATTGTTACAAATAAGGCCTGCAGTGATATCTGTGTTGGTTTCTGATCAGTTCTCTTTTCTTTGAATAAGTCATCGTTTGCTTGATAGAAAAAAAGCTGGTCTAGAAATAATCTTGGCTGATTCAGTTCGTCTAAAAGCTAATTTATCGAAGTTATCAGTGGCTTAACAAATTCCAAGAATGAGTGATGTATATATTGTAATTTTAACTGGGTCAACCTTAAAATTCAAAATATAACAGCGTTATACATGTTATATAGGAGCGACAACGTTCCGTCTACATGATACTTTTTCAAAACAACATCCGTAACCTACTTTTATGATACTTACATTGCGTCTGTTAAAAGAGGTTGCCTTGCCGAGAATGCTAACTACAATTTAACTCGACAACAGGCAAGCTGGGCCGCGTGGCGCAGTCGGTAGCGCGTCTGACTAAAGAGCCAGTGGTCCCCAATTTGAAACCCTGCCCGGCCACTTACTTTCGTGGAGGTTGATTCTTCCCCTTTCGCTGATTCAAGAAAGGCAGTTGTCAGTTACTGGCGAAAGTATGTGTACTTAGTACTGGTAAACCGCTTAGGAGGTCTAAACCTGCCCAGGAATGGTGTGGTTAGGTTAACTGACCATCCTGACATGACCATAGCTGTTTATCGTGGACATAAAGCAACAACACAATAACAACAACAGACATATTTACAATGTTATACCAGCTGTCAGAGATCCGTTCCCTGGTGACTCATTTTGCAAAACCGTAGCAATTTATTATGTTATATATTAATCTAGAGTGAAGACAAGAGAATTCGGCTGTATTGCTGTGATGTCCTCAAGTTCAGTGGGTAAGAGAAGCCTAAATCCTTCGTAGGGATCAAACATGGTTTTTCATGCATTAGCGTTTGCAAGCAATTCGGGACCTGGGAGGGAGCTGGTAAATGTTAATGCAATTGAAAACAATGTTTGATAGCTGTTATTGCCCCACAACCACAACGCTACGAAAATTAAGAAAATGTTTGACCATATCGCCAGTACCTACCAGATATCTACACGCATTGTGTATTTCTATATCAAAATCCTCGTTTCAGGCCATGGTCAGCTATCGTGATTTTTTAACCCTTTAGCGACAATTCACAAGTGAAAATCATGTTTACTTCCCTTTTCACTCTATGTCATCCGCACTTCCATTTTTACAATATCCGAATTTGTATAACTCTTGTGTACATTGTTTTATCGATACATTAATCTGCAACTGAAAACTTCCGCTTGCTTCTGTATAATTGAGTATTGGCCTCCTTGCATATGAAAAGCCGCAATGCCATGCATTAACAGCGCGTGAATTTCCTTGTTAATACACAGCCTTTCGCCTGTTAATGCACGACTTTCGATAGCATGCGGCACTGGTTTTTATGTATTAATAAGTTTTCATATGTTCCGCTAGTTGAACCTGTATATGTGTGTCATAGCTTGGTGTGTAGCAGGCCCATTTTATTATTGACACAGAATAAAAGGCTCTATTTTCACTTTCACGGGTCAATGACAGCCTGCTGAACAGAGACAGCTGTTCGCCCAAGCGATAATGTACTTTACGTTATGTGTGTGCAGTGACCGAGACTCAGATCGTCCTGTGCGACCATGTAGTCTGGTTAGTATTCTTTGTAAACACTAAAATTCTTTCTTTGGGCCCTGATAAAAATTACCTTGTGAAAACTTTTTTCTTAGACTGCGCAGATGCACAGACCGGTATATTTCTCTCTTGTCGGATGTAATGATATGCCTCCCCGATGGCAACAGCCTCGGCCAGTTTGCATTGTAAGAGCCCAGAAAACAAATAAGTGCTCTACTTACCCAGTCAGACTTACAAGCTGTTTTCCCGTGTCTCTGAAAACAAACTCCAGACAGCGTGTCATGGTTAAACACAGGAAACATCGCGGTACCATAAGTTTTAACTTCCTAGGCTACGACAGTACTGTGAAACCTGTCTTAAGGGGTCACCCAAGGCAAGGACAAAAATTGGCTGCTTAAGACAGGTGACCCCTTAATACAGGTTCATTTGCACTGTATTTTGGTTCACGGGACCCAGAAAATGTGTCTGCTTAAGACAGGAGGTCCTTTAATAGAGGTGACCACATGAGCAGGTTTGACCGTAGTTTTGCATATGCAAGCTGAGAGTTCAAAGAGCTGAACTAGTTCAAGGTTGTTGCCACGACTACCGATTCTGATTTAATATTCTCTCTTCTTCCGCGGAATATTCTTAACAAGAAATATCTTTATAAAAGATAAACGTTGCAAGAGAAATATTAAGTGATAAAGTGCCGGGCACGGTACCTCGGTCGGAAGCGTGTCCGCTGCCGAATGCTAGCGACACCGAGTTTGATCCTCGCGTCCGGTACGTTCTTTCGTGGAGACATTTCCCTCTCTTCCGTTGATTTTAGAAGAACAGCAGTCAATTCAGAGCGAAGGAATGTGCACTCAGTACTGGTAAACTGCCTCCGTGAGGCTTGCGCAGAAACAGTGTAGTTAGGTTACTTACCTGTTCGACATTTTCCCGTTGGTTTAAACATATTTATTGCTTCTCTGTTACAACTAACATACAATCAGGTGTAAACAGTACAAGCTTAGGGATTGGAACGAAAGCAAAATGCTTATCGAGTTCCTCTCCCTGACGTGAGAAAATTGTACACAATATGGCGGAAGCTGTACATAGTTAAAGGTATATTACATTTTAAACCAATTTTTGTACTACATGAGATAACTAAGCAGAACTCCAACTAATCAGTAGACAAAAATAACCAATGGAAGAATAGCACTTATAACCCTATAGAATGATATTACAAAAGAGCAGAGGAAAACAAAAATCTAGATCTATAGGTATGTCTAAATATATTAATCACAAAATGGTAAGGGGAGTTAATCACGAAATGGTAAGGGGAGCAAAATGGTTGCCAACTGGGCCGTAAGCCCCCCCCCCCACCCCACCCCCCAAAAAAATAAAATAAAAAAAAGCAAACAATTAAGTTATGTTTTGATAACTGATTACCCACAAATGAGCGATACCCGAATTGACGTTTTTCTTAAAGACCAACTAGTCAGTCCTCCGTCTTTTATTTTCCGTCAACCTTCGGAAAAAGCTGTGTGTCAAGTCCAATACGATTGGCAACAGGCCGATCTGTTTATTATACAGTCATTTGACCTATTCCGACGCACGTTTCAGTCGACCGTGCGCTACAGTCTAAATACACTGTCATTTTTTATTTTATTTGTGTCAGTAAATGAATAAAAGTCTCTTGTTTAAGGCACTTTGTTTGGGTTCACAAACTATTTGAGGAAGATAGGGAAATCTGACGACAACCAGACGTTGTCGTTTATCCTATTTCGACGCACCTTCTTCTGTTCCGGTGGATCTGTATATTTTTACAATACATCGAAAGAACCACCGAGGGGCGCCCCAAAAGTAAACTGTCGGATTATTACTAGCTCGATGAAAGATGATTTTATGCAGACAAATGTCTATTTGACATAACTGATTATTTAAAACATCTGATTATACACACGGCTTCGCTGAAAAATTATTTCGCTGATTCAGTGCCCGTAAGTACAATGCTTGATATTTTTATCCAGGATTCTATGATAAATGACAATTCAAAATAAAGCAATATGGAGTTGTATTGCATGACGAGAATGCAGCACTAATATGGATTTCAGAACTCGGAGACATTCCCAAAATATACTATCCACCGGAATAGGCTAAATGAGCTAATGAATTAAAATTTCAATAAACCTAAGTAGCTGATTTTATTTCATTTTGATATTTATCGGTTTAGATAGCTAATAAAATGAGCAATCGACAGACATATAGGTTTACGACATATTTGTTTACACAAATATTGTCCGACTCTATTTTCACAGTTGGCCTGGAAACATCTGTCATTTTTCTTGTTAAATATGCATTACCAGCCAATTTTAAACTCAATTTTCCGTATCTTTGATTGATAAATGAGACCCTTACTAAATGTGGATTTGACAAATAAATATTGAAGGTAATTACCAAAAAATCATTTCGCTTCTAGCTTGTTTCGTTGCAGAGAAAGAAACAGGATACACGGGAATAGGTGAATTCGCCGGAATAGGTCAAATGAGTGTACCGGCCAATGGAATGGCGTAAAATGTAGGTCAATAGTAAGGTTAGACGTTGCCTGACGGCAGCGAGAGAAAAAAAAGAAAGAAAAAAAAGAAACTTCCATTTTTGGAATCTGTTTTAGCCGAGAAAACTGCCGGATTTTGTTCTAAAGTGTTTTCTCTCTCTGTCTCTCTCTCTCTCTCTCTCTCTCTCTCTCTCTCTCTCTCTTTACGTTCTTGTTTATTTTCTGAGAGCATTATGACTATAGGAGTAGTAGGTAGTTAGAGACCCACTTTATATTGGTTACAGCATATGGAAGGTGAAACCCAAGCCTGTCCTTTCGTCGCATATCTACCGTCTTTGATTAAATCTTTGGTTGAGACGGACAGTGTCAAAGCCTCGGAGCTAGCGGAATTCGAACTGGCGACCTTGTGCACTGAAATCTAGAACTCTAACCACTTGACTACGGTCCCTCTTGAAGTTGAATATAATTGTAAAGCAAGGCATATATCTACCAACAATACCTTCAGTTTTGGAGTTTTAGGGCCGATGTCACGTCAATTATAACTAAGATTAATAAGTCCGTGGTCTATTTTACCGTAAGATGCAATGTAAAATTTTATTGTTCCGAATGCAAATCCATGTACAAAGTGCGACGTGAAGTCGGGCCTTAATGATAAATGTGTTTGGACGCCAAATCTGCATAGACTAGTCTAGACTTTACCAATGACATGTTGTTTTGGTCACTTACAATAGAATGCTGATAGAGATTAGATATTTACTGTGTAATGGCTCGGTCCAAGTCTGAATTCATTTATTTTCAAAAATAAGAATTTAATATCAAATCAATATGCAACTTCGTATTATTAAAACGGCATGTAGAAGAAAATGGCTCAATAAGAAACATACCATATGGAATTTTCAAAGACTATGATATGGTAAATGTATTAAGGTTCCTGTAGGTCATTTAACATAGCTCTGTTCCATTATTTCAGTTCTGTTGAGGGACAGTGTGGGGCCATTGTAGACTCGGCGTCAATTACCTCTATAAACAAACAGGATCTGCCAAAGTAAGTCTACAGTGTTGATGTGGTCTGATACTGGAGAAAATATACATAGGCCAAAACTTAAATTCATGGCTAAAGTAATTTTTAAGACATCACAACATATATTCTTCAGCAAAGCATTGAATTTGTCTGGTTTCCTCAGGTATATGGAAATCGTGTTTCAACATCTAGACATGACATAGCATACGAACAGAAATAAATTGTAATATTGATATTGGTAAAGTATTTACAGGGAAATGTTCTGTCTACTCTTAAAGCAAGTTTGGTTGCTATGGTGATGTATGTATGACGGATTAAAAAAATCTGTACTGTTTATGTTCATGGTTATCAGGCTTATTCACAGGGGAGGAAAAAATGGTGGCCCGACCGTAAACAATGTACGTACACTTTAATCTGTCAGCATGATGCGCCGTCCGTGTGTACAGCCATATGTAACTGTTTTCTAGTCATTAATCGCATCTCCTCTCTACCAACTGTTTCTGTCTAGTTTGTCGAGACTAAACTATAAAGCTCTTTGTTTGTCCAACAGTGCTTAACAAGAGTGCAAAAGCCTGTCACCAAATATCTCAGCAACTGATCGTTTATACTGCATTGTCCCTAATAACTAGGTAAAGGGTGTGCCATTATCATAGTTACTCGCACACCATTATTATGAGAAGTTGTACAGTGTTAAGTCTTTCTTCTTCTCCCCTATTTCCAATTCTTCTGAGAGATACTGATCTAGACCGATTCTGCCCTATGCATAGCCATTTATTTATTATTTATTCATAATGTAATTAGTATAAGCTCATTAAATCCCGTCCATCTCAGAATCCGATATTTTTTAGTGTTGAACAATATTCTGATGAGACTGTGTGAATGCACAGGCTGATCTGAGTCTTTCTATTGCTCATTCAGTAAGGTACGTTTTCACGCAATGTCAGTATTGTAATTTGCAGATATGTGGAGCATCTGATATCTTTGATGACACCAAACTGCCGTACAGTTCTCTTCACCGCAGAGTTTGATGAAAATATATACCCCGGTAAGACAGTACTGTAAAATTTAGTCAGACTCCTTTCAGCTCTGATTTTAAACATAATTGAGCCGCGACACGAGAAAACCAACAAAGTGGTTGTGCACCCAGCGCAGACTCAGATCAACCTCGGCATCCGCCCAGTCTGATCAGACTCTTTGCTAAGCGCTTAAAGGGTAGCTAAGGGTCTAAGCTACCTCAATGTGGACAGCAACGACTCTGATCAGACTGGGCGAATGCCCAGGTTGATCTGAGTCTGCGCTGGGCGCATAACCACTTTGTTGGTTTTCTCGTGTCGCGGCTCATATAAGTCTACAGGATTTTATATATGTACATGTATATTGCCCGCGGAGACGGGCAGGTAACCACGATGGACTAAATTCATTTTTGTGAAACTTAAGATATTTCAAAGTGTAAAGAAACTACAGACTAAAACACCTTTAAGACAACGACTCTGTCAGAAAGATATCGAAATTTTCCCGTTAACAATGAAAGCCAGGATATGTCAAAGACTAATGCGCATCCTTCTTTGAAGAAAGTCATAAACGAAGTGCTTGCGGACGGATGGACGGACGACAGACGTATGGATGGACGAACAGACAACCAGCTGAAAAACTTAATACATGTACCCCACCACACGGTAAAAAATAAAGAAAACAAAACGTTTAATACCAGGTGCTGTAACTACTCATTATATTAACAGAAGTTCTCCAGCAAACAGGCGCAGTTTGGTCAATTTTTAACACAGAAGTTCCCCAGCAAACAGGGACAGTTTGGTCAATTTTTATCAGCGAAGTTCCCCAGCAAACAGGCGCAGTTTGGTCAATTTTTATCAGCGAAGTTCCCCAGCAAACAGGGGCAGTGTGTTTAACTTTTAACACCGGTGGATAGTGAATAAATGAATGAATCAACGCCGATCTGATGTCACGACCGTGAGTCTGAGTAATTGCTCAGTCAGAGTGTCTATCAGTCTTGGCGGCAATTATACGTTGATGGCGTTGTATGTACCTACCGGGTAGCAACTTCCACTATATTTATATGATTATATCTATACATTTTGTAATGCAGACATTATGTTGACTTCCGATGAGAAAATAATATAGTTACCAAAAGGTAAAAAGCTCTAGGAATCAACGTCGAACCAACGCCGACCCCACATTACACACTGAACCGACGCTGATTCAACGGTTTTAGTTCCAGCTGGGAAGCAACTTTCACCGTATTTATATGAATGTGTCTGTATAGTTTGTGATGCGGATAGCTTATGTTATTTTCTCAGAGTAGAGTAAAATATAGTCATCAAAGGTAAAAAAAGAAAGAAAAAAAAACAACTAGAGACACAACCTTTAATCGGCGTGAAATTGGCGCCAATCAAACATTGTGACGTTTAATCAACGTTGATTTTATGTTGATTCAGTGTAGTGTATGCCCACCGGGAATCAAGTTTCACTATTTTTATATGAATATGTGTATATAAGTTAGTAATTCGAGAAAAATATCATCTGGCTCAAATTTTAAAGGTAGATTCCTGTACTTTGGAATTGCAACATAATTTTGATGATCGTTCATCCAAGTTGTTGGAAAGCACTTATAAAAGGGAATGAATAAGTTTCACTAAAAAGTGTAAATCAAAACAATATTAGAAAAGTTGTTTTGCAAGGGATTTCCTAACTCTGCTTCGCCCACCAGTTAGCGCTATTTTTAGTTCGCGCCAAAATAGATAACGTGGCTGACGCCATGCTGCATTGCATTTTGGGATAGTTTTAACCCATCCGCCATGCCCGGACCTCTAGGAGAGCTCACGGCAAGGGAAAATTGACCTTTGGAGAATGGCATCAGAAATCGCCCACTTAAAGACATAATAAACATAGTTATTTTTAGAGCTGGAATTCCAACGAAAGATAATAAACCAAAAGGGAAAACGACTATTTTCTTCAACATCTGACGAGTTTCTCAGTAGCAACAAATTCAGAAAAATAAGAGAATTCAATACTGCTCAGAAAAAGACGAAATTATTTTGTGGACATAATTGTTACCGCTAGTCCAGGAACCTACCTTTAAGATCAGATCTAGATACAGTATCGTGTCCTTATCAGTGTCTTTGCTGTATATTGAATGTTTCTCAAAGTTTCCGTACGATCTGAGGTCCCTAACAGAGTGTCTGAGTAATTGCAGATATCAGTCTGGGCCGCAACTAAGGTCATATTGGAAATGTTGGGGGTTTCTTTAATAGTGGTTGCCACTATTAAAGAAACCCCCAACATTTCCAATATGACCTTAGTTGCGGCCCAGAAGACGATACAGAAAATACAAATCAGGCGTCCCTCTCTCTCTCTCCCTCTCTCTCTCTCTCTGTTTTCCAAACAGAAGTCGATTGATATAATGAGAGATTCATTATTCCATGATGACATTACCATTTCAGGTCCTCCTCATAGTCTACCCCAATCACTGATAGAAGACTTGTTTGGTAAGTTTCTTCCTGTTTAATGTATTTACTTTGAACCACTAACCAGAGAATGTCACTGAAACGTCAAGTCATTGTAACAACTGCACCGCTCATTCACTTAGTTATTCGAATTAACGAGAGAACTTGCGAAGTTTTGCAGACAAGCTTCTCATTTCTTTGATCTGGAATGGCCATAGACAGATTCGGTGCCAGGAGGCGCGAGTTATGAATTCATTCCCTTCAGAAAACGGTTTAACGGAATTATAAGCTATCATGCTTTGTAAATGCACTGAACCATTATTTGTAATCAAGAATTCACAACTTTGGAGATACTGTTCGGTGACTCATTTGTGGAAAAAAACACGTTCGCGATACATACCAGTTTTTATAACTACAATAATCATCGTTATGTCCTTGTAGAACAGAAATATTAAACTGCAGTGTTGTTTTTTTATTTTAATTATTAATATTCACAGCGGGGATACATCCTTGTTATGACGCCTTACATACGTTTCACCTACCTGTATGTTTATACGACGTAGGTTTCAACATTGTTGCCACCTAAAGTCCGTATAGTCCTACCAGAGGTATGAAATGTTTAAACAAAACTTATTATGAAAAGCAATTCAACCGTTGATAAAAATATGAGTTATGTGCATATACTGAGTCCTCTAACTGGCAAAAATGGGAACATATTTTTTAATAATGACAATTTGCTCTACAAAATTCAATTCCCTTTCACCGTTTTTCGTCGAACGATGCTATAAAACAAAAGCGTGATAAAGAAAGGATCCCACGCATGAACATTGTGTTTTTACCGTTTTATTTACGTTTATGATATCGAAGGTAGGTTATATTAAGTGGCACCTAAATGCGCTAAATAGTTTTTAAACCATTTTTATGTGAATTTCGGGAATGTTTTAAACTGGCTAATCACGGTCATTTACTATGACCAAACTGTACCTGGTGTTGTCTCACGACAAAATATTTCATGTAGGCTACTTTCACTACTGACAGATTAAAGGGGTACATCTCAAAATGATTTAAATGCAGTCTAGGCCTATTGTCTCCCTAGTACATATTTACCTTGGCTATCAAAACATTAAACTAGTTGGAGAATCATTTATTTGTAAAGAAAAGTTTCTTTCTTTTATAGCAAATGTAATGTGATTCTTAGCTTCCAATCGTAGGCTTAACATACCAATACCTTTGCATCTATTGACATCATCTTACGTCATGCTGAACTCTGTCTGACATCACAATAGCTGAAAGAGTATGCTAGGCATAGGAGCAAGGGTATGGTATGCCTACTACTGTCAGTGCAATGGCAATTGAAATGTGCCTTATCAAAAGAAAAAAATATAAGAGCCGCGAGACGACAAAACCAATGCGGTTGTGCGCCCAGCGCAGACTCAGATCAGCCTGGGAATCCGCCCAGCTTGCTCAGACCCTTCGTTAAAGGCTCAAAGGGTAGCTAAAGGTTTATGCTACCACCATGCGGACAACGAAGATTCAGATCAGACTGGTCGGATGCCGAGGCTGATCTGAGTCTGTGCTGGGCGCACAACCCTATTGTTGGTTTTGTCGTGTCGCGGCTAAAAAATAAAAGGAAAGGTCTAGTGCCAGTCGACTGGCAATAGCCATTTTACGTTAAAATGGCTATTACCAGTCGACTGGCAATAGCGATTTTAACGTAAAATCGCTATTGCCAGTCGACTGGCAATAGCCACTCCGAAAATAAAATCATTTACATGTATATTGTGTTGCTAGGTGACAGTTTCTGTTTCGAGGCTCTTACGTCATATGATATGATGGCAATGGAAGAATTTCAAGACTGTAGAGACGATGAAGGTCATCACCATGGTGAGGAAGGACAGGAGAATAATGGCGGACAAAGTGGCGGGTCCAAGAGCGAGAAGACACAGAAAGCAGAAATATTTAATCAGATGATGAATCTTAAAACAATGTTAGGTCGATATACGTTGATAAAAAGAAAGTGAAGTCTCAGAATATGCAGATCATAAACGAGATTTTTCTATAAACTATTACGTGCCATGTGACATTTGTTCGAAAGTGTTCTTATTTGATAACACAACTATTTTATACGATGTATTTATATGTGTAGTCTACCAGAACAAAATAATATACTTGAAGACGTATATTGTTAGTTTTTATCGTCTTTTATTTCGGTTAAATTGGTAGCAAGAAGAAGCGCTCTAAAATGGGAAGAAATCATCTTGACTAGTTAGGAAAAAAGTTTCTTTGACAAAGTGAGTTTGTCATAGAAAATATGCTCATGTGAATGGAAATATTTGACAAATTTATATGATAAAGTTTATTTGACAAACAATTTTTTCTGTGTGAATAGAAAGTGTGCCATTGATATCCAACAAAGAAATAAGCCGATATAGATATGGAAAGAAAACTTTACTCAAAATCAATCCAGTCTGATTTTGAACAAAGTATATTTAACATAGAAAATGTATGTGGCATAGTAGGTAGGCCATCAACACGGGTTAATAAGTTCTATAAAAGGGTTATCCTTTGGAAGCAAGGATCACACCAAAGGACTGAAAACTGTCGAGTGTACAAGTTTTCTGGGCCAGACTAGCTAGTTTCGGCCAATTAGGCCTCATCAGTGACCCTCAAATGTTTTTAAAGTTCTACAATAGAATCAATGATCCCAAAGGACTAGAAAATAAAATCTACACTATGAGTTTATTTGTCCAATCTTTGGTCATGTGTTTACTGCAGCGTATGGTCCTTTGCCTAAGTTTATTCAGTAAAGATTCTTTGTCATATTTTTCTTTTACATGCAGTTTAATCCGTCTGAACGCAAAGTACTTGAAAAAGTCTTTATGCCGTAGGTTCTGTGACAAAGAAACTTTACTCCTATGAACGAAGCTAAATTCTCTATAATAATTATCATCTAAGCAGACATCAAAACACACGACCTAAGAGTCGTACGGTCGTAGACGACAGTACATTTAGCAGCTGCCCCAAAGCCAGTTAGTAAACAATGCAAGCTTATGCTTTGTGGAGAGGCTTACTGATAGACAAATCTGTTTGTACGAGCTTCGTGCTGACGCGATTTGTTAAACGCGAAACAAAATGTGTAAAGCGTAATTGTTGGCAGTGATTTTTTTGTTGTTGTTTTTCACGCCTCTCAAAATAAGCTCACCTGTCAAGGTGAGCTTATAGTATAGCCTTGTTCCGTCGTCGGCGTCGGCGCCGTCGGCATCCACACTTTTAAACATCTTCTTCTCTGAAACCACTAGGCGGATTGAAGCCAAATTTCATATGGAGCCTTAACAGGATAGGGAAACGAAAGTTTGTATATTTGGCCCAGGTCACATGACCAAGATGGCTGCCATGCCCATATATAGTGAAACCTTTAAAAATCTTCTTCTCCAGAACAAAACGCCCGATTGCCTTGAAACTTGCTATGTAGCATCTTGGACTTTAGTACTACAAAATTGATATAAATCATGACCTTGGGTTGACCATGACCTATTTTATGGCAAGGTCAACAAATTTGGTCCCTTAGGCTTTTGAATGGGAAAATCTGAAAAAGTGCATTTTTCTGTTGCTTTTGTGCTCTGTGATATGGTAATCAATTTCAACACCTATGGATATTATAGGTCAAGGTCATTTAGTGACCTTGACCAAAGGTCATTTGTCCATTGGGTGTCAATATTTTCATTGGGCCGATTGAAGCCAACTTGCTTATAGAGTCTTAACAGGATTGGGGAACGATAATTTATATATTTGGCCCAGGTCACGTGACCAGGATGGCTACCATGCCCATATATGGTAAAAACCTTAAAAAATCTTCTCCAGAACCACTACGCTGATTGCCTTGAAACTTGGTATATAGCATCTTAAACTTTAGTACTACAAAATTTATATAAATCATGACCTTGGGTTGAACTTGACTTATTTTATGGCAAGGTCAAATTTGGTCCCGTAGGCTTTTGAATGGCAAAATCTGAAAAAGTGCATTTTTCTGTTGCTTTTGTGCTCTGTGATATGGAAATGTGGTCAGTTTCCACACCTATGGATATGAGAGGTCCAGGTCATTTAATGACCTTAATCAAAGGTCATTTGTCCATTGGGTGTCAATATTTTCATTGGGCCGATTGAAGCCAAATTGCTTATAGAGTCTTAACAGGATTGGGGAACGATAATTTATATATTTGGCCCAGGTCACGTGACCAAGATGGCTACCATGCCCATATATGGTAAAAACCTTAAAAAATCTTCTTCTCCATCACCACTGGGCTGATTGCCTTGAAACTTGGTATATAGCATCTTAAACTTTAGCACTACAAAATTTATATAAATCATGACCTTGGGTTGACCTTGGCTTATTTTATGGCAAGGTCAAATTTGGTCCCGTAGGCTTTTGAATGGGAAAATCTGAAAAAGTGCATTTTTCTGTTGCTTTTGTGCTCTGTGATATGGAAATGTGGTCAGTTTCCACACCTATGGATATGAGAGGTCCAGGTCATTTAATGACCTTAATCAAAGGTCATTTGTCCATTGGGTGTCAATATTTTCATTGGGCCGATTGAAGCCAAATTGCTTATAGAGTCTTAACAGGATTGGGGAACGATAATTTATATATTTGGCCCAGGTCACGTGACCAAGATGGCTACCATGCCCATATATGGTAAAAACCTTAAAAATCTTCTTCTCCAGAACCACTGGGCTGATTGCCTTGAAACTTGGTATATAGCATCTTAAACTTTAGCACTACAAAATTTATATAAATCATGACCTTGGGTTGACCTTGGCTTATTTTATGGCAAGGTCAAATTTGGTCCCGTAGGCTTTTGAATGGGAAAATCTTAAAAAGTGCATTTTTCTGTTGCTTTTGTGCTCTGTGATATGGAAATGTGGTCAGTTTCCACACCTATGGATATGAGAGGTCCAGGTCATTTAATGACCTTAATCAAAGGTCATTTGTCCATTGGGTGTCATCATTTTTAAACATCTTCTCCTCAGAAACCATAGGGCTGATTGAAGCCAAATTTCATATAAAGACTTAACAGGATGTGAGAGTGATAGTTTATGTATTTGGCCCAGGTCATATGGCCAAGATGGCCGCCATGCTCATATATGGTAAAAACCTTAAAAAATCTTCTTCTCAAGAACCACTAGGCCGATTGCCTTGAAACTTGGTATGTAGCATCATGGACTCTAGTACTACAAAGTATATATAAATAATGACCTTAGGTTGACCTTGACATATTTTATGGCAAGGTCAAATTTGGTCCCTTAGACTTTTGAATGGGAAAAGATGAGAAATTGCATTTTTCTGTTGCTATTGAGCTCTGTGATATGGAAATGCAGTCAACTTCAACCTCTATAAATACTAGAGGTCAAGGTCATTTAGTGATTTTAAAGAAATGGCCATGGTGGAACAGTTTACACACTCACTATTCAATCCTATAGAATTGCAGCATGTTTATTAGCCTGCCTGAGCCGAAAGCTTGCATTTTGGCCATTTGACCTGAGCATATACTGGCAGGTGAGCGATCGTTGCCCTTGGGCGACTTGTTTTTCTTCGTTATGTCCTGATTACCATGACAGCTTACGAGGAAGAACTGGGCAGCGTCAAATTTTGTTCTGTTCTGTTCAATTCTCGTATCGACGTTACCCAAGTGGCTCAACGGTACGTAACCATAGTATCGACGTTACCCAAGTGGCTCAACGGTACGTAACCATAGTGGTTACGTACCGTTGAGCCACTTGGGTAACGTCGATACGAGAATTGAACAGAACAGAACAAAATTTGACGCTGCCCAGTTCTTCCTCGTAAGCTGTCATGGTAATCAGGACATAACGAAGAAAAACAAGTCGCCCAAGGGCAACGATCGCTCACCTGCCAGTATATGCTCAGGTCAAATGGCCAAAATGCAAGCTTTCGGCTCAGGCAGGCTAATAAACATGCTGCAATTCTATAGGATTGAATAGTGAGTGTAAACACAAGTCTTTATGAAGTTGCAAACAACAAAGACTCCAACCAGCGTGAGTCCGCGCAGGTCTTATTGTGCCTGTGATTCATGATGTACGTGCGAGCAGTAGACTCTGGTCAGACTGAGTGAAGGTACAGGCTGGTGTGAGTGTTTGCTGGTTGCAGGTGCGTTAAGTGCGACTTAGTCTTTAAAGTTTCGATGCAATGATTGTGTCTTACAAAACAAGTCGCCCAAGGGCAACGATGGCTCACCTGCCAGAATATGCTCAGGTCAAGTGGCTAAAATGTAAGCTTTGGGCTCAGGTAGGCTAATACCAAGGCTGCAATTCTATAGGATTGGATGGTGAGTGTGTAAACTGTTCTACTACGGCCACTTCTATAAAATCACTAAATGACCTTGACCTCTTGTATTCATAGAGGTTGAAGTTGACTGAATTTCCGTATCACAGAGCTCAATAGCAACAGAAAAAATGCACTTTTTAATCTTTTCCCATTCAAAAGCCTAAGAGATCAAATTTGACCTTGCCATAGAATAGGTCAAGGTCAATCCAAGGTCATCATTTATATAAACTTTGTAGTACTAGAGTCCATGATGATACATACCAAGTTTCAAGGCAATCGACCCAGTAGTTCTGGAGAAGAAGATTTTTAAGGTTTCTACCATATGTGGGCATGGCAGCCATCTTGGTCATGTGACCTGGATAAAAAGTTTATAAACGTTTGTGTCTGTATCCTGTTAAGGCTCTGTATGAAATTTGGCTTCAATCAGCCCAGTGATTTCTGAGGAGAAGTCCTTTGAAAATGTTGACGATGGACGAAGACGACAATGACCTTGACCTTTAGTATTCATAATGGTTGACGATGACTGGATTTGCATATCACAGAGCACAATAGTAACAGAAACATGCACTTTTTCAGCTTTTCTCATTCAAAAGCCTTAGGGACCAAATTTAACCTCTCGGAAAAATAGGTCAAGGTCAACCTAAGGTCATCTTTTATATAAACTTTGTAGTACTGGGGTCCAAGATGCTACATACCAAGTTTCAAGGCAATCGGCCTAGTGGTTCTGGAGAAGAAGGTTTTTAAGGTTTTTACCGTATATGGGCATGGCGGCCATCTTGGTCATGTGACCAGGGCCTTATATATAAACTTTCGTTCTCCTATCCTGTTAAGTTTCTATATGAAATTTTGCTTCAATCGGCCTAATGGTTTCTGAGGAGAAGGTGTTTGAAAATGTTGACACCCAATGGACAAATGACCTTTAGTCAAGGTCACTAAATGAGCTTGACCTCTAATATCCATAGGTGTTGAAATTGACTACATTTCCATATCACAGAGCACAACGGCAACAGAAAAATGCACTTTTTCATCTTTTCCCATTCAAAAGCCTAAGGGATCAAATTTGACCTTGCCATAGAATAGGTCAAGGTCAAACCAAGGTCATCATTTATATAAACTTTGTAGTACTAGAGTCCATGATGCTACTTACCAAGTTTCAATGCAATCGACCCAGTGGTTCTGGAGAAGAAGATTTTTCAAGGTTTTTAGCTCACCTGAGCCGAAGGCTCACAAGGTGAGCTTATAGTATAGGCTTGGTCCGTCGTCCGTCCTGCGTCGTACGTGGTACGTCCACACTTTTGAATATTAATATCTGCTAAAGTAGCTGGCCAATCTTGATCAAATTTTACGTGTAGCATTGTTGGGGTTGGGGATTGATTGCTTATAGTTTTGGAACAGATTGGTTTAAAACTGTGGTTACCATGGCAACAAAAAGGTCCTATAGGCTCATAATGGAGAAAATGTTGTCCGGCCCTAGCTTCTTCAATTTTGATTGCAACTCCTTGTAACTTGCAGGTATCCAGGACAGCCAAAACATCTCGGACCAGTTCGAATTTGGGTCAGGTTGGATCATTGTTGTCAGAGTTACTTGCCCTTGAGCGATAAAATATTTTCCCATAGACTTATAATGGGAAAATGATGTCCGGGCCCTAGCTTCTTCATTTATGATCGCAACTCCTTGAAACTTGCAGGTATTCTAGACAGCTAAAACATCTCGGACCAGTTCGAATTTGGGCCAGGCTGGATCATTCTTTTTAGAGTTACTTGCCCTTGAGCGATAAAATATTTTCCCATCGACATATAATGGGAAAATGTTGTCCAGGCTATAGCTCCATCATTTTTGATCGCAGCTCCTTGAAACTTGCAGGTATCCAGGACAGCCAAAACATCTCAGACCTTTTCTACTGTGGGCAAGGTTGGATTATCCCCTTGCACAAGGAAGTTATGGAGGGGATATAGGGGCTGTCCTGTACGTATGTATGTATGTACATTTGTTAACATTTTGTCCTCGGTCTACATGTAGCTACCTCATTTATTAACCGATTTTGATGTAACTTCACACAAGTATTGGGTATGACATTACCTCGAACGAGTTTACGTTTCAGCATGATGGGGTCAAGGTCACAATCAGAGTGGCAATTTTTAGCAAAAACTTTGTCATCGCTCTAGCGTCATCATTTATGGACCGATTTCGATTTAACTTCCCATAAGTGATTAGTATGGCAATATCTTGGACAAGGTCGCTTTTTAACATTCTGGGGCAAGGTCAAGGTCACAATGGCTATTTATAGAAAAAACTTTGTCATTGCTGAAGCGCCTTGATTTGTGGACCAAATTCGATTTAATTTCACACAAATGTTTAGTATGACAATATCTTGAATAAGTTCATTTTTCAGCACCCTAAGGTCAATGTCAATGTCACAGTGGCTATTTTTAGAAAAAAAAAGTTTTGTCATCGCTCTGGTGACTTCATTTATGGACCGATTTCTACTGTACTTCACACAAGTGATAAGTATGGCAATATCTTTGACAAGAATGCATTTCAGCATTCAAGGTCAAGGTCACAGTGGCTATTTTTAGAAAAACTTTGTCATCGCTCTAGCGCCTTCATTTGTGGACCGAATTTAATTTTAGTATGACAATATCTTAGACAAGTTCGCGTTTCAACGTTGTGGGGTCAAGGTCATGGTCACAGTAACTATTTTTAGAAAAAAACTTTGTCATCGCTCTAGCGCCTTCATTTATGGACTGATTTTGTTTAACTTTACACAAATGTTTAGTATGACAATATCTTGAACAAGTTTGCGTTTCTGCATTCTAGGGTCAAGGTCATAGTTGCTGTTTTTAGAAAAACTTTGTCGTCCCTCTGGCGACTTCATTTATGGACCAATTTTCATTCAACTTTGCAAAAATGTTTAGTATGACATTATCTTTGACAAGTTCTCATTTCAGCATTCTAGGGCTAAGACAAGGTCACAGGGGCTATTTTTACTGTCAGTGCAATTATCTCACCTTCCTCGTAAGCTTATTCTGTGACAAACAGGTAGGCTGAATTTTTCAATTACACCGTATGTGCTGTCCGCAAAGTTTCCTTTGTCTTTGATCAGCAACGACTAAAACAAGTTGCCGATTGTGATGAAACAATAATCTCGTATAATATGAACTTGATATTGGTTTGCATAAGAATACGCAGAATTTAGAGTATAAAGATTTAGATGTTTCTGAGGACGCCTTCAAGTACATTAAAATAGGCTACTACTGACGACTCTAAGATATTTCACTATGATGGCGGTCTAGCACGTGCTCAAGTTCGGTTAAACGATATGTAAATTTTATAAACGTTTATCACGTACACACGAACCGTTAACGTTTATCCGTGTTCACTTAGAAGCCCTAGGCGTAAGTAGCGGCACTATTCAGATGAAAGCGGTGCAGGTCAAAAATTATGTCACTAGGTCAAATCTTAGAAAATCTTAGAACAATCTTGTGTACACTCTAGAGGGCACTGTTTTTATCCAATTCATGAAACTTAGTCAGACTGTTTATTTTAATGAAATCTAGGGCAGGTTTGTAAGTGGGTCATGTCAGGTCAAAAACTAGGTCACTAAATCAGATATGAGAAAAGTTGTTCCGAATATTTATCTCTATATACTTTAGGACAAGGTGCTCTAGTGACTTCCTTTATTAACCAGTTTTGTTACCAGTATAACTTCACAGCTATATTGGATTTGTTCGACAGCAAAATCTGCACTCTTCTAAAACCACTGGTTTAAAATTTGTAACAAATTAGTGAAGTGACAAAATGTGTCTGTTGACAGTAAGATGTCAGGTGAGCTACAGGACCATTGGTCCTCTTGTTAACATATATGAGCATGGCGGCCATCTTGGTCATGTGACCTGGGTCAAATATATAAACTTTTGTTCCCCCCTCCTGTTTAGGCTCCATATGAAATTTGACTTCAGTTGGCCTAGTGGTTTCTGAGGAGAAGATGTTTAAATGTGTGGACGACGCCGACGACAACGGACGACGGACCATGGCTATACTATAAGCTCACCTTGACAGGTGAGCTAAAATAGCTGTGATTTTATCTTAGGAAGACTGTACGCTGAACCTGTGTCTGAGGTAGACCGAACACTGTGATTTTGTCTTAGAAAATCTGTTGGCTATGATTAAATCCTAAAAAAGGCTGCCCCCTGTCATATCCGACAGGGCCGAAGCCCGTCGGGGTCTTTTAATTAAAGAACAACTCTGTTGGTATGAGTGATGTATTCTGATGCTAACTATGTAACTATGTGTAACTAACGCCATAAGCGACGTAACGTCATTAACTTAACAATTAGGTCTAATAATAGATACATTGTACATACAAGAATATTACATTTCTCCCTTTCTTTTTTAAGATAGCTAACTTATTTGAATAAAAACAACTGTTGAATAAAAATTGCAGGTTATAGAGAGCTAAAGCATATTGGTATCCTCTGAGAGCAGTTTGAAATTTAAAGAATATTTAAACAAAAGTTCTCTCTTAAGTCAACAAACATGATGAATGATGAGTGATTATCAATTTTGCTTAATGGTCATTGAAAACACAACTTTTGCAACTGTAAATGCTTGCAATGCCTCCCTGTGTCTCTGAATCTATTCCTCATTTTGTGTCTCTGACTTGCACCTGGTGGTTCACTGAATTTGTTCATTTCCAGGAGATTCTTTGTTCCTCTTCTGACTGTTTCTTTTTGCCATCTCTCAAAGTTTCTATTAGCATCTCTCAGCATTTTCTCGCCTCTTGCAAAACTTGCTGTATCTCTCTTCAAACAACATTCATTTCTTCTTTCAATATTATCTCGCTGCTTTTTCTAAGCTATATCTACTTGCCTCTTCCAGAAATATCTCTTTGCCTCTTCGGGCAACTTCTCTTTGCCTCTTCCGGCAACTTCTCTTGCCTCTTCTGGCAATTTCTTATTTGCCTCTTCCGGCAACTTCTCTTTGCCTTTTCCGGCAATTTCGCTTTTGCCTCTTCCGGCAATTTCTCTTTGCCTCTTCCGGCAACTTCTCTTTGCCTCTTCCGGCAATTTCTCTTTGCCTCTTCCGGCAATTTCTCATTGCCTCTTCTGGCAACTTCTCTTTGCCTCTTCCGGCAATTCCTCTTTTTGCCTCTTCCGGCAAATTCTGTTTTGCCTCTTCTGGCAATTTCTCTTTTGCCTCTTCCGGCAATTTTCTTATTACTTCTGACAGTAATAATTATACGTCTTCTCACAATATCTGTGAGGGCAATGTCTAGCTATCGAGTTCAAGTTATAGTGTTGTCTGTTTTAACCCTGTGAAAATCTTTTTTCTTTTCTTTAATTCGCTTTTCTTCAGTGTTATCAATCTGGCTGTCCCTGTTTATTTATCTTTAACAGTAGTTTATCATAGCTTTTATGATTTCTGGTGTCTGCCTATTGTCCTAGGTCTATCAAATCTCTTCTGTCTTTACCAGTCTGTTCCTCTGTTGCTTATATGAATATTTTCTGTTTCATGCACTTCAAGTAAGCTTTACTGTTTAAATCATCTAGCTTCTGCTTTGCAAGTTCACCTGTTTCTTCTCTTCCTTTGATCCTCGTCGCCAATGTCATATCCGACAGGGCCGAAGCCCGTCGGGGTCTTTTAATTAAAGAACAACTCTGTTGGTATGAGTGATGTATTCTGATGCTAATTAACTATGTAACTATGTGTAACTAACGCCATAAGCGACGTAACGTCATTAACTTAACAATTAGGTCTAATAATAGATACATTGTACATACAAGAATATTACACCCCCTATAATTCTGTCTTAGGAAGGCCGCTCGATGATTTGTTTGTCTTTGGAAAGATAACGCTGTGAATGTCTGAGAAAGGTTGTACGGTGTGACTGTGTCTAATGAAATCTGCATGTCATGATTGTGTCTCTGGAAGACTGTTCGCCATGGTTTTGTAAAAGAAAGGCTGTATGCTGTGATTGTGTTTTAGGAAGAATGGAAAATGTGATTTTGTTTCAGGAAAGCTTAACGCTATTAACGTGTTTAAAGACGGGTGTACGCTGTGATTGTGTCTCAGGAAGGCTTTATGCTGTGTCCTTGTCTTAGGTGGCCTGGGCCGTATTCATAAAGCCACTTAAGTCGTTGCTATGCGGTTGCTAAGGCTAAATATCAATAAAGGAGATTCCCTACAACTATGAAATTTGGTCTGGAGGAACAGTCTTTGTAAGACTGTGCCTCCAGAGCAAATTTCATAGTTGTAGGGAATCTTCTTCAAAGAAATTTAGCCTTAGCAACCGCATAGCAACCACTTAAGTCATTTTATGAATACGGCCCCTGTTCGCTGTGATTGCGTGTTAGAGCTGCTGTATGCGTGTCTGAATTCTGGTTAGGCTGCACGCTGTGATTGCATATAAGAAAGGCTTTAGGCTGTGATTTAGTCATAGGCAGATTGGGAATATTAATCTGTCAATGAAATGTTGCACTCTGTGATTGTTTCCATGGATGGCTGCACACTATGTTTGTGTCTAAGAAAAGCTGTGAATACTGATTGTGTCTTATTAAAGCTGTATGCTGTGATTGTGTGTTAGAAAGGCTGTATGCTGTGACTGTGTCTTTGGAAAGCTGTACGCTATTATAATTGTGTCTTAGGAAAGTCAAGGATGTGATTGTGTCTTAGGAAGTCAGTATGCTTTGATTGTATCTGGAAGGCTGAACGCTGTAATTTGTCTTAAAAAGGCGACACACTGTGATTCTGTCTGAGGAAAGCTATTAGCGTGCTTTGGGATGTGCTTGCTTTGCTTGATTGTACACTTTGATTTGATGTAAGGAAGCCTGTAGGCTGTGATTTAGTTATTTAGATTATACACTGTCAATATGTCAAAGGAAGGCTGTTCGCTATGACTGTGTCTCAGGAAGGCTGAATTCTTAGACTGTGTCTTAGGAACCCTGTAAGCTGTGATTGTGTCTTAGGAAAGCTGTACGCCATGACTGTGTCTTAGGAAAACTGCAGCTGTGATTGTATCTTTGGAGAACTGTACGCTATGATTGAGTCTTAGGACAGCTGCAGCTGTGATTGTGTCTTAGGAAGGTGACACACTGTTGTTGTGTCTTGGGGACGCTGTTTGCTGTGATTTTGTCTTGAAAGGCTGTACGATGTGATTGTTTTTTCGACAGTCTGATTGTTATAATTGTATCTTAGGAGGCTGTATGTTGTGATTGTGTCTAAGGAAGACTTTACTCATAATCTGTGACTGTGTTTTAGGATGTTTAAATAGTTAAATGCATCAGTTGTGTCTCAGGAAAGTCTGTATGATGTGATTGTGTCTTATGAGGTCTGTTTATTGTGACTGTATCTTTCGAATATTGTACTCTATGATTTTGTTTTATCAGGCTATATATGCTGTGATTATGTCAATGAAGGCTGTAAGCACTGATTTTGTTAAAGAAAAGCTGTACCCTGTGATTTTGTCTTAACAATGCTAAACGCTGTGATTATGCCCCCCCCCCCCAACCACCACCACCACCAAGATGAAGGGGACACATTGGTTTCAGTGCGGTGCGTCAGCGTCGGCGTGACAATTTGTTTCCTATATATTTCTTCAACCATTGGGTGGAATTTTACCAAAACTACATGGATACATCATTGGGACAAGCCAGTGAGCGGACTAAGTTTTAGTGTATTTGACCCTATTTTCAAGGTCACAAGAGAGCTTAGAGGTCACTGGAGGTCCTAAATTTTGTGTGTTGGCGTCGGCGTGACAATTTCTTTTTTCATTTTGAAGGTCACAGAGGACTTAAATATGTGAAATTTTCACTAAAATATGTGGAAATTTTCACTAAAATTGAGATCTCTTGAGCCAGTTGCTTATTGCCGCCAAACTTGAATGGATATGTCCTAGAGATAATTCCAAGTGCTGACTATATTTTGGTGACATTGACCCCTTTATCAAGGTCAAACGCCAACTTACAAATTTTAAATTATTTCTTAAAACTGAAATATTTCTTAAAATTTATCAGACTTGAAGTGATATATCTTTGTTACAGGCTTAAGACATGCTTAGTTTTCGGTGACCTTGACCTCATTTTCAAGGTCACATGAGGACTTAAATATATAAAATTTTGACAAAAATGGATATATCTGTTGAGCCTTTGGCTTGGGTACCACCAAACTTGCATAGATATTAAATTGGGACAGTCCCAAGATTTGATACTGTTTTGGTGACATTGACCCCATTATCAGAGTCAAAAGCCAACTTACAAATTTTAAATTTTCGCTAAAACATGAGATGTTTCTTGAACCAGTGGATGGATATTCATTAGACTTGCATGGATATATCAGTGCGACAGGTGTAAGACATGTTTTAAAATTAGTTTATAGTGATCTTGACACCTTTTAAAGGTTCATAGTCTTGTTAGAAGGATATCTTTTGAACCAGAGGATGGATTTTCTACAAACCTGCAACGAGATGAGGTTTTGGTGACTTTGATCCCATTTTAAAGGTCACAGAAGGACTTTAGGTGTCCTTGAATACATTGTTATATTCAGACCAAACCTTATAGATTATGTCAGCATAGCTAAGTTTTAGGATAATGAAAAGAGTGATCGGGACCGTACTGGTGGAGAACCAGAGGGAATGGACTGAATGGACTGGTGGGAGGACATCAGTTTTTCTCTGAAAACATTTCTAGTTGAGTCTTGGTAATGCTGTACGGAGTGACTGTGTCTGAGGAAAGCTGTCTGCGTGCTCAGCTGTATGCTGATATTTTGTCTTAGGAAGGCTGTTGTGCTTTGGGTACATCTAAGGAAGGCTGTATGCTGTGATTTTGTTTTGTGGAAGCTGCATGCTCTTTTTGTGTTTTGAAGGCTGTACGCTATGATTGTGTCTCAGGAAGGGTGTGCGCTATTTATGTGTCCAAGGAAGGTTGTGATTTTGTCTCAAGAAGGCTGTACGCTGTGACTGTTCCTTCGGAAAAATGTACGCTGTGATTGTGTCGAAGGAGGGCGCTGTGACTTTGTCTTTGGCGGGCTGTACACTGTAATTGTGTCTTATGAAGACTACACGATATGATTTTGACTTAGGAAAGCTGTAAGCTAAGAAAGTGATTTTGGGAGGCAATACGCTGTTTATCGTATCATGAGCATTTGACGGTGCAGATCCTATGTCATTATACGGATAACCTGTTGATCATTCGACATTTCTTCCAGATTCATATCTTTATTTTATAATATCTGAAAACCGATTTAGCTGATAGACTGACAAAAGGTACGCTGAGCCGATGACATGACAACCATTTAGATCCCTTGTGTAGTTTGTCTCCTCAGAATCTGTTTAAGTTACGCCTGTTTGTCAATGTTATGACGACTCACTTCCGTTTAATCACTGAGGGCCTTATGAAATCGTAAGGACTGAGATTCAAGCGCAAATACTGTAAGATAAAGATGGACATAGATTTTTCAGCAGGGATTCGTACCCGCGATCTTCTGCACAATAGCAAGCGCCTCTAACAAGTCGACCACTACAACACTCGTAAGGCCCCTGTCACACCCAACCAGTTCTCAACACGTCCTACCCCGTCCATAGAAAATCGTGAAACGGGCTGTAGTTGGGCTAGTCCGAGTAACATTTGGCCTAAATGTCTATAATACGAATCTAGTTCATTCGTACGTCCATCTCGTCTATATCCCGGCCGAGTTCATATCAAGTTCATATCGGGTCAGATTGCCCGTTCACCTAGTGCAGAGACCGTTTCCAAGCAGTCCAAACACGTCCGTGGTCAGTTCAACCCCGTTCGTAGTGTTTTCTGCTGCGTCCCCAGTACGTCCAAACTAGTTCGTAACTCGCCTTCCTCGTTCAAAAGCAGTTCTTGTTCAGACAACGTCCTCATATCGTCCCTAGTTCATGCAGAACGTAATTGTAACCACGTCCTGGTCCGATGGCTACAAAAATCCGACGCGTTCTACCCTTATCTATCCTGCATTCCTATGAGTACATTTATTTTATTGCCCCCCCCCGCCTTTTCGAAGAAAAGCGGAGGTTCATAGTTTTCGGCATTCCGTCCGTCCGTCCGTCCATCCGTCCGTCCTTCCGTCTTTCCGTCCCCCTAAAGTAGTAGATACCTTGTGTGCGCAACTCCTCCTACAGTTTTACATTCTTCCTGTTTCTGTCGTTTCGAATTCTTCCGGTATTCGGAATTCGAATTCTTCCGGTATTCCCGTTTGATAACCGGGTTATACGAAGTAAATCGTAGTTAAACGTACCGGAATTCTTCCTGTTTCTGTCGTTTCGAATTATACCTCGTTAACAGAGGTTTTCAAAATAAAATAAATTTGAATTTGAATTTGAATTTGAATTTTATGCCGATTCTTTTGAAACTTTACAGATGTTTTCGTCATGGTCTGGAGATATGAATGTGGTTTGGATATAATCCTGAGATTATTTTTGTCACTTTTTCCACAAGTTGAACTTAGTCATTTTTAGGCGTTTTTACTATCAAAGTGACTAGATAGTGAATACCTTGTGTGCGCAACTCCTCCAACAGTTTTATGCCAATGCCTTTTAACCTTCACAGGTGTTTTGGTCGTGGTCTGAAGATATGCATGTGGTTTGGATATAATCCTCACATTATTTTTTGTCACTTTTTCCACAAGTTGAACTTAGTCATTTTTTAGGCGTTTTTACTATCATAGTGACTAGATAGTGGGTACCTTGTGCGCAACTCCTCCTACAGTTTTATGCCGATTCCTTTGAAACTTAACAGGTATTTTGGTCATGGGCATGTGGTTTGGATATAATCTTCACTTTATTTTTTATTACTTTTTTCGGAAATTGAACTTAGCCATAATTCATACATTTTTACTATCAAAGTGAATAGATAATGGGTACCTTGTGTGTGCAATTCCTACAGTTTAATGCCGATTCCTTTGAAACTTCACAGGTTTTTGATCATGGTCTGAAGATATGCATGTGGTTTGGATATAATCCTCACATTACTTTTTATTGCTTTTTTCACATTTTTAACTTAGCCGCTTTTCCAGCTCAAACACTAAGTGTATATACAGTGGAGACCTAGTTTCCAAGGCGGGGAACATAAATTCGTCGAATTTGCTTGTTTCATATTACATTCCATACATTTTACATCGATTGCATTGAAAGCTCACGCGAACTTATGTAAATACTCTTGATGGCACGGATGTTGGCGCGTTTGTGGTCCTACACTGATGGAGGAAACCGGAGTACCCGGAGAAAAACACCGGCCTCGGACGGGCGACCACTATTTCCCACATGACGACGCCGGCAATCGAACCCGAGCCGCAGAGGTGGAAAGCGAGTGCTCTATCCACTACGCTATCCGGGCCTCCAAAGAAGAGCGGGGCTAGAAAGACGGGCCATACTGAAACAGCCACTGTTCGATCCAAAAGCTGCATCTCCTCTGAAGCCCATCCAGCTCATCCCCAAGTTGCCTTTTCCTGAATATGGGAGTCAAGAGAAGAAGAGTGCTGCATACCCTGGACCTTTTGGTAGAGTTGAGTCTGTCTGCGAATTGGATGGACGAGCTATAACGGACTAGTCAGTTTGCACACGTACTGTCAATTGATGCGCAACGGCACCAGGTTGTAAGACACCCTAGTAGGGTCGAAGTACGGCTATGCCGATCGTAGTACGTCCATCTCGTTTTAAGTACGTTGCCAGTCCGTCTAAAGCCACAGTTTTACTGTCACGTATTGAAGGCTAGGTTTTACTATGTTTTTAAAACGTTGCAAAACGGCAGTAAACGTTGTAAATCGTGGGGAATTTGTATATAATTGGCAATTTTGTTTAAATTGGGATTTATACACAATGTTATTAATTGTAGCAGCTGGTTAAGTTTTACCCAGTACCACATACAGTATATACGGTATTCAGTGTTCTGCAATATATGTAAATGTTACATGCAGTCAGTTTAAAAAGAGACTTGTTCCTGAAAAGATGCACTTTAAAAAATAGCTGTTTTTCTGTAGAATTATACAGCCTAATATTTCATTTTTTCTTGTCGGGAACTTTGTTTTTGGTTTAACAGAATCTGTAATCTTTTCAATTTGTTTTACCTTTCACACATTCTGTGTCCTGTAGGGAACAAGTTCTCAGTTCTTTGATGTTACAGCAGTTTCATCTGGTTTTCTTTGCCAGATCACAAACATTATTGTGATCTGTCAAAGAATTTGTTTTTCTGTCTTACCATCAGAGGAGTGATGGTGAAAATCGAGAAGCGTTCTTTTTTCTATTTCAGAGCTTTGATCACAGATCTGCTAGATTTACGTTTCATGATTACGGAATACTTGTTCTGGATTTCGATTAGATGAATGAAAGAATACATATACTATTACAAGATATGTTTAACTTTCAGTTCAAAAGATCCTATATGGTGTCATCATGGAATCTACTAGATTTTCCCCATTCGAAGACTTTTAAGCATTAACTTGATTCAAAGCACTGACAAATTCTACTGAAATACAGTACACTGTATAAACACTTTTTCGACCTGGAATAACGTATCGCATACATGTGAATGAAATAGTGTTCAATGTTTACCGCTTTGGGCGTATAGCAGTTGTGTGGATATTCATGCAGTTTCTTTAAACTCAGTTCTAGCTTGCTGTACGCTTTATGCCATAACTGTGGATCTTTGTATATGTTGAACATCTTATCCGGAACTTGCCGTAACACTAGTTGGCAATTTCAGTCTCTTTGAGATGTCACTTTTTTAAAAATATTTTGTGTTTTTAACAAGTATTCAAACACCATACTGGTGTTCAGAGACTATACAGTTTGAATATAAGAAATTCAGCAAATTGGAGTTTATTTAAATCCATGAAATAAGCTTCATGAGGAAACTGGATTGCTATAGTGTTTCAGTATCAATGTATAAAGTGCAGGTACAAAGTTACCAGGATGCAGTTTGCAGACTCCCATGACTTCGAAAACTAATGTTGCTTCTTGGTCATATGCTCAGTGGAGAGGCAGTAAGAACTGGGTGTTGCTAAGACTGTGATAAGACTCGTCAGTGAATGATAAGTCTACCTGTGTATACAACCTTTACAGATGTGACAAAGGCTTTTTCTCCGAACTCATTCCCATGACGTTCTTTGAACTAGGTTTACCTTCATGCTCATCTTTTACACTGATTGCCATTAATTTATATTCATTACTACTTAAGTCATACCGTGTTTGACCTAATTAGTGCACATGACCCAATAAACGCACATCATGGGAATTTCTGAGGCATATGATTATTAGCGCACATAATATTAATGGTTTATCCTTTTGATTTCTGTTTACAAGTGCTGAAAAACACTATGAAATATTTCAGGTTTCACTTAGAAAGCTTTGCTATCCTACATGACTATAAGCAGCTTTCCTTTGGTGCTTTAATTATTAAATTCTGTTTTCGTATATCTAATAATTCTGTGAAATGTGCCTTATTGTGAAGAAAGTCAACTGCAAGTATTAATGACATTTTGAAAATATTAAGAGCATAGTGCGCTGAAAGGGTCAAATACGGTAAGTGTGCTTTTCAAGTTTTGTCTCAATGGTTGAATATGCATGTGGTCAGCTCATCAGCTGTTCTTTATTTCAGTCTGCGCCAAGTGGGCGGTCGCAAATTCTTTCTAGTGAAGCGTTCTCAATGTTCATTTCAGTTCCGGCCCTCACAATTGATTCTCATTGTCTCAAATGCGCTCTGTAATATCAAAGAAAATTATGAAAGTTAGAACACATTTATTTAGTTCAATCTTAAATTTCAACTCTATTGTCTCAAACAACTGTCACCTTAAAGTAATTTTCTGGTTCTTGGACTTTGAGGTAGTGAGAGTCGACTGTACTTATCATAAGTTAGAGTTTTATACTTGTGCTTTGTGTGAGTTGTATTTTGATTTATGTTCGACATCCTGCCCTGAGGTATGCTTAGCATGGCTTCGACTCACGTTACAGAGCATTTTTCCCTAAAGGTTTTTATCTCTGGTTTTCATGACCAGCTAGTATACTTGAGGGGACTTTCAATACCCCAGCGAATAATGGAGTATTCTGTCAGTCTCCTGCATTTATGGATATGCTAGTTACGGAAGACAACAGCTTCATTCACTACTAAAGATATTCTGTTATTGGAGTTGTTCCTGTACTTGAATATCCGTGCTCTGTTCAGAGTGCGTTAAAACCCGCAAGCAGCTTACACAAATTATTATTTTTTTTTATAATGACAGACGCATATTGTTAAATGTTGTGTAAATGTGTGTACTTCGATTTTATTTTTCTGTGATGGTAGTACAGCAACCCCTTATGTATTATTGTGTCTTGTGGCTGTGAAAATAGTGGTTTTAACAAGTCACCATAGCTTCAGCATACAGCAGATAAGGAACGCAGCCTTTCTCTCGCGTTTCACTCTCTTCAACCTTCCCTTATTCAAATCAGATATCAAGGTTACCAATTTACTGGTTGACATTTCATTTTTGTACGTGTAACTGGCCCCGGGTTGGGCGTCGAACTTGTGACACTGCGTCATTGCCAAGTGCTTTAACCACTCAACTACGGTGCAAGTCGAAAATGTATAATGCGGCAAACATCTATACACCATAGTAATGTAGGTTCTTTTGGGACACATGTAAATTTTTTATACTTTGATTTTATGTCTAAAGATGTGTCAGGACGACTCGTGGCATATTGTTAAGTAGTAGGGATTTTAATCAGACTGTTTCTCCTTGTGAACGGTCTGAGCGGGGTTTTCACTGCATATCTTTGCTCAAGCAATCTAGGTTATTGTGGCGATTATTATGATCTAGCTTTGATTGCATGTTTTTGAAACAATCTCATGTACATGTGACGACAAATTCTGCATTAAAACTTTGATTCAGTCTGATTCAGGACTTACCTGTTCGCATTCGTGTACTTTTTGTCTCTTGGGAAATCTAAAACATTAATGAGAGGACATTGGTCACTTTATGAAGTTGTGCAGGCTTCTTTGATACTTTATTATTAGGTGTATATGAACAGTATATATAAAGCGAGACAGTTATTTTCAAAAAAAAAAATCAGCAGAAATTTACTGCAGTATATTAGAACTGTTAAGTGTGTAATTACATGCTATTTCACTGTGGTAATTAATGTTGACAGATTTTAGTGGCAAAACGGTTTCATGTTAAACCAATAGAGGTGCCCTGATTTTGCATTAAAATGGGTTAAAGTCATATTGAATCAACTTGATATTTTACTTGGTGACATGTTTCCCAAATGACATTTACAAGTCTCAACACTGGAACACATAAACAAACTTCAAAAGGTAGCAAAACATTGCATTGGCTAATACTCGTATCTCTTTATTTGTTGTTTTTAATTTTTGATATTTATTCACTTTCCAGCTTTTATTGTTCATGTGGAGACAGTTTCAAGCTCACCTGTTTCAAAGTTAATTTAAATGATCCATAATAGATTCACCTCACTTGAAGAAAAGACATTTTCGCTTTTCATGTTTCCTGATATATTGGGCTGATTTAATAGATAAAGATCTCATTGGCATTTGTATGGGCATTAGATTATGACAGGGAAAATGAGTAAAAGGTTGTGTTTCTCATAGAATCGAAATGACTTCATGTTCTAATGATAATGATAAGTATTAAAATTTTAAACAATACAATATAGTAAAAAATGAAAATAAATAATAATTATGTTATCGTCATTAGTCTGCCAACATGACACAGGCCGAAGTAGGTGTTATTATATTTTTGTCAGTGTGTATAATCAACAAACTGATTTTCTGTTTAGTCATTTGTTTTGTTAAGTCTTACTTTTTTTATTTATTATTCATCTTTACCTTCATCATTACATATTTGATTTCAAGTTTTAGCTGTACCCCTTCACCCCTTCTTCCCCAATTTTTCAAATGTACTGGGAAGTATCAACGTAGATATACCATCCACTTTGCATCCATTCCTTCCGTAACTTATGGATTTTTGCTTTGTACGGAAAGTTAAATACCGCCATGATACTGCGTCTGGTGATACTTCAGTTACATGTGCTTCATACACTTTAGTTTCACTTTCTTGGAAGATGTTATTTTATTTGGTATCCTCTTTTGGGGGCTCTCATTTGATCGCCGATCGATTCGTTTGCTCTCAATTATCGGCGATCAAACTCGTTTGGCCCTTCTGTCGCCCGCCAAACTCGGATACTGAGCTCAATAATTCATATTTTTGGCTAGAATCTACCTAGCCCTTTTTCCCTCTCCATTCACATTCAGATCTAGGGGCTGTGATCATGCACCCCAGATCTTTCGTCTCTTCCTAGTTATGGGGCCGGGATCATCCACCCCAAACCATGCGCCATTCAGTATTCATGTACTTGAGACATTCTAGCTCTTCTGTCAAATGTGAGCAGCCCCCGTTTGAGAGCCAAATATTTGTGTTTATTGTATTATTAGTTAATAAATATTTTAACATTGCTAAGTCTTTTTATTGTGTATAAATTGACAATTTTGTTTAAATTGGGATTTATACACAATGTTATTAATTGTAGCAGCTGGTTAAGTTTTACCCAGTACCACATACAGTATATACGGTATTCAGTACCAGTACCACATACAGTATATACGGTATTCAGTGTTCTGCAATATATGTAAATGTTACATGCAGTCAGTTTAAAAAGAGACTTGTTCCTGAAAGGATGCACTTTAAAAAATAGCTGTTTTTCTGTAGAATTATACAGCCTAACCCACCACCTCCCCAGCACCTCCTCAATAGGCTTGATATTTTCTATGCTAATTTCAGTGCTCACTGTTCAACATGTACTGGCTGCTTCTGATTCTGCAACTCCAGCATGCTTTTTTCGTCTTTATTGACACTTGTTACTGGTTTTCTGTTTAGTTAATTTACTTGTTATGCTATATGTTTTCAGGTTGTTCATTGATTTTAGATTGGGGTTGTTCACTGCTGACAAGGCCTGTCTAATGCCCACCGAATTGATACTGGATCAGTTTCAACATTCCATTCGATCAGAGTTCAATCCCTTTACAGTCTTTTTCTGGCTAGGATCACCTAGCCCAAGTTTTTTGCTCAGGGGTCAATCCCCTGACAGTCTTTTTCTGGCTGGGATCACCTAGCCTAAGTTTTTTGCTCAGGGGTCAATCCCCTTACAGTCTTTTTCTGGCTAGGATCACCTAGCCCAAGTTTTTTTTTGTTCAGGGGTCAATCCCCTTACAGTCTTTTTCTGGCTGGGATCACCAAGCCCAAGTTTTTTGTTCAGGGGTCAATCCCCTTGCATTCTTTTTCTGGCTAGGGTCACCTAGCCCACGTTTTTTGCTCAGGGGTCAGTCCCCTTACAGTCTTTTTTTGGCTAGGATCACCTAGCCCAAGTTTTTTGCGCAGGGGTCAATCCCCTGACAGTCTTTTTCTGGCTGGGATCACCTAATCTAAGTTTTTTGCTCAGGGGTCAATCCCCTTACAGTCTTTCTCTGGCTAGGATCACCTAGCCCAAGTTTTTTTTTGTTCAGGGGTCAATCCCCTTACAGTCTTTTTCTGGCTGGGATCACCTAGCCCAAATTTTTTGTTCAGGGGTCAATCCCCTTGCATTCTTTTTCTGGCTAGGATCACCTAGCCCACGTTTTTTGCTCAGGGGTCAGTCCCCTTACAGTCTTTTTCTGGCTAGGATCACCTAGCCCAAGTTTTTTGCTCAGGGGTCAATCCCCTTACAGTCTTTTTTTGGCTAGGATCACCTAGCCCAAGTTTTTTGCTCAGGGGTGAATCCCCTTACAGTCTTTTTCTGGCTAGGATCACCTAGCCCAAGTTTTTTTTTTTTTTTTTGTTTTTTTTGTTTTTTTTGCTCAGGGGTCAATCCCCTTACAGTCTTTTTCTGGCTAGGATCACCTAGCCCAAGTTTTTTGCTCAGGGGTCAATCCCCTTACAGTCTTTTTCTGGCTGGGATCACCTAGCCCAAGTTTTTTGCTCAGGGGTCAATCCCCTTGCATTCTTTTTCTGGCTAGGATCACTTTGCCCAAGTTTTTTGCTCAGGGGTCAGTCTCCCTACAGTCTTTTTCTGGCTAGGATCACCTAGCCCAAGTTTTTTGCTCCCTTCTGTCGCCCGCCAAACTCGGATACTGAGCTCAATAATTCATATTTTTGGCTAGAATCTACCTAGCCCTTTTTTCCTCTCCATTCACATTCAGATCTAGGGGCTGTGATCATGCACCCCAGATCTTTCGTCTCTTCCTAGTTATGGGGCCGGGATCATCCACCCCAAACCATGCGCCATTCAGTATTCATGTACTTGAGACATTCTAGCTCTTCTGTCAAATGTGAGCAGCCCTTCTGTCGCCCGCCAAACTCGGATACTGAGCTCAATAATTCATATTTTTGGCTAGAATCTACCTAGCCCTTTTTCCCTCTCCATTCACATTCAGATCTAGGGGCTGTGATCATGCACCCCAGATCTTTCGTCTCTTCCTAGTTATGGGGCCGGGATCATCCACCCCAAACCATGCGCCATTCAGTATTCATGTACTTGAGACATTCTAGCTCTTCTGTCAAATGTGAGCAGCCCCCGTTTGAGAGCCAAATATTTGATCATAGCTAAATACGTGTTCTAGTTACGTTTCATTTAGAATGTTAAACTCAAACATGGCATCTTGATATATGCAGCGTTTACCGAAGTAAAACGTGGTCTAATCATACTAAAACGTAGCCGAAACGCATTATATACGTGCTAAAACGTAACAAGAATAACCTATAGGTCCTCTAAGCATCAGTCTCACTGTCATGTATGTAGGACTAGGTTTTTCTACGTATTCCAAACGTACCGAAACAGGAATATGCGCATTAAAACGTAGTGAATACGTATTGTATACGGATATATTCAGCTACATACGTGGCCTAGCTACGACTGAATTGAAAATTCAACTTCAACGCAGCATTTCCAAATACTTACTGTATGAATAGTAAAACGTACTGAAGCGTAGTCTTAAAATAGTTGAACGTAGATGAAACGTGGTAAATACGTAGCCATACGTGAAGATCCTCTACGTACTTCTACGCATTATATACGCTTTCCCACGTCTTAGTACGTTCTGCGACGTTTTATTCTGCGTTTTATTTAAAGCCTGTTTCACATCAGCCTTACGGCAGCCGTACGGCCCTCTGCGATCACATTTCTGGGAAAAATCGCTGGGTTTCGTGCGGCAGCCGCAAGATCGTCGTACGAATTTTAGACGTCGCAAGGTCGTCGCAACGTCGCAAACTGAATTCTCAACATGCACATTATTTCTGCGATTTTTTGGCAATCTGTGGACGCCGCAAGGCTGTCGCACGACAGTCTTGAGACAACCGCACGACTGACTCACGATTTTGCAGGATTTCGCATGTTTGCAGGCGGGGCTGCTGTCAATCATTTCTTGCGTTTGTCTTGCGACGGTCGCGAGACTGCCGCACAAGCATCTTACGACAGTCGTGCGTCATGACAGAATGCTATCGCAAGAATGTTGCGAATCGTAAGACAATAGCGCAAGTCGCACGGCAGTTGCATGACAGCCGCACGGCAGGCGCACGACAGTCCTACGATTGTTGCGTCACTTGCGTTTCCCTTAAAAGTAGATCGGTACTCATAGTCTAGACTCCAGAGAAGAAGCATGCCCCCAGCGAAACAGATCCAGGGTTTGGCCCACCAACGCCTCGCTCGTCCTCTTCTATCTTGCCGTGCTCAGGATGGCGCTGTGACGCTTTTCTTCATCACGGAGCCTTCTTCTTAGAAGGACAATACGTTGCTGTGGGATAGCCATCAGGATCCAATGTGGTGTCGACAATCGATGGTGAAACTATTAGGGTTGCGGGTGCTGCTCTTGCATTTTATTCGTCACTCGAGGCGAATTCGTACGATGAACGTACGGTCATCGTAAGACATTCGTGAGACAGCCTTGCGAATTCTTGTTCGTCGTACGGTGCCCGCAAGATTTTTGACAAATTCTTACGACCGTCTCACGGCAGTCTTGCGGCAGTCTTACGGCAGCTGCACGGCCATCTTGCGGCAGCCGTACGAAATGTTGTTTATTTTTTCCTACTTTCAAGCTGCAAAATCGTGCGACCCGTGAGACAGACGTACGAACGTCGTACGGCTGTCTTGCGATCTCTGAGACCACGGTGGACCCGCCCAGATACTCTGCGAATTTGTCTGCGATCTGTCTACGGCACCCATGACCTCCAAAATCGTACGAACAAAAAATCGCACGGCTGATGTGAAACAGGCTTAAGGAATGAATTTCATTTTTCTGGTGTTTATCGAAGTGTAAACTACATTGGGTCGCGCGCAAAGTAAGTGAACTCCGAATGGGTTCATGTAAACTTCATGTAATGGGTTCATGTAAACTTTGCTAGCGACTCAATGTAGTTTATAACCCAGAAAAATTAAGTTCATTAAATTCATTACTTATATTTACAGTCTTTTCTGTCTATTAATTGCGTTAGGGCTACTGCAGTTGACGCAGAAAAACATTTACACATACGCATTTTTAGACAAACAGCGGAACAAAGTCAACGACGTCATAACGTCGCCTACGTCCAATCAGATTGGAGATATCATGGTTCATTTTTACGTCACTTAACCTCATGTAACGTCGCGTGAACCGATATAATTAATGAAGGATAAACTACATTACGTTCTGATGGTTTACCATAGGGCTTTTCAATAAATGCACTGAAAACGTAAATATTACGATTTGGTATGTTTCGCGATACCTACTCAAACGTCACGTTTACTAGGTAACTATCCCGGACAGTACTAGTAGTCCGTAGTAAAACTTTCGGAATCGTAGTAGGTAGGTAAACTGTTCTCATCCCTTCTGAAAGCGTGGCACAAAGCCGTTTGATAACCGGGTTATACGAAGTAAATCGTAGTTAAACGTACCGGAAACGTACTAGAAACGTAGTAACACCTAAATACCTACAAAACGAAGTCATATTTTTTGCCAAACGTAGGGCGGGAAACGTAGTACAACCTAGGCCTCAAAATGTGACAGTGAGACTGGGCCCTTATATTCAGGACGGGATGGTCGCCAGAAAATTTTTAACATGCTCGACGTTCTGGAGCACCGTTCCCATTCGAACCCGTCCGATGTTCGTAAACAGTCCTTTAGATGTTGCTGCTACGTCTACTCCGTTCGGACAGTTTGGTCCCGTTTAGCATCATTTTACAGAAAGTAGTGTGAACGAGTTTGGTGTGATGGGGGTACAAGACATAGCATGTCGTATTTATATATGTAGTTGCGATTCAACCGATTCTGGAAAGGATTACCTTGTTCATAGTCTGTCACTTAGGCCATTTAAAGCTTGAATGACTGACTGACCTGGGATATATCGTCTATCACACCAATATGGAAGCGTGAACCTTTGTTTCGAAAAGCTCTGGTGGATTAAAGCTCGACCCCAGCAATGATAATCCAGCGCGTAAACACTAGACTGCTGCCATTTCTTATTATCAGGATCTGATTATTACAATATACTTTTCAAACTTCGCAGGACATTTTAAAGGGCCAAGGCACTAACTGACACTGTATTAATCTATATATATTTCTATATTCACCTGTTTGTCTACTTACTGTCGTTTCCATCTAGACATTAACGTCCCGACATGACAATATAGTTGTTTACCGTGGACGTTAAGCATCAAGTCAATCAATCCATCTATACATTAGAGGAAGCGAAGATGGGAAAATAGATGGGAAATTTCGGATCAGTTTTAAGCTGACCTGATACTTAACAGATACATGACCGATGAACCGTCCTGCTCGGTTCGGTTGGAAATTAAACTCTGAGTTCAGTCGGCTTTGGTCGCATATTTTTCATGTTTATACCCCGCCACATGTTAGGTTTTCACGTTGGCCGTCCGTATATTTGTCCGTTCGTCCGTCGTATGTCCGTCTGTCCGCCCACTCTTCGTTTCTGCTTGATAACTTACGTATTTATCACAGATTTTTTTCAAATTTCGCATATGCATTTTTACTGAGACTGACTCGCTTGAGATTGTTAATGGGCAAAGTTTGATAATTTCTGACAGACTTATGGTGTACACATTTCTATACCCCGAAAAAATGACTACATTAACCCTAACCCATTCAAAGTTTATGAAGGCAGAATACAGATTTGAAAAAAATCCCAACAGTCCAAAGATTTTCTGTCCAGCGACTTCATATTTGTTCGAAGCTTCGAAGCATAGTAATATGCATGAAAATACCGGACATTCATTTCCACTGACGTATTCCACACAGACATAGATAGGGAGGATGTATTTGTATATGAATAGTCGCGAGCACCAGATCATACCTCTGTTTTAGGGTCCATGTCTGTGTGGCTAAACTATCTCGGAATAGTCAATGTTTATATGACTTACGAGTTCGGAAGCCGGTGCTAGGGGGCGTGGCTGGTGTGGCACATTTCATTACTAGTCATGAACAGACTCAATTAAACCGAGTCTGCTATTTTCTCTTCTTTGGTATGTTCCTTGCTTCCAAAGGCTCTTACTTTTCAGAACATATTTAACCATTTTAACTTCAAACATTACTGTATTAATCAGGTCCATGCAATTGCTAGTGCTTATGAGATAAGAATCGGCCATTTTTCTTTCTCTCTTTTCGTTTTAGTGTTGTTACAAGGGGTGGTAAATATACGTGGACTAGTGCTGTGGCGGTAAGGGTAATGCAGTTATAGTATTTTTTCTCATACCGCAGAAAAGTTCGATCTTTTAACTATGTATTGTGAAATTCGAAGAAATTTCAAGGAAAAATAAGTGTTTTCTTCCATTTTATATTAGGTAGGTATAGCTACAGCGGAGCACAACATTAATGACGTTCGACGTTTTGTCCCGTTTTAACGTTTTTGGGGTTCTTTTGTTTCTCTGTTTTCAAAAACTAACGTCCTTTTTGCAGATTTTTTTTATTTTAACCAAGTTAGACAATCTGCTCGCACTATGATTGTTTTGAAGAATTTCGTAGCATACTGTTCTCATTTTTATTGGTTCATTAATCCAAGGCGAACGTTTGCTTTTAGTATCGTTTCCACGTACAAGACTTTTGCGGTGTATGTCTAAATGCAGGTCTACAACCCTCAAAAGCATCAGGCAAAACTTACATACCATATAATAATATTAAATTTGCACTTTGATTCTGCCCTCATTTTTCTTACATTTATATCACAATCTGGAACTTGCATTAAGTACCGTTCCATGTAAGGATCAGGCAGATGGTGGAAAGTGACATCTCTCAGATATCGCTGAAACTTATCGTATAGTTGAGTATTGATGAAAAAATAACCCATGCAAAATATTTCCAGTTTCTTTCAAACCGTTGCCATGGAAACCAGTTTAACACATTTTGAGCGAAAATCACACAATTTTATAAAATAATTAGTGTTTTTGGCACAATTTTAAGACAATGTCTACTCAGATATATTTCATGTACAAACATACAGTTTATACACACATAAATATTTGAGGTATCCCTCAATTATTCAAATTGAAACTTATACTTTTTCACAGCGTGGTTTGGTGTTATCACTGAAAGAAACATGGTAGGGTCAGCGTTTTTTGCCAAATCCTCAAAAATGAGATTTTTTAGCATTTTTGAATGCATTTATCTTCTGTCAGCAACACTATATAGCAAAGCGGCTGCTACCTGAGTAAAGTCAGTTGTCACCACAAACAAAATGTAGATTCAGATGTCTGTGTTTTGTGGGTATCTTTTAAAATAATTGGCTTTGAATTTCACCACTTTTACAAAAGTGAAAAACTTTCTTATTTCACAAACCTTGTAGAATGCACTGGTAGCTTGCATATACAGTGTGTAAAAGTGCATATAAACATTCATAAAATACATATGAAAGAACCAGGAAATCTGGTTACCTTCAGAAATGAATGTAATGCATATTCTAAGGGGTCTAAGTACCCCACCCACTTATAAAGCACTGTAAAATCAATGTGAAACTTAGATGGTTAGTCAAAACTAGCTTGGCTAAGATATTGCTGGTAAAATGTGTAAGAACTTATTTTAATTAAAAATGTAACTGAAACAAAGTATGTATAGTGTCTTTTAAAACCGTTGCCATGGTAACTGAGATAAAAAAAATGAACAAAAAACATGTTATTCTTTGGTAAAAATCTACTTTTTGGCATATTTTCAGGCCAGTGTCTACTTATACAAAATATATGACTTACTCTAAAGATTGTTTATACCTTAACCTTATAAATGTACATATGAAATCAATTTTATCACAATCTAGATATAAAATTAGATGTCTGTGTATCTGAGTAATGTTTAATGAATCAATGGCCGTGATATTTATTAAATTCAAAAAGTTTGAAAACATGAAAATGTCTCAAAATTTAAGAACTGGACAAGTATAGTGCATGTTAATGTTTAACAATTGCATTTAAATAGTCATAAATAATTCCAGTAGAACTATGACTGCTGATAGCCCTCAGAAAGGAATGAATATTCTTTGGGGTCTAACTATCCCACCCGCTGTAAGTACTACACCAATGAATGTGATCCTCAGTCAGTCAGTGTAACTCAACATGTTTCAGATATGGCTTATATTTCATGTCTGTCTGCCACTTGACAAACCATTTGCAAAGTGTAACTGGTTATTGAACATAGAATAACTTTTTATATGAGCTTTCATGACCAGTAAGGATTACTTCACTCATTTTGAGCGGAGTCTGTTGTTAGGTGGTGAGGAAACGGGAGATCCCGAGAAAAGCCACCTGACTACTCGCAAGCAGAACTTGACTTGTCTCGTATATGACCAGAGTTTGGCTCGATTCCGCAGCGGGGAGATTACAAGCGATTTAAAGTGCTAAAGCGGCCTTAACCACACACACAGGATGGGCCCCAAGGTAGATTGAAAAATGAAATAAATTGTAACTTCTTCACATTAAGCAATAGTCTTGTCCAGACTTCTTCACCATTTAAAGCAATGGTCTAGTCCAGAACAATCATACCCAGAAGAATTACTTATACTCTGTAAATATCTGATGCATCAAGATAATACATGTATTCAAATTCTAACCTGTGCCAATCCTTGTGTTTGATTCGTGCAATACTGTATCAAACATGGTTGGTTCGATATTTTTGTCAAATATTCTTTAAAATGATTTTTAGCGTTTTTACTGCATTTTTACATCTGTCCGGCAATACAATAGCAAGAGTGTAACTTTCCCTTGCGAAAAAAACCCAGCTTTTCTACAGCTTTAGCGCAGTTTTGAAAGCTGTGCAGAAGTTTCGCAAAAGCCGGTGGTATTGGCACCTGCGTATTTAAACTGTAGAAAAGCTAGCTTGTCCGCAGAGCTGCAGAAAAACCGGCTTTAATGCAGCTTTATACAAACCTGCAGAAAAGCCGGCTTTAATGCAGCTTTAGCGAACCTCTAACGCAGCTTTGACGCAGAGTCACATAAAAGCTGTGTCAAACTCAAAAGCTGCATTTAAGCTACGGAAACACAGCTTTTCCGCAGGTGCCAATACCGCCGGCTTTTCCGCAGCTTTAACGAAGCTTTTCTACAGCTCTGATTCAGACCTGCGTTAAAGCTGCGTTTCTGTAGCTGAAATGCAGCTTAATGTCAAAGCTGCGTTATAGCTGCGTCAAAGCTGCATTTCTGCAGCTTCAACGCTGCTTTAGGTCAAAGCTGCATCAAAGATGCGTTTCTACTGCTTGAAAAGCAGACCTGCGTAAAAGCTGCATATCTGTCAGAAACCTGTGTCTTTAAAAGTTCTGGTTGAGGACAGAAAAACAGAAAGGTAAAAAATAAAAACAAGTAGAATTTAATATGATAGAACAGTGCTATACAAAAACCTTTCAAAAGTAACAACAGTGATATGGTAATATCAGACAGCTGACTAGAAATCATGCAGTGACAAAAATACAAACTGAGCATAAAACTATTAAATTTCAGTGCTTATCCCATTCCCTTGATTTTTACTCACAGATGATGATGAATTTAGGGAGAAAAACAATCAAAAGGACTTCAAATTCAAGTCTTTCCCGTTTTGTGTGCGTGTTTGTGTGTGTGTTTGGGGGCTGCATGCATGCATGCCTGTCTGTCTGTCTGCTTGTATGTCAGTTTATCTGTCTGTCTGTGGTCTTAAATAATGCAAAATTTATAAGATAAGAACAAAATGAAATTCTAGAAAAATTAAATCTTACCAGAATCCAAATCCAGTGAAAATGAACAAGTTACAAACATTATCTCCCTATGTTTAGCTTTAAAGTCACTGTTTTCTCTTTACTTGACTCTCTACAAATGATATCTTAAAAGTTTTTTTGGAAAGCTTTTTATGCCACATGGCCCCCACAGGAAAAATTGCCATAGCCACAAGGTAAAATTGCTTAATAGCACATAATACCAGATTAATGTTGATGAATTTACGCGGCTCTGCAGAGCTGCGCAAAAGCTGCATTTCTTTATTTTTTTTAATTTTTGTGGATGACATGATCAGGTCTGTGGCTAGTTGAATTATTACCCGTATTTTCTGCAGCTCCAAAAGCTGCGTATTTAACTTAAATAATTCATGTTTTAAAAGAATAGAATATATCCAGCTTTTCTACAGCTAATAGTTAAAAAGTCGCAGCGTTTTGACAAAAAACGAAGCTTTTACGCGCCTCACACAAAAAAGTACAGCTTTTCTACAGCTCTCTTGAAAAATCTTCAGCTTTTCAGCAGGTTTTCAAAAAAACGCGGCTTTTCTACAGCTTTTTGAGATATACGCAGAAAAACTGAAAAAAAGCAGGCTTTTACGAAGCTTAATGCACAGCTGCGTTTTATTTTTGCAAGGGTTCCGCAAAAGGTCAGTCATCAGAAATATTGATTATTCAGATTTCTGTGATTCTGAGAAAACACACACACAAAAAGTTTAGTTTCATTTGGCTAAACGGTTTAAGCTTTTGACAAAGTCAAATATGGCCATTTTTGGCTATCAAGGTCAATAACTCTGCGTTGGCGGAATGTAAGTTGTTGTAGACTTAATGCATGTTCTGTTCATCTGAAAGAATGGTGACAATCAAATCAAAGATGAATGAGATATCCTTTGAGACATTTCCCTAACTATAAAAAAGTCAGTATTTTTATGAAATGAATGCCTTTAAGCCGCTATCATAACATTCCTCATCTTCAGTTAACAACAAGACTGGAAAGGAACAAAAACAATTAAGCCACCAGCTCTGCACCCCCCCCCCCCCAAAAAAAAAAAAAAACAAAAAAAAAAAAAAAAAAAACAAAAAAAACAACAAGGTGTCAGCTCTTTCCCTGCAGGTTGCCATAATGTAAATAGCCAAAGACTACAAAAAAAAAAAAAACGGTTGAACAATGAAAATTAGAAACCAAACCAACCCAGAAGCACCACCAAAGTTAAATTACATTGTTTGTGTTAAGGACTTCTATCTTAAAGCTTATCAGGCTACGCTCCATACACAAATACAAACCAAATCACCCCAGAAGCACCACCAAAATTAATTACATTGTTTGTGTTAAGGACTTCTATCTTAAAGCTTATCAGGCTATACTCCATACACAAATACATATTTGCACTCATGGTCAAACTAACTACAAAATGAAAAATCTGGTCTGGATGGATCTGTCTGAGATTTTATGGTGTCTTGTTTACTTGCAAGTTTGATGAAGATCAGGTTAAATCAGCCGGACAACAATGAAGACTTTAACTGTTGTACACCAAGTTTCGAGGTTATTTGCTTGTTGGTTCCAAAGAAGGTTCATAGGTGAGCTTATAACATAGACAGTCATCCGTTGTAGATCCGTCCGACTATTATCAACATATCCAAACGATATCTTCTCTGAAGCCATGAAGCTGTTCCTTGTCATACTTTACATATTAATTTTACATATAACATGTATAGGAAGTGGTGGTATGGTTGTGCAGGTAACCTCGAACCAATTACATAGTCTTACCATATACAATGTTTCAGCTCCATCGGATTAAACTGTAAAAGGAGTTATCCAGAAACGAAAAGGCGAGGGCGAACTGACGCCAGCGCCGTAGCATAATACGTCCCGTTTTCGCAAACGGCACAAACATGTTTATTTAGTGGTCCTCTACAAAATATACCGTTTACGTTGTAGCCACTTAATTTGGCCAGAGAGAAAATTTCCCACAAGAAGATGTTTTATGAATGGTTATGGCCGGACAACAAGCAAAATGCTTAACCAAAATTCGCCCATGCGTAAAAAATGTTCGGGCGTGTTAAACAAAAGTAAATGTCATATTTACATAAAATGGTAAAGAAGTGACTCATAATTAATGATAGTACTTTGTATGTTAATCAAAATATTCATATTTCAATTTTAAAGTATTTCAGTAAGTGGGTGGGGTATTTAGACCCCGTTGCATATGTACATGCCTTAAACATTGATTAAACACAGGTATACATTTTCTCCAGATATGTTTTTGCTTATTAATACTTTAGGAAATGAATAAATGCGTTATATTATCTGCTTTAATTTGCACAGATAAAACTGCCAATGCCTCTTAAACTGATATCCATAATCTTTATGAATTAAACTTAATTCTCTGAGGCTATACAGCCCCGATTTTTATAAGTTCCCGTTTAAGTAATTATTGGTTGTAAAGTGTCTAAAGTCAGACTACCAAATGATGAAAACTGACTTCTAGTTTGTATCAAAATTGATAGGTTAAAGGACCATTGTATCATGCTTAAGAGGTATAATGCATGTGTATATCATGGTTACCATGGTAACGGCATTTGCACTGTACAAACTGTGTACTAATGTTTAAACCCACCTCCACGTTGAATTGTTTCATGCATAAAATTTCATCAGAAATGAGAACATATCATTTTTATGAAGAAGGCTTTGCAATTATATTCCAGTGTAAGAAAGTGGGTGGGGTAATCAGACCCCATTTCAGGTCCTTTTCATGTATCTCTGAAGTTCCCAAAGAGTAATTATTCTTAAACATGTATTAATAAATGTTTACATGCATTTTTACACATTCATCATATAAAATACCTATGAATCACCTAAGGTTAATAAAATAAGGAGGTTTTCATTTCTTTGTTATGGTAGTTTAATGCAAGGGGATTTATCTTTGAACACTGACCCAAAACACAGATATCTGAATATGGTCCTTATTTGTGCTGACAACTGACATTATGCATACAGTTGCCATTTTGCTCTGTTGTGTTGCTGACGGAAGATAATTTCGTTTAAAATCATTACTTTTTGTGATTTTTGAAAAAGTGCTGACCCCACCACATTCCAAACTCTTAGTACACTCAAAGAGAATGATGGCGGACCTTTATTTTAATTTTAATTTTCACTCCATACATCAAATATTTACATGAGACAAATCATTATTTTTAAGTATGGGACGTTAAGGAGTAGACAGTTGCTTAAATATGTCTAAAAAGCGATTTTTCGAGCAACAAAAGCCAGATTTTTGTGAAAAATGTGTTATCTTGGTTACCATGGCAACGGTTCGAAAGAAACCGGAAATATTTTGTGTGAGTTACTTTTTCATCAAAAGGCAACCATACATTGAATATGAGTCAAATCTGAGAGATGTCACTTTCCACGGTTTTCACTACAGCTGCCTGAGCCTTACACGGAATGATACTTAAATACACGATCATGGTTGACGTCATTCTGTCGCCCTTGTATGGCCCACAGATCATATTTTACACTTCTTATGCAAGCATAACAATTGTTGACGGCAGTAGTTTCCTCATAGTAAAAAGCGGAGACCACAAAAAATAGCTTATCAAATGTCAAGCATTTTACTCTACTGCAAATATTAAACATAGCCAAAAATAAAACAAACAATTCGAAATAATAAAGCAAATTTTTTACGTGCTGCGCAGAACCATCATTAGGTTACTATGACGACCAATATAGACAACATCCCGACGTTAGGCTGGTTAATTAAATACATCATTGGATAGAGAAAAGACGAATCTGTATTTACTCCAAATTCAATGAGTTTAGTGTCAATAAAAAAAAATTCTACAGCAAAAGTCCACGTATTTTTTTATCATCACTCGTACCTATTACTTTAATCTGCTTATCATTTTTTACAGCATACAAATTTTGTCTCCTTTCCGTCTTTTTTTGTTTGACAGCCTATATCAAGCTTTATATTATTTTTAGTTATATCTTTGTATCCCTTTATATTGCATTTCTTTTGGCGTTCATTATACCATGAAATATTGTGTCTAAAAATAACGTTCTCGTATTTCTCCTGTGTGTTATTATTGATTTGTAAACAACCATGGCGGCTACGATTGATCAAGTAAGGGCGGGGATATGGACACCACAAGAATGGAGTGAATGGTTTGAGAAAATGAAAGAACACTGGGCTTCCACAGAAGCAGATGAGTAAGTAAAAGTTTTGTGACCAACTTGTATGTAATGCAACAAATAGGCTGGAGAAATAGAGATGCTGTTCTGAACAGCGCTTAAGATGTGAAATATAGTTTTAATTATGTGGCCTAACACATTGAGGTTGGCAAAAGATAGAGCTTACCGAACAGGCGTTCGAACGTACGCATGGACCGGACTGGACAGTTACTACAGAATCACAGACAGCCTGCACAGAGAGGTGTCTCCCCTAGATAGACGAGATAAATCCGTTTATCAGATTTCGTCAAACAAGGAATTAATGAAGGCATGTCAGTTTAGTATCAAGAATTAAGCGACGTCAGTTCAACGGCAACTGCAAGCCTAAATCGACTATATCTTTTTATTCATTTATCAAAATAACATTATAATCCATATTCTAGGCGCAAACTTTGTTAACACCCATTACTATACCCATTAAACGCACTGACCCAAGCAAATTTAACGAGAAATGGCTAGGAAGAAAGTTATTTTTGAAGCGGTCTGTCTTCCGTAAGAAAAAATAAAAAGAAAAATCACTTTGCGGTAAATACCAAAAATGTTTCACCTCATGTGTTGAAATTATCAGCAGTTTCATTCGTTCTACGCACTCGTGAATTTGCTGATATTTTCAACGCATTCGATGAAATATATTTGGTATTCACCATAAATAGTAGATATCCTCTATGTATGCAACAGTAAAGTAATAACTCTGATGTAATTATCTACGAGTATGTAACTCGTATCTCTCACATTTCAGGTATCTGGTAAAGCTGGCTGACAGACTGTTTGAAGGCAAACACAACAATAAGGTTTACTTTCCCTGCTGTGGTAACTCTGCAGATATGAAATGGTACCTGTTCTCATCCTACCTTATATGTTTACTTTTGTAGCTACCAGTACATTTGTTTATAAGAAAAAAAAATAGTTAAGTTTTCTTGCAATTTGATTGAATATAGAAAAAATATTCACCTGTTGTGTTTAGCTCAGTTTCTAAGTAATCGCAAGGGTTAGAGTCTTCAAACTTTCCTCAAAAAAGTTTGCAAGTAACTCTGGTTAAGTGTTTGAAAGAGTATGATAAATGGAACAATGGCTTTAAAGAAGCCGATGATAAATCGCATGAGTGTGCATTTAATCAATTGTTTTAATTTTTTCAGAGATAGGTCGTCAATGTTCACCCAATTTCTGACAATGTAAATGGAATACATATGGATTAGCTTTCCTTCTTCCGGAAGTGAATATTTAATCTATTATTTGTCCTTCAGGGCGTATGAGTTGGGATATGAAGTTGTTGGTACTGACTGTAATGGCGAGTCATTAAAAGACTTCTTTGACAACAAACTCAAGCTACCATATCTTACAGAGCTGTTACATGATATAGATGGTACACTATACAAGGTAAGGACATGTGAACCGCGACTCGAGAAAACCAACAATGTGGTTGTGCGCCCAGCGCAGACTTAGATCAGCCTGGGCATCCGCCCAGTCTGATCAGAGTCTTCACTGTCCGCATGGAGGTAGCTTAGGCCCGTAGCTACCCTTTAAGCGCTTAGCGATGAGTCTGACCAGACTGGCAGATGCCCAGGCTGATCTGAGTCTTTGCAGGGCGCACAATCACATTGTTGGTTGTCTCGTGTCGCGGCTCATGTAACAGTTGCTGCTTTGATACTTTCATTACTCTCAATTTCCATATATAGGCGAAGGAGCGTATGTGAAAAAATAAATATTGCTTGATACATATGTAATTCCAGCTGCTGTGTTAGGCACAGCAGGGCCTTTAGATTTAAATGACAAATAGAAATAAGCATGTCTGGTCTTCGTAATGCTGATACTTTAAATTTGAACTTAAAATCCAAGTTTTTAAGAGCTTTTTAAATAAATGAATAAAAATTAATAAACCTGATCTGAGGTGAAAAGTTAAACATAATTATATACGACAGTGCATAATGGATGACTCTACATAGGCCTATATACACATAAAAGTCGCAGGCTCGGGTCCCTGATTTTCAGACCAAACTTTACAACGAGATCCACGCTCCGGGTACACGTCTCATATGGCATTCTTGTTTTAAAATGTGTTACACCCGAATAGACTCACTCATTCTGTACATAAAGGGATTAGACACGATCATGGTGGCCACGGCTGCTCAAAACTACTCAAGATGTTTGTTAGTTAATGAGATGCTACAGCTTCAGATGTATTGTTACATAAACATTGTTTTTTTTTTGCTGAAGATAAGTAGTGCAAAAGCGGTAATTTTCTTCGGTACAAAGTATCTCTATTTCCTGAATACCAGAAGACATAACAAACCGTGACTAATGAATTCTGCTAGGAGACAGACGGGCTCTGCCAGTGTTGTGACACGTTACTCATTTTCTAACAATTATTCTACACTGCTTCAGAGTGAAGACGGGAAGATACGACTGTACTGCTGTGATGTTCTTCAGTTCAGCGGGTAGGTACAACAGAACAACCACATTAACTAAAACGCCACATATTAGTTATTTCATAAACCCGGCTAGCCGGTTACCAAAGAACACGCATGATAATCATCACAATGAATACAACTTCATGATGCTGATATGAGTAGGTTCTTGACATTATTTCTCTTATATTTCTGCTGCTTTTCCGTTGGGATTATTCTATGAAATGCTACTAAAATTCTGCTAGTCTAGTCAATCCCATTGCTTTTGCAAGGTCGTCAGGTCACCATAGACGACTACAAGAGTTCTTGTTATCAGCTGCTCTTATTGTGCCGCCCAAGTCCATCATGTTTTTTTCTTTTGTATTATCGTCAAGTCTTTTCTTCTGCCTACCTCTTCTTTTACATTTCAGTGCATGCTGGTAAGATCGTAGCAGCGAAGCCAAAATACCTAAGCACATTGTCAAATCTTATTCGCTTCTTTGGTGTTTTCCTTTCTTCCAAAGGTTCTAACTATTCTAAAGGAATTTATTTTCATTGCAGTGGCTGCTGTAAAGCTTCTCCCCGCATAGCATCATAGTGCATTTTATATATTGTCAGACTGAATTCATTTATAGTCATTTGATAACAGAGTTCAGCTTAAGCTGGAGCTCGGGAGGCCTAGTCAATATCGCACTTTCCATTACTGGTCGTGAACCGACTCAGTTAAACGGAGTCTGCTAATTTCGTTTATTTGGTGTATTCCTCCCTTCTAAAGGATGTAACTATACAGAACTTATTTCATTTCTTCACCAGAGACAGTACTTCGTCTTTCCATTTGCATCTTGGATAGTTCTGCGAGCAATCCAGTCATTACATGGTCTCTGTTTGAGATGTTCAGTATTCTTTGGTAGGCATCTAATCTCATAGAACTTTTTCTAACTCTGCCTTCAAGGTGCGCGTTCTACTATGAATGGACAAGGAATTGCATTAGGACAATGCTATGGCTTATCCTCTCAATTTGGCTTCAGCTTGCACAATACCGAACATGCAAATATGTAATATAAAAATGCAAGCAAAACTGTTGTTTCACTGTATTTGAGCTGAAATTTCGGTTTGACGATTGTATCCCTAAACCTGTACATTTTGGAGAACTTTCCTTTCTAATCTTTCATCGATCTAGTGCTGTGGTAAAAGGTCAGTATAATCTTTTTTCATGAATTAGTTTCTATAAACTTAGAATGTTTGTTAAAAATTCAAGATACCATGCATAAAGTAAAAACTTTGGTTGGTTTAAGTTTAATGCAAGGCATCCTGAATAAGGTATTAGCCTTTGCTGGTCTAAGCTTAATGCCAGGCACTATGTATAAGGTATTGGCATTGGCTGGTGAAAGCTTCAAGCAAGGCATCCTATGTAAGGTACTGGCTTCAGCCTGTCTAAGCTTTATGCCAGGCACCATGTATAAGGTACTAAAATTGGCTAGGCTAAGCTTAATGCAAGATACCCTGTAAAAAGTATGACTGACTTCGGTTGGTCGAAGCTTAATGCAAGACATCCTGTATAAGGTATTGGCCTCTGCTTGTCTAAACTTAATGCTAGGCACCATGTATAAGGTATTTATTAAATTGGCTAGGGTTAGCTGAATGGAAGGCATCCTGAATAAGGTATTGACTTCAGTTGGGCTAAGCTTTATGCCAGGTACCATGTATGAGATATTGGCATTGGCTGGTCTAAGCTTAGAGCAAAGCACCCTATATAAGGTAGTGACATTGGCTGGTCTAAGCTTAGAGCAAAGCACGCTGTATAAGGTAGTGACATTGGCTGGTCTAAGCTTAGAGCAAAGCACGCTGTATAAGGTAGTGACATTGGCTGGTCTAAGCTTAGAGCAAAGCACGCTGTATAAGGTAGTGACATTGGCTGGGCTAAGCTTAGAGCAAAGCACGCTGTATAAGGTAGTGACATTTGCTGGGCTAAGCTTAGAGCAAAGCACGCTGTATAAGGTAGTGACATTGGCTGGGCTAAGCTTAGAGCAAAGCACGCTGTATAAGGTAGTGACTTTGGCTGGGCTAAGCGTAATGCAAATCACCATGTAGACGGTATTGGCATTGGCTGATCTAAATTTAATGCCAGGCACCATGTACAAAGGGCATTTGAAAGATCGTAGGATCCCCTGTACCCTTACATGTGTTGAAAAATGTTTTAAAGTATACTTGTTTAGAAATAGGAATTCATTTGCTACATGATGACACGACAATGATTTAAACAGAAACTCGTCTGCGTGTGCCATGCATTTCTAACATGAATCAACTGATGGTAATGTGCACAATCTGTGATGAATGTAGAATAATCAGTTTCTGGTGCCAGAAGGAATGTATGGAAATGAAGCGTTTTCGCTAACTGATAACGGACGGACGGACTCACACAGTGATTATAGTGCAAACCTGCGGGTTGTGCAATAAGAAGTTTTGCATACCAGTGGCTGGGCAATGTTAAATTACAGAAGTATACAAAATTTAAAGCAAATATACCAAGCGGTCCAAGAGTTATGAGCACTTTCAATAAAAGAGCTCGACCAGCCAAATTGATGCTCGGTGAAGCCTCGTCACTGTTTTGCATACCAGTGGCTGGGCAATGTAAAATTACATAAGTATACAAAAATTGAAGCAAATATACCAAGCGGTCCAAGAGTTATGAGCATTTTCAATAAAAGAGCTCGACCGGCCAAATTGATGCTCGGTGAAGCCTTGTCACTGTTTTGCATACCAGTGGCTGAGCAATGTTAAATTACATAAGTATACAAAATTTGAAACAAATTTACCAAGCGGTCCAAACTTTATGAGTATTTGTCACTGTTTTGCATACCAGTGGCTGAGCAATGTTAAATTACATAAGTATACAAAATTTGAAGCAAATTTACCAAGCGGTCCAAACTGTATGAGCATTTTCAATAAAAGAGCTCGACCGGCCAAATTGATGCTCGGTGAAGCCTCGTCACTGTTTTGCATGCCGGTGGCTGGACTATGTTAAAATACATAAGCATACAAAATTTGAACCATATTTACCACGGTGTTCAAGTTATGAGCATTTTCAGTAGTTGGCCGTAAATTTCCAACTTGTGCTCAGCAAAGCCTTGTCTATCAAATAAGTCTGTTATGCATGCGAGTCGTTAGACAATGTTGACATGTATAAGTATGCAAATTTTGTCAAAATATCCCATGCGGTTCAAGAGTTATAAGCGTTTTTGCTAACTGATAACGGTTTTTGCTAACTGATAACGGACGGACGGACGGACGGATGGACTCACACAGTGGTTATAATGCAAACCTGCGGGTTGTGCAATAGGTATACACTGGTGGTAGCTCTATGCAAAATAAATGTTTTCGAATCAACAGAAAATAGGTGGTATCATTGAAGATCATTGTTTGGAGAATGATTCAATTAGGCGATCAATACCCATCACACTGTTACATTCTGATTGGGGAAAAGGTAAATTATTATATTAATGTCGTTTTTTTTAAATGGTAAATTTTCAGGAAATTTTTACTTCTTTAACAATAAATGATTCTCGGCAACAGCAACAATAAACCTCCATAAAATGCAGAAGTTTTGCTTAATTTGTAGAAAATGATGAATTGCGAAGATTTTGTCATGCATAATAATTGCCGCTTTCTATTCGCCAGAAAATTGATTCAAAATTGACACCACTTTGGATTTAAAAAGCGGATGGAGTAACTCAACATGTGGCATTTGCACTGAGGCCGAAGAATGTTTTGAAACTGTCACTTTTCGGCCATAAAATAAGCTATTCTAAAGCTACAAGGCATTTTCCGCGTTCTATTTGCAACTTATATGATTTAAAATGACAAAACGTTTAAAGTACTGCTATTATTACCCTACCCTAATGAGAACATTTTAAGAATTATCTGCCTTTCGATATCACGAAACTTATTTCTTTTTATTTTGCTACAAAACAGATAAACTGTCCTTGATGATAAATCATACAGAAGACGAGGCCAAACATTAACCGGCCTTTTATTAGCTCACCTGAGCCGAAGGCTCAGAGGTGAGCTTATAGGATGGGAGTCGAGCCGTCGTCCGTCCGTCCGTGGGTGCGTGGGTGCGTCAACACTTTCAAACATAAATATCTCAGAGACCAGTGGGCCGATCGCAATCAAATTTTATCTGAAGCATCATTTGGGTGGGGGAAAGGCTGCATTAGGTTTTGGTGCCGATCAGCTCAGAACTCTGGTTTCCATGGCAACAGATAGCCCCCATAGGGTTATAATGGGGAAAACGGCGTCATCACGTTTTCTCGACTGTTTTTGATTTGATCCTTATCATACTTGCAGGTAATGATGACATACACAAGAGCTTGGATGAGTTCGAAATTTGGTCGGATTCGAGCACAGACTACGGAGTTAGCTGCCCTTGAGCGTTTGAAAAAAATCCCATAGGGTTATAATGGGGAAAATGGCATCATCACCTTTTCTCAACTGTTTTTGCTTAGATCCTTATCATACTTGCAGGTAATGATGACATACATAAGAGCTTGGATGAGTTCGAAATTTGGCCGGATTCGAGCACAGACTACGGAGTTAGCTGCCCTTGAGCGTTTGAAAAAAATCCCATAGGGTTATAATGGAGAAAAAGTAAAAAGTATGCAAAGACCAGGAACTGAAACAATCAAAATCCAAATCCAGCCCTCAAACCATAGTTGGAAACAACTAAGATTACAAATAATCAAGATACAGAGAACATATGGCCAACCGAGTGAGCAGCTTGTTCCCAAAAGGTGGCCACTCAGCAACCCAACTGAACCAAAATTAATAAGAACATACATAAGGTAAAACATCACAGAAACTCTGACACCAAAAACAGGCAACAGAGAACCACAACAGAACTACCGCCTTGGAACGGTCAGTAATGAATTACTGGGGGGCTTAAATCAACGTCATCACATATTTTTAGAAAAACTTTGTCATCGCTCTATTGCCTACATTTCTCAACGGATTTTAAAATAACTTCACACAAATGTAGGGCGTGACAATATCTAGAGCAAGTTCGACTTTCAGGATGCTGCGCCCAAGGTAAAGGTCACTGTGGCTATTTTCAGAAAAACTTTGTCAGCGCTCTAGCACCTACATTTCTCAACGGATTTTAAAATAACTTCACACAAATGTAGGGCATGACAATATCTAGAGCAAGTTCGACTTTCAGGATGCTGCGCCCAAGGTCAAGGTCACTGTGGCTAATTTTAGAAAAACTTTGTCAGCGCTCTAGCACCTACATTTCTCAATGGATTTTAAAATAACTTCACACAAATGTAGGGCATGACAATATCTCGAGCAAGTTTGACTTTCAGGGTGCTGTGCCCAAGGTCAAGGTCACTGTGGCTATTTTTAGAAAATCTTTGTCATCGCTCTAGCGCCTACATTTCTCAATGGATTTTGAAATAACTTCACACAAATGTAGGGCATGACAATATCTCGAGCAAGTTCGACTTTCAGGGTGCTGCGCCCAAGGTCAAGGTCACTGTGGCTATTTTTAGAAAAACTTTGTCATCGCTCTAAGGCCTACATTTCTCAACGGATTTTGAAATAACTTCACACAAATGTAGGGCATGACAATATCTCGAGCAAGTTTGACTTTCAGGGTGCTGCGCCCAAGGTCAAGGTCACTGTGGCTATTTATAGAAAAACTTTGTCATAGCTCTAGCGCCTACATTTCTCAACGGATTTTAAAATAACTTCACACAAATGTAGGGCATGACAATATCTCAAGCAAGTTTGACTTTCAGGGTGCTGCACCCAAGGTCAAGGTCACTGTGGCTAATTTTAGAAAAACTTTGTCATGGCTCTAGCACCTACATTTCTCCATGGATTTTGAAATAGCTTTACACAAATGTAGGGTATGACAATATCTGGAGCAAGTTTGACTTTCAGGGTGCTGCGCCCAAGGTCAAGGTCACTGTGGCTTTTTTTTAGAAAAACATTGTTATCGCTCTAGCACCTTCATTTCTCAACGGATTTTGAAATAACTTCACACAAATGTAGGGCATGACAATATCTTGAGCAAGTTTGACTCTCAGGGTGCTGCACCCAAGGTCAAGGTCACTGTGGCTATTTTTAGAAAAACTTGGTCATCGCTCTAGCGCCTACATTTCTCAACGGATTTTAAATCAACTTCACACAAATGTAGGGCATGACAATATCTCAAACAAGTTTGACTTTCAGGGTGCTGCGCTCAAGGTCAAGGTCACTGTGGCTATTTATAGAAAAACTTTGTCATAGCTCTAGCACCTACATTTCTAAATGGATTTTAAAATAAATTCACACAAATGTAGGGTATGACAATATCTCAAGCAAGTTCTACTTTCAGGGTGCTGTGCCCAAGGTCAAGGTCACTGTGGCTATTTTTAGAAAAACTTTGTCATCGCCCTAGCACCTTCATTTCTCCATGGATTTTGAAATAACTTGACACAAATGTAGGATATGACAGTATCTCAAGCAAGTTCTACTTTCAGGATGCTGTGCCTAAGGTCAAGGTCACTATTTTTAGAAAAACTTTGTCAGCACTCTAGCACCTACATTTCTCAACGGATTTTAAAATAAATTGACACAAATGTAGGGCATGACAATATCTCGAGCAAGTTTGACTTTCAGGGTGCTGCAATCAAGGTTTTTGATTAGATCCTTATCATACTTGCAAGTAATGATGACATACATAAGAGCTTGGATGAGTTCGAAATTGGCCGGATTCGAGCACAGACTACGGAGTTAGCTGCCCTTGAGCGTTTGAAAAAAATCCCTTAGTCTTATAATGGAGAAAACAACGTCATCACATTTTCATTTTTATCGGATCCTCTTCATACTTGCAGATAATGAGGATATGCATAAAAGCTTGGATTAGTTAGCATTTCGGCTAGATCCCACCACTGACTATGGAGTACCTGCCCTGAGCATCCAAAAAATCAATGTCGCCACTTTTTCTTGGTTTCTACTGATCCGATCCTTTTCAAACTTGCAGGTAATGAGGAAATGCATAATATCTTAAACAAGTTCAAATTTTGGCCAGATCAGGTCAACCACTACGAAGTTAGCTGCCCTTGACAGCTCTGTCTATTATGCTCTTGATCGGATACTTTTTAAACTTGCATATATTAAATGAGGGCATACATAATGTTTTGGATGAGTTTAATTTTCAGCCTGATTGGACCACTGACTGTGGAGTTAGCTGCCCTTGAGCATCTTAAATATCCCTGTAGGTTTACAATGTCTCTCAGGTGAGCAATTGTTGCCCTTTGGGCTACTTGTTTTCAAAAACGTATCTTTGCATGCGGTTTTCTGTCGCTTTATAAGTACATTTTCCAAGCATTTTAAAATATGCTGATATTAGTTTCTATAGTTTTTCAGCAAGAAGAATTAATCTATTTCTTTAGTTTTCACATGTTTAGTGTCCTGCATTATCTGCAATAAAATATTCGCAAATCAGCTCATTTGAGAAGATATGAAAACTTATATATTACACCGAAAATTTACATTTCCAGTGTTTAAACATTGTATGTATTTATAATAAGATTTCTTGTTCCTGCCACACTCTTTCCATCTCACATGCAGCAAGGATAGCTGTTTAAACTGATACCAAACTTTAATGGTTTTGCTAACAGGCTACCGGAGAATGGGACACTAATGCCCCTCGTATAAGGTATTGATATTTGGTTTAAACATATTTACTTTCAAAACTGCATATTACAACATATAAACAAGACAGTTACACTAAGTAAATGGATCAGAACGAAAGCTGATGGCTTACATAGCTCTTCTCCTGTCAATGTATTGACATCTGCTGGGCTTAGCTGAATGCAAGGCACACTATATAAGATACTGACGGTGGGTGGCCAAAGCTTTATGCAAGGCATCCTGTATAAGGTTTCGACATTGGCTGGTAAAAGCATGGGGCTAGGCACACTGTATAAAGTATGGGCATGAGCTGAGGTTAGGGCTAAGCTTAAGCGAGCCCACCTACTTTTTGGCATTTTATAACAAAGTTTATGCATATAACCAAAATACTGCCAACAGACGTGAAGGAAAGACCGCTTATTGCCATGATTTTCTTTCGACGTGTCTACCTCCAGACAATGGAAACTTAAAGGATGAATTCTAGTAAATCATATTATTTATTTCAGAAATATAGAGGGCTCTTGTGGAGCTATAGTGGATTCTGGTGCCATCACGTCTATCAACTTCAATGATCTCCCAAAGTAAGTCAATGACATGTCACTGATCTCCCAAAGTAAGTCTTGTCACTGATCTCTCAAAGTAAGTGGTAGTTTTGTCACTGATCTCCCAAAGTAAGTCATTGAGGTGTCACTGATTTCCCAAAGTAATTTAATGAGATATCACTGATCTCCCAAAGAAAGTCAATGAGGTGTCACTGATTTCCCAAAGTAATTTAATGAGATATCACTGATCTCCCAAAGTAAGTCAGTGAGATGTCACTGATCTCCCAAAGACAGTCAATGAGATGTCATTGATCGCCCAAAGTAAGTCTATGAGATGCCACTGATCTCCCAAAGTAATTCAATGAGATGTCACTGATCTCCCAAAGTAATTCAATGAGATGACACTGATCTCCCAAAGTAAGTCAATGAGATGTCACTGATCTCCCAAAGTAAGTCAATGAGATGTCACTGATCTCCCAAAGTAAGTCAATGAGATGTCACTTATCTCCCAAAGTAAATCAATGAGATGTCACTGATCTCCCAAAGTAAGTCAATGGTTGTCACTGGTCTCCCAAAGTAAGTCAATGTGATGTCACAGAGCTCCCAAAGTAAGTCCAAAGTAAGTCAATGAGATGTCACTGATCTCCCAAAGAGAGTCCAAAGTAAGTCAATGAGATGTCACTGATTTCCCAGTTCTCCGGAATATTTTAGATACACAGACATGGACCCCAAAACAGAGGTGTGATCTGATCTCCAAAAGTAAGTCAGTGTGGTCACTGATCTCTCAAAGTAAGTGGTAGTATTGTCACTGATCTCTCAAAGTAAGTGGTAGTCTTGTCACTGATCTCCCAAAGTAAGTCAGTGAGATGTCACTTATTTCCCAAAGTAATTTAATGAGATGTCACTGATCTCCCAAAGTAAGTCAGCGAGATGTCACTGATCTCCCAAAGTAATTCAATGAGATGTCACTGATCTAAGTCAGTGAGATATCACTGATCTCCCAAAGTAGGTCAGTGAGATGTCACTGATCTCCCAAAGTAATTCAATGAGATGTCACTGATCTCCCAAAGTAAGTCAATGAGATGTCACTGATCTCCCAAAGTAAGTCAATGAGATGTCACTGATCTCCCAAAGTAATTAAATGAGATGTCACTGATCTCCCAAAGTAAGTCAATGAGATGTCACTGATCTCTAAAAGTAAGTCACTGAGATGTCACTGATCTCCCAAAGTAACTCAATGAGATGTCACTGATCTCCCAAAGTAATTCAATGAGATGTCACTGATCTCCCAAAGTAATTCAATGAGACGTCACTGATCTCCCAAAGTATGTTTTTGAGATGTCACTGATCTCCCAAAGTAAGTCAATAAGATGTCACTGATCACCCAAAGTAAGTCAATGAGTTGTCACTGAAATCCCAAAGTAAGCCAGTGTAACGTCACAAAGCTCCCACGGTAAGTCACTGTGACATTAGTGATCTCCCCAAGTAAGTCAGTGTGGTCACTGATCTCTCAAAGTAAGTGGTAGTCTTGTCACTGATATCCCAAAGAAAGTCAGTTTGAAGTAACTGGTCTCTTAAGAGTAAGTCAGTGTGATGTCACTGATCTCTAAAAGTAAGTCATTGGTTTGTCTCTGAGCTCCTCACTAAACAGTAGCGGTACTATTCCGCACTTTTTACGGTAACGTGGCCATGTCTTTTATCATAAAGTCTACGGGAATGTTTTTCTGTGTACTGAATACAAAATCTTAAAATACACATAATAAAGTTGAGCAGAATTGTAAAGTCATGGGTACTTATTTGGACTATAGTGAAAAGACGCACTATTTTTCAAGAAAGCGCAGAAAAACGGGTACGTTTAAAGAGAACATTATGAAAAGGGATACTTTGTTAAGAAAACACAGTGGAAGGGTATCAGTTTGATATGTTTGAGCACACTGTTTAGCGTGTGTTTCACAATTCTTTATTCAGGCATTGGTACCAGAGCCTTTCTCCCGCCAGAGCTAGTAACAGCCTTAAAAGAATAATAAACTTGGGATAATACGAATTGCATCTATGAATCTAAAATAAGAGCGTGGGCCATCCAATAAAAAGAGAAACTACTAAAATAAGAGCATGGGCCATCCTATAAAAAGAGAAACTACTGAAATAAGAGCGTGGGCCATCCAACAGAAAGAGAAACTACTAAAATAAGAGCGTGGGCCATCCAATAAAAAGAGAAACTACTAAAATAAGAGCGTTGGCCATTCAATAGAAAGAGAAACTACTAAAATAAGAGCGTGGGCCATCCAATAAAAAGTGAAACTACTAAAATAAGAGCGTGGGCTATCCAATAAAAAGAGAAACTACTAAAATAAGAGCGTGGGCCATCCAACAGAAAGAGAAACTACTAAAATAAGAGCGTGGGCTATCCAATAGAAAGAGAAACTACTAAAATAAGAGCGTGGGCTATCCAATAGAAAGAGAAACTACTAAAATAAGAGCGTGAGCTATCCAATAAGAAGAGAAACTACTAAAATAAGAGCGTAGGCTATACAATAAAAATAGAAACTATCCTCATACATCCCCTGGAAGCCTGAAATACACCGGAGAAAAAAATATCAAACTCGGCTTAACTGAGTCTGTCCATGTGCAGCAAAGTATTGTTGTACCACCACCCCCGCCACTTTTCACCCAACCCGCGTCGGCTTCAGCGGTTCTTTATATTAAAAACTGATCCACCAGAGTAAGCCCTATGATAAAAAGAAACCGTTAAATATATAACCTGCACTATGATGATGTAAACGGAGTTGTTGAAAGTAAAATAAATTCTGAAAGATTAAGAAACACATCACAGAAACGAAATAGTAGACTAGGCTTAAATTAGTACGGTCATGTGCAGTACTGTACTATTAGGGATTTCCGACATAAGATACGGTACGACAACCAACGAACCTTAACTACGTTAGCGAAACGATAGCAGACGTTAGAAGCTGTTTACTGGGGATACTTTCGTATTTGGATCCGGTTATTCGGATGCAGTTTTCCGACAATTGAACAGTACACGACATGTAAATGTGAGATATCAAACGTAATTAAACGTTCCGTTTGACTGACTGTGCATGTAGAACATATATACAGCTACTGACAGGCTGACGTCTTCGGCCACGGAAGACTAAGATCAGCATGGTCACCCGCGTAGTGTATTTAGAGCCTTTAACTGTTTACACATACAGTCTGCATGCTTTCGAAATTCACTTAAGTGTACCGTGAAGATTCTGATCATACTGCGCAAATGCAATTAAGTGGTAGAATTTCTGCAATGTGTCAGTACTTGCCATATTGTTAAATCCGAATTTTAAAAAGCGGGATTCGAACTCGCGACCCGTAGTTCAGCACCATAGCCGAGTCGCTCTAACCGCTTGACCAGAGTGCATCTTTTAATGGGTATTGTCTGTAGAAACTTCAAATAAAATTAAACAGAACAGTGTTGAAAATGAAACTATTGAAAAAAAAGAAGAATTTATTTTCAGACAGGAGACGACGACGGTAGGTTGAAGAGGGTAAGGGAAGGAGCGAAGAGAAAAGGGTCCAGACGGACTGCTTTTATTTTACTAGATTACAACCGTCAGTAAGAAAATTGTTACTTTTACTGGAACTTGTCAGAGAGTAGCCAGAGAGTAGCTTTCCCCGCCTCGCAATCAGTCTCACTGCAAAATGGCTTTTTTTCCCTAGAACCCCACTCCCCTCTCCGGATATATGGCTTTCCAGTATAATCCCCACCTCCCCCTCCTTCCCCGGAAATTTTACTTTTCAGCCAATTGTCTCGGGGGGAAATTTCTTATAAGTTTTTTTTTTTTTTGCAATGACCTTTTCTAATCATATTGGAATTTTACTCTGTAATATGTAGTGGAATTTGCTCCCTGTCCTCTCGATCATAATTTTGTGAGAACCGGTATTAAACAGAAATGAGAATTAACCGCCTGATACAGTTAACATGCGTTTGGCTATGTGCTCATCTTGTTTCTGAGTAGGGAAAACAGCTAAGAACAAAAGATCTCTCTCTCTCTCTCTCTCTGTCTGTCTGTCTGTCTGTCATTACAAAGGTTTATGTGTTCGTGGTTATGCGCAAACGTGCCTGTTTCAGGGTGTTTCTGCAAACTCGTCTCGCGCACAATGTGAGCATTTTCTGCATGTATATGTATGCGTTTCTCATCTATATAAAGTATGTAGGCTTGGGAAGAAGGAGAAATCTCACCGATAACTTCATTATCTAGTGTAAAGTAATATTAACTGTTAGTTGCGTGTGTATGTCTGTATGCTTGCCCAGCTGTCTGTCTCAGAAGAAATATTATTAACAGATGAATAAAATTGTATGCCAGATTCTTTTTTCTGTAGGTATTGGCAAGCCTATACAAAACTGTAGACTGTAATGCCAAACTTGAATGTGTGTTTGCATGTGTCTCTATGTTTATGCCAGCGTGAATGTGCTCTTATGTTCGTGCCAACACATGTGTATGAGAAATGTGGATTTCAGCAATAATGAAAACGGGGAATCACACTATATATGAAAACACTTCTATAGGGGAAAACAGGAAGAGACTATGAAGTAAGAGTGGCTTTTCGAGGTGAGGATATTTCACTATAAGTCGTTTCTCCTATAGCCATTTTTCGGGCGGAGAAGGGCGGTCGAGGGGAATAGGGGGGAAGCTACATTCTAACTCTCGAACAGAAACATTTATCATATCAAGCAAAGATCTCCATTTTCCCCTCTAATTGTTTTGCTGTTTTGCTTGCGTTTACCATGGACCCTGTAGCAGAATCCGAAGATAATAAATAGAATTCACTGAGATCTGATTTCAAAATACTAAAAACATTACCGGCAATAAGAAATTGAAATGCTGGCTAACAGGAGAGGATGGAACTGTGGGGCAAAGTTGCCGCAAATGACAAGCTTCCGATATCAGCTTTGACGTAAAGCAAGGTCCTGCTGTGCTTGCAGTTGTTGCCGAATGTGGACTGTTTTTGCCTCACCATCTTTTTATTATTATTATTATTTTCGCTCCTGGCTCCATTTACACTGAAATACTATCTGAAAGGGTCGATAATCCAACTCAATCATTAAGTCACTCAGTCGCAAGCCACACACGTTCTACTTTCCTGGCATGTTTTGCTACTTGGGTTCAAACATTCTTTTTCAAAACTGACTCATTCCTTGTATTCATATTTCACTGAAATCCGATAACAACTTTTGGAATGCAAACCAAATCGTGTCCAATTTCGCGTGTTAAAGAAGCAGTGACTTGTGTCAGGTTCTACTGAAGCCTTTCCTGTATTTATCTATTATGATTTTATTGAAATACTAAAACAATGAATTGAAACCACAATAAGGCCATTTTTGTTCTTTTTTTTATAAGAGGAAATAGCTCATGCCAGAAGTAACTCATAGCCTCTCTTTGGTTGCCCTCAACAAATTATAATGTGAAATCCGAATTCTAAGGTTCTAACAAAGATTCTTTCCAATGTTTTAACAAAAAAATGGACAAATACAAGGACGAATATTACCAAATATATTCACGACTGTCGGCATGTCTACCAGTTTAAAACATGTCTGTTTCGGCTAATAACTGAGATAACTGTGGCACAAAATTGAATACATGTATATAAAACAAAAAGAGAAAGCAAAAACGACAACAAGGAAAGCTTGGCGATATGCCCTGTTATCAATAACACAATACAAGAAGTAACTGTCTGCCCGTACATGTATTCCAAGTTTGAACATTTTTAAAGCTGATAAAATTTCAAAGTAGGAAAAAATAACTGACAAAAAACAGGTAACAGAGGACCAGCGGGCCAGTTCAAACCCCAAAGATGCTAAATTTTACACAATTTTTACCTGCAACTTACAATTGTTACAGTTGTATGTACTTACCGAAAAACAAAACCGTCAGGCAAAAATTCATTTCAAATATTGTCGACAGAAACAGTTGCAAAACCAGTTTTCTTTCTAATCGCCAATGTTAACATTGTACATGTATCTTTATAAATGGCTGAAAAGAACGCCAAACAAAATTTCAATCTTCAAAAGAAAAAAAGGGAGAGGAACTTCATAAGTGCTTGTGCTTTCGTTCCAATTTTATTATTTGTATTGTATCAATGTTTATATGTATTGAAAAAGTTTGAAATAAATATGTTTAAACCAAAAGAAAAAAAATAAACAAGAAATGTTACAGTGTGTAACAAATGCCCCGGAAGGCCGCTTAAACTGATCTTTGAGCCCTGGTTGTGACCTTGACTTAGGCATGGAACCTGAGTCTTGCACATGACATACATTCTCATTTTGTTTTACTTTTCTGTTACATTTAAATGCACTTCGGAAGTTTAAGGGGATTCATGGAGACTTAATTCAAACACTTACCAAACTGTGGTGTGTCCTTGACACTGGGTGTGTTAATCTAAATGTCCCACCTGACAAAACTTATCATCATACATTACTTTTCTTTAAGTTACCATTTTAGGTGCTTTACCTTTCAGTGAAATTTGATGAAATTTGATTCCACAGTTTTGAGTCAGTTCCGAGACATTGTTTGACCTCTGAGCTCTGACTGTGACCCTGACCTTGGGTAGCAGATCAGTAATTGGTAAAATATATGATCTCAATTATTTTTTGCCTTTTCACAAAGTTAAGTTTGCTTCAGTAGTTTTTGTCTCGCCTGCGAAGCAGAGGCAAGACTTATGTATTGCTTTTCCGGCGTCGTCGTCGGCGGCGTAAACTTTGTCTATTTTTCGCGTTTAGGTCATAAGCGCTGACAGGCGAGACACCGCATTCCGCAAAATTCTTGTTAAGTCATTGAAGATAAATGAGTTGACTTTTGACCTATGGCTATGATCTTGACCTTGGGTGTTGGAACCTATGTCTTGTGCATGGTACATCTTCTCATTAGGCCTGTTCTGTGAAGTTTCATTAAATTTGCTTCATTGGTTTATAAGTTATCGGTGTAACACGATTTTGAAACACAAAATGACCTCTGACTCAATTGTGCCTTGACCTTGGGTGTAGCGACCTAAGTCTTGCGCATGACACACCTTCTCATTGTGCTTTATCTTTGTGTTAAGTTTCATCAGATTTGCTTCAGTAGCTTTAAAGTTATCTCTAAGACGGACGGACGGGCGATTGTAATATGCCATCCAAAGTTCCTTCAGGGGCATAAAATAGACAAATGCAGGCATGAACATGAGATATAAGCCCGATTTTCATCCCTACCATGTAACACAACTCATCACCGTATATCCATTACCGAGTCCCAGGATTTCAGTTCATACTGTGACCCAGAATGGGTGGATGGGCAGATGTAAAAATTTAATCCCAGTGGAAACATAATTTTCTGCGGGCTTAATTACAAAATATGTTAATCTCGACCCTAGACTAATCAGCAGAGATGGTAGAATGGTGCTAAGATGCAGTGAAACCTTTCAGCATTTGGGGGTCTACGCTTGGACGTCGACTAGTGTTTTGTTGTGTTCCGAAAGCAAGTTTAGTTGGAGATGCACGTGTCCGCGATATCACCAAATGCAAAACAAAGTTTAATGAGTTGATTGTCATTCAGTGTTTTGCATCGAAGCTCAGCCATTCTAAAAAGGCCACTCCTCTGTTTTCCTTGTACCTTTATTGCTTACAAGGGTTTCCTTGAAACAATGTGCGCGAAGGTTTCTACGCGTAGACCATGTTTTTAAAGCTAATTCTTGTACTGGCGCACACACAGGGGGTAAGTGCCTGCTGTGATCGTAGTGTGTGCGGAATTCAGACTTTTCTTCAGGTGGGAAGCGGGTGATGGGGGAGGAGGGGGAGGCAGAGAGAGAGAGAGAGAGAGAGAGAGAGGAGAGAGAGAGAGCGATAAAGAGAGAGGGGGAGACAACTCAGGTAACCACAGTTAAAAAAATCAGAATGTTGGCTGCACAGTACTGCATATATAATATTTGTATGTACATGTATGAGCCGCGTCGTGTGAAACCCTAAGCTAAGGCCGTTAAAACAAGGCATACTCATACGAGCCTCTGCATTTGCACATTGTAGTCCTAACATGCGCAGTTTACCCCCCTTTTAACTAGGCATTGAAACTTTCAGAACGTTCTAACCAGACTGCACACGTGCGCAGGCTGATATAGGCGTACAAAGTTTTCCTGTGCCTTAAGACAAGCTTTTTCTCATGACAAGACCAACATTAATATACGATTTGAAAGTTGTGAAGAATTTTACAGAGGGACTTTATAAAGAATAATCGCTCCCCAGAAATTAGCTCCTAACGTATGCTATCGTAGCTAACGTTCGTCCGTTATGGTTTCGTAGCTTATGTCGGAAATCCCTAATAGAAACACTACCCACGTCTCGCTAGCACCGGCTTCAGCGGAAACCTGTTTTCAATGTGGATAAGAATAAAAATGCTTCCAATAAACCGGAAAATATAAAAGTAAAAAGTATGCAAAGACCAGGAACTGAAACAATCAAAATCCAAATCCAGCCCTCAAACCATAGTTGGAAACAACTAAGATTACAAATAATCAAGATACAAGATAAAAGCTGCACATTGATGAAGCACGGGGATACTTTGACGGCGTTACCACCACACGGAACTTAGAACACTAGCTGCGGTGAAAGTACAATCAATTCAGAGAGAAAATCTCCTAGAACCAAAGAACACATCAAAGAATAAAAAATAGCATACTCCGTTCAGCTAAGTCTGTTCTTGTGTAGTGATGTAAGTCTGTGCGTTTAAATTTGTAAGGTAAATATTATAGCATTCCGTAAGATGAGTTAAAGGTCTGTTTAGAAATTGGGCCAAGAATGTATTTCGGTTTTAGATAATTTGTTGAGTAGCAACAACGGAAAATCACCAACACTGGCCGTGTCTATTTGAGCGATTGCCACGACAACTGTAGAAGATTTCTGTGTCCAGAAGTTTCAAATGTATACCTGAAATCAAGTCAACTATTTCTGCTAATAACAGTTGGTTTCCTTTGCTATTTGTAGATCTTAGTGATAGATATGGTTAAAATGCTAATAAATGTCTATAATTTGTATTGAAAATGGGGCTGGTTGCTAAATGTTTGCCACAAATGATTTAGTATGTTGAAGAATTTTCTGATTTTGAATTATAAATGTTAGAGATTCATAACAAAAAAAAACAGTATAGAAATGCTGCTTACTTGATTATATAAAACCTTGATGCTGCATGGTAGCCATTCCGATGGCAAAGCATTCAACAGATCCGAGAGTGTTACCAAGATTAAAAATTAGTTTACCGGAACAAATCTGACCAAATCCTCAATATTAGCAGCTTCGAAATTGTTTTTTACACAGACAAGCGTTGTAAAGCTAAAGAATATATATCCATATACTCAAAGTTATAAGACCTGTCTCTCCGTAAGTAGTATGACTCTCGCATTTCAGAAACAAAATAAAAAATGTGAAATATTTGGAATATTGTTTATTTCAGATATGTAGAACATTTAGTATCAATGATGACAACACACTGTCGTTTACTGTTATACACAACTGAATATGATGATTCTGTTTATCCAGGTAAGATTTTTTTGATGAACGTAATAGATGAAAAACAAAAACAATTTACTGAGACAGGCATATGTGGATGCAGTTCAGACCACTTTTAACGCTTCTTCGTACATGTAAGTGTTTAAATATGAAAACGTTTTAGAAATATTTCCATTAAGATGTACTACAGTTGGGAATTTCCGAGGAGCACAGGCGGCTTAGTGGGACAGCACTGAACTGCTAAACTAGCGGTCCGGGTTCGAATCCCGCGGAAGCTGAAAATCTTTTCAATCGTAAACGGGACATCAGCCTTCTATTGTCTTATATGACTGAAATACTGTTGAAGGGACGGACGTAAATTAGACCGTCATACATCATTACAGTTTAGAATGATATTTTAAAACGGCTGAAAGGGGATATCTATCAGCTTTACAATAATTCTTCCAAACCTTCTATGTGGGCTGGAACAAACTTCCAGAAGCCCCGGTAGCTCAGTGGGTTAAGTGCTGACCTACTGATCCAGCGGACCGGGTCCGAGCCCCGCTTGAGGCGAGAATCTTTCCTATCGTAAACAGGGTTCCATCGCACACAGCCTATCATTCTCATCCTCCATCGTCCTGATATGACTGAAATACTGTTGAAAAGGACGTAAAATCGCAAGTCATCCATCGATCACTGCAAGCATCTAGACCAGACCCTTAATTTACTAAGCATAGCTTCTTTTAAGTGCGAGTTAATTACAAACTGCAGGTACAGCGACAGGTTTCTTTCATTTCTGTAGATAAAAGTTACAGCGCTCGATTACCTGCCACACCTTAACAAAACTGTGCAAACATATGGGGACGATCTGTTTTAGAGGTTGAAAAGATTCTGCCGATAGTCAGTGCTGTCCTGGGTACAAAATACTGAGCAATGATGATTTTTTAAATACCATATTACGAGCATAATATCGTGAATTGTAATTTCACACATGCTAGGCTACAAATTATGCAAGTTTAAGACATGTCGATATTCTAATAGGTTGCTTAACTATTGTGCCAAACGTCTTTGTTATACTTTTACGATAAATCATGCAGAAAAAAACATGAATTCTGCTACTGTAGTATTTCAAAAGCTTATTAACTGCTAGCTTAGTGTCAGTATGCAGAACTGGCTGTATACCATCGATTGTATATCAATATGACCAAATATCATGCTATATGACGTGCAAAGACAGGATTGTATATTATAATTGAATTTCATAATTATTTTAGCTGTATGGTGAGATAACTTGTTTTAGGGCAGATGCGCAGTCAAGTCGTGCGAGTATTTCTTTGTCCTTGTACAAACAATGCACTCGACCAGACTGTATGCATACTGGTCAGAACCTGCGCTGTTTTCACACCACCAGACTGCATGCATGCTGGTCAGGACCTGCGCTGTTTTCACATGCCCGAAGACTTGCTGACTTTTCTAGACGTGTCCCATTATATTTGCTCGTGATATATCGTTATTGTGTCTTTCTTATTTTATTGTAGGCCCACCACATAATTTACGACAGTCTAAAATCAAAGATTTATTCGGTAAGTTGTTAGCAGGTAAATAGAAGCGGAATTTTTATGACGAGTTATAAAATTCTTATTAACTGTCTGTCACTGTAATAAGTCCTATAAGGCCCCGCCCATAGAGTCATGAAAAATAGATGGACTGCATGGTGCCTCTGCGGAAGAGCCCATAGACGATCCCGGGAGATAGATGGACTGCATGGTGCCTCTGAGGAAGAGCCCATAGACGATCCCGGGAAATAGATGGACTGCATGGTGCCTCTGCGGAAGAGCCCATAGACGATCCCGGGAAATAGATGGACTGCATGGTGCCTCTGAGGAAGAGCCCATAGACGGTCCCGGGAAATAGATGGACTGCATGGTGCCTCTGAGGAAGAGCCCATAGACGATCCCGGGAAATAGATGGACTGCATGGTGCCTCTGCGGAAGAGCCCATAGACGATCCCGGGAAAAAGATGGACTGCATGGTGCCTCTGAGGAAGAGCCCATAGACGATCCCGGGAAAAAGATGGACTGCATGGTGCCTCTGAGGAAGAGCCCATAGACTAACCCGGGAAAAAGATGGACTGCATGGTGCCTCTGCGGAAGAGCTGCTAACAACTGTAGCAGAAGTCGAGTGTCATTTATCTCAGGTCGAATAAAAGTCCTACAAATTCGGAGGCAAAGTCTCGACATGACTGAAATATCGTTTACCTGGACGTTAAACCACAACTCAAGCCTATATGGGTTTTTTATGCCCCCCGAAGGGACTTCGGGTGGCATATTAAAATCGCACAGTCCGTCAGTCCGTCCGTGCGTTTTTTTTTTTGCCTTTTAAGATAGGGATATCAATGACATGATCCCCCAAGGCTCGTAATTTTGTGCTTGCAGTTTCAGGCGCTGATCATTTTGGTTTTATCGTAGTTATCATTTGAGCCTCATCATGCTAAAAAAGTGGCGAACAGTGCAGTGTCAAACCATACTCTGCATCCATGTAGTCTAGCTGGTCCAGGAGTATTCGTTTTTGTGGATGACTTTCTGTGGGTCCATACATGTTGCGTGTGAACAGCAAATACTCTTATCGGACTGCACGGATGCACACGGTTGCGAGAGTATTTACTAGTAGCATGCTGTTCAAAGGGCCCTATTATTCTGAAACGATCTGTTCCAACGGCAGAGGGGAAAATCATCGACATAACGAGTTATTACACAAGAACAGGCTGTTGGAGAATGCCTTCAGAGCGAGCTTTATTCACTTTTTATGCCCCAACTTCGAAGAAGTTGAGGGAGCATATTGCTTCTTGGTTTGTCTGTCGTCCGTCCTTCCATCCATGCATCCATTCGTCACGCATACGTGCATGTTTGAGTTTTGAAATTACATACAAGGACTCATCATCAAAACTTAGCTGACCTGCCTTTTTTTCTTGTCTGACTTGTCTCCCTTTGTGGAGTTACTGCCTTTGGAAAAATGATAATGAAATTTTGTGAGCAAGATATCTCGAAAAGCATATGAGTCAGGGACTTGAAACTTAATCAACTGATTTGAGATGAGGAGTACCTCATCTACCTTTCTTCAGCATACTGATTAACCTTTGAACAAATTCTGTCAATATTTGTGGGAGTTATTGCCCTTTGAAAAGTTCAGCATTTTAAACTTGTCATCAAGATATCTTAAAAAGTGTTTAAAGGGACTCGGAACTTGGTCAGCTGATTGGAGATGATGAGTATATTAATTAATTAACTTTTGAACGACTTCCGTTTATTTTATCAGAGTTACAGCCCTTTGAAAATTTCAGCCGTTCAAACTTGTCAGCAAGATATCTCAAAAAGTGTTTTAGCTAGGGACTTGAAACCTGGTCTGCTGATTGGAAATGATAAGTAAATTGACTCATTAGCTTTTGAAGACTTTCTGTCAATACTTTGAGTACAGACCATTCCATTTTAGGGTCAGGCATATGGTTTGGGGCATAGTGTTTTACAAACACCTTTTCTAGTAGCTACTTTCTTTGGCTTCATCTGCCTTTCTTCAGCAAAACTATATTTTTTATTCACTTCAGTCGTACTTCAAGAACATATCATGTATTTTTCTCTTGTCACAACAGTTCTCTAGGATATATAGTTCTTTAATATAAACATAATGTAGTTCTCTAGAATATACAGTTCTTTAGGATATAGTTCTGTAGGAAATATAGTAGTCTAGGATATATAGTCCTCTAAGATGAAAATCTAAATAAGGTTTGCTACGATATATTCACTGTAGTCCTTTATGATAATAGGTTTCCTGGATAATAGTTTTCTAGGATAGGCAGTTCTCTAGGATATGTAGTTTTTGGGACATTTCTTTAGTGCTCAGAGATATATAGTCTTCTAGGATATGTATTTCTGTAGGATATATAGTTCTCTGTGGTATCTGTTTCTCTTGGATATACTGTTCCTTAGAATTTGTAGTTTTCTAGGATATAGAGGTCTCTAGAATTTATAGGGCTTTATGATAAATAGTTTCTGGGATATGTACTTCTCTGGAATATATAGTTCTCCAAGATAACTGGTTTTCTAAAATATACAGTTTGATAGAACATGTAGGCTTCGGGAATATATCGTTATTAAAGATATGCAGTTTAGTTCTGTAGGATATATTATATTGGACGTCTTCTGTATTCAGGTTCTGGCTTTAGTTTGGAATGTCTTCAAACAATAGACATGATGGACACGATGAAAGAAGTTATGGAAGGTGGTGACTCCAGTCTCCACGGTGATAAAAGTCATGAGCAAGAAAATAAAGTTCAGTCGTTATATCCAGACCAGAGTGACCGTCCTAAAACAGAACGAGAACTAAAGGATGAAGTGTTTAACCAAATGACTCAATTAAAGAGTATGATAGGTCGCTACACACTTATTACGAACATTGTGGCTTGATATGAAAGTATTAATAACAGTGAATCAAAAAATCATTTGTGTGAGAAAAGTATGATCTCTTGATGTAAGAAGATGGTACGTTTTGCGGTCCGTGCAACTCTACAAAAACATGAATACATGAATGTATGCCCTTGCGGACAGGACTTGATGGTCAACTGGTAACATGAAATTCATGTGTCTAACTCTAAACACCATATATGCCCTTGCGGACAGGAATTGATGGTGAACTGGTAATATGAAATTCATGTGTCTAACCTTAAACAACATGTATGCCCCTGCGGACCGGAGTTGATAGTGTACCGGTAACATGAAATTCATGTGTCTAACTCTAAACACCATGTATGCCCTTGCGGACAGGAATTGATGATAACATGAATGTATGCCTTGCAGAGAGAAGTTGATGATAAACCAGTAACCTGAATTTCCCGTGTTTAAACTCAATGTATGCCCTTGTGGACAGGAGTTGGTGATGAACTGGTAAAATGAAAACTCTATGTCCAAACTGATGTTTTCTTAAAGATATTTTTTCAATTCATTTGCCCCTCTCTAATTTATTGCTCATTACATAAACTACACGTGTTTTAGTGTAACACACATCTGTTATCGAGTCTGCAGTTGTAATATAGTGATGTATACAGGATACCAAATTTACTGCGACAGAAGCGCGTTTCTGTATTTTACGTCTTCAATCTCGCTAAATCTCACAAGTTTGAACAAAAATGTGTTGGGCAGGCCTCCAGGTCAGCCCAACACATGTACCAACACCTGTGAGGGTCCTCATGATTGTGTTGCTGTAGGATTTTCTGTTAAACGATCATCGTAAAATACGAAATATGAGTAATTAACTGACAAACTTAAGTTTAAACAACAAACTTGGTTTAAACATATTTTGTTCTTTTTAGAAATTGTAATATACATACATATATATAATATACTAACAGACTTGGGATTAGAACGAAAGTTAGGCGCTTATATTTTTCTTCTCCCTGTTCTCCCTTGTTTTTAATTGTTGGCGTGACGCTATATAAACAACAGACTTATTGTAATATATATCTACTCTGTACTTGTACACGGTTACATGTCTATTCAAGTTCGGACTGCGCCGAGAGAGAAATGTGTACGAGTTGCCATGTATATAGTGTACATACGATAAGAATGTGAATCAGTCAGTACATCCCGACAGTTTATCAAGCTCTTCTATGTTCCCAATAGAATGCTAGAATTCTAATTCTACATAGTGCAAAGTAAATTTAAAATATAAGAGTTCCTTCAAGAGCAGAGAACTCATTATTAGAAGCACCATGGGCCATACTTCGAACTTTCGGCTATTCAAGCGTCATCAGTGACCCTGACATGATCTGGCAACGAACGCCAGAGAGAACATGCTGTAATTTCTTAATTTTTATAAGGTAGTCGATTCAGAGGCTGGTGATGTCTTTGGTGGTGACCAATTTTGTGTTGTTTTTTCCCAGATTTAGTCTTGGGTGGTATCTAGGATTCAAATGTGTCAGTTCCCGAGAATTTTCCTACTTACTTTTCAGAATGAATGAAACGCGATGATTTAGAAAATAAATCTAAAGCGAGCAAAATATCCTGATTTCTCAGAATATATCCTCTGATCTCAAAGGACGGATATAAGATATAATCTGCACTATGGACTGTTTTAGTGGTGGACTTATCAGCTTAACGTTAACGATAATAAAAAATGTGCTAGCAAATGATTCACATACATGTACTTAATATTCAGAAACTATTAACATTATATATGTATTACGTATATGTGATACGTAAGAGCAAATATAATCGACATTTTTTTGCATGTGTTCTAACTGCTGCATGACGGCCCAAACCCCTCTCTGCGTACTTTCCTATAGATTATTTCCTAGTTCTAGGTCTTTGCAATGACTGGGCACTTTTGAGTTACTTAGAACGTATATATCTCCTCAAATCTATGCTAGAAGACGTGAGCAGTGCTTTACCGGATATGCGAACAGCGAGGACATTAATTAGTCAAGGTATCCCTGTCCACATCAGTATTTTGAGAGTTTTTATGAAGCAATATAGTAAAAGCTGTAGTCTTGGATCAGTCTACGCTTGTAATGAATTCAACTTAAGTAGACTACAGGCTGGTTCCCTATTATTTGACTCCCCTTTTCAATGGCGACAAGTCTAAAAGAAATAGTAATTTGTTGTCTATAAGAGCAAAATCTTGATTTTTCAGTAAGATCGCTGCCCTTCGCTGCCAGATGGAGAACAAATGTTATCTCGTCTGGGGTCTTCAGAAGTATCTTCTATATACACCATAAATAGAATGTAGTTCTTGAAGAGCAAACAAGTCTTTCCCTTTACATCTCATTAAAAAAGTCAGTCAGACTGTCACAGTCAACACATTACAAATCGGTACTTCTGTTGTGGTTCTTAAATGTTACTTGTTCTTATGTCCGCTCGTCTGTAATCTAGCAGATGGTCTAATGTATAGATGCTCACCGAGTTTTCTATTTTGTGTTGTAATTCAAAATAGAAAAAAGGTAAAATAAGATGTTACTATTCTGGTTTTCCATGTCGGTGCTTTTGTTCTCCTGTTGTGTGAGTGTTGATTTCAGTTGGGATAGCTGAATGACTACCTGTCTGGGAAAGAGCTGTTTATATGATTGTCCGTGAGTGCCTTTCTTGAGCTGTTTTCAATTTGTGTGTATGAATCTTTCCCTTTTAGTTATAAGGTCGGGATATGGGATTAATATACATTTTTTTACTATTTTCTATTTGATATTACAAAACAAGTAGGCTGCTATACAGGTGATCATATTGCTAGAAGCCCATAGACAAGCGAACAAAATAACAAGTAACATTGAGGAACCACAACAAAAGTTTCTCATTGAAAAGGTCACTAATGGATTGCTGGGGGACTTAAAAGTATTTTTACTGTATCCAAACCCTTGCCGTCAGCTTCTGTAATGGTTCGAGACAGTTACTTAGCTGTTTGATCAGCGTAAAGATTTTTAACCCATCAATAAATTATCACAAGAAACGAAAAGAAATACAGATAAAATCTTCGATGAAGCAAAGAAAGTTGTGGATGTAAATAATTTTGTCTGAGAAAGTTTATGGAAGGTTAGGTAAAAAGATGGGCAGTTATCAGGAATTAATACAATCAAATCCCATATCCCGCTCTCAAAACCAGTAGGGAAAGAAGACACACACACGGAAAATTTGACACAAATTCACGAAAGACACACACGGTAAACCGAATGAGCAGCTCTTTTCCAAACAAGTGGTCATTCAGCTACCCTAATCAAAAACAGCATCAACATCTATTTTTATCAATTTTATTTTGAATTACAAAATAAAACAAAACAAAAGGCAGATTGGGTAGCAAAACAGGTGAACAAACTGCCTAACAACATAGACGAGCGAACATAGCACAATTTAACATCAAGGAACCACAACAGAATTTTTTTTTTGGTCTATTAAAAATTCTGGTGAGATAATATATTGAAATTGAGAGAATTCCACTTTGCCACATAATTTGATGAAAGAAAAACTTATAGATTTACTTGAGTAGACTTTCCAAAGAGAAGACTTGCCTTTTCTTGTCTGTAACGAAGAAATGCTTTCTTTACTGCTGGACACCAATACCGATATAAACTTTATTCTTGTCAAAATATTTGTGAAGCCTTAACCTATCTTTTAGATAATATTTACATTAGAATTGGTACTAAGTTATACAGACAAATTTTTGGTATTCCGATGGATACTTTATTTGAGTAATTTTGAAAATAAAGTTCCGCTAAGCCGGTGCAAGGGGACTACATTACTAGGAGACTTCATTACTAGTCATGAACAGAGTCTATTAAACCGAGTCTGCTATTTTTTATTCTTTGGTGTGTTCCTTGCTTCCTTTGCATTGCTCAACTTATCCGGTTTGTAGAATGTCTAGTCATGTGACTGACTTCAATGTCCGTAATAACATTTTAACAGCTGAAAGCTAAGCTTCTCCATCAGGGGTATCAGTATCACAAACTTCGAAAAGCTTTTTCGAAATTCCATCGCCGACACTTTGAATCGGGATTTTAATTCAAGGTCGGATTAAAAATAAGTCTTTTGCAAAAGGGCCTATCGGAACCAGAATTTTATGGTGACTAGTCTATAAAATCAACAAAAAAATGTAAGTAGTTCTGATTTTTCTGATCTGTTCAGAAAAATTACCATACGTTACAAACGTATTGCATATAACATAAATGTAATTCGGCATGTTTAACAGTTAACCCAATCATGGTTAATTACATGTACTTTGAAGCCAACTGTCATGTGGAGCCTTTATGGGTTAGGGGAATTAAATTGTTCAAATGACGAAATTGGCCACCATGCCCATATAAGGTAAACAACCTTAAATTCTTCTTCTCTGGAACCAAAATGTCGATGACCTTGAAACTCGGTATGCAACATTAAGTACACTAGTACTACTAAGTTTGTTCAAGTGACGCCCCTTGATTGAACTTGAAATATTTAATGGCAATATTTTCGTCTTCTATCTGCTCTGATTGTTATGGGAAAAGTAAAAACAATGTGTTTTTTCCAGAAACTGTTGTAGTCTATGATATAAAAGTTAGTAGAAGCAGTCAACTAACTGAAGACACGAAGCTTTATGAGTACCAAATGAAGTGGTCAAAGTACCCAAACCAGAAGTCCGAACTAATAAGACTTAGTCATTTTAACATTGACAATATCGAGTATTCTAGATACACAGACATGGACCCCAAAACAGAGTTTTAATCAGGTGCTTGCGAGTAGTAAGTATCACCTGGCTATTATAAAACACCCGCCATATCTGTTTCAGTGAAAAATTTCAGTGAAAATGACAGTCCAGTATTTGAAAGCCTAACTAAGCTTCGGCTGAGGCCATCAGATCGGAAATCAGTTTAGAAACAGCCACATTGTATGGACCAACGAGGTCACGGTGTCTCTCTCATAAATCTTTTTAACTGTCGACACAAGATTCACTTTGTGATAATCCTGTGTCAACAGTTTGCGGGTGAGTAGCTTCTCTTTTTAACAAAGTCTTGATATTTGAAACAGGCTGTAGCATACCGGACTAACTGAGAGACATAAACTCCGTATGTAGGTGCCGAAGGGATATTACTACTCAAAAATGGAAAGTTTACTAAGGGAAATGTGAAGTCGACCCTCTTGTCACTTAATTTAAAGAGTAACTACACTTCAGGAACTGACTGAATCAGATCCCAAACCCTATCCCCAACATCCAAGGGAAAGATTGACAAAGGCATCCCAACAAACAATAAATTACAAGTGATAAGCCGAGTCAGCAGCTCTTTCCCAAATAGGTGGCAAGTCAGCAATCTTTACCAAACTGAATAATTTAGACCAACAGAAGGGTTACAACAGACTAAGCAATTTATACGAAAAACATTTAACAACTATTTTGTACCTATTTTCAATTTTTTATCACAGAAAGGTTAAAATGATAACACAATAAACCAAACAGCACCGAACATAAAACAAATGCAACCGCAACGAAAGTACCGCCTTAGGACGGTCAGTAATACATACTGGGGGCGGGGGGGAGGTTAAACCGGATTTACTGGGCCCAAACCTTCACCCTCACCCTCCGCCGCGGTGCACACAATTAGTTGGTAGTTCGATTCGTATGGAGGTCCCCTAACTCATCAGAGAGTCAGCACGGGCAGCAATTAAAATCAAGAAAAGACTGTGATGAAGAAAGGATGAGGACTCGACAGCCAAAACGTGTTGAGACACCTGGACACTTGGGCGTCAGCAACACTACTGGAACACTGAAGCAAAAGAAGACCACCAGTTGAACCCCGGTGGGCCAAGAAACAGACAAACATCCGGTCCCAACCAACTAATATATAGCTTTATGTAGGGGCTATCATAGAGTCTGAACCCCGACCCACCGGCGTGCAAGTGAAGAGGACAGCAAAGTTGTCAACCGTGATTGGGTTAACCACTAAGCATGCAGACTGTCGATTACATCTATGTTATAGCCAATGCGTTTAAATCGCATGATAATTTTCTTAAATTGATCAGGAAATTCTGTTTTCACTACGATTTTGCGTAATTTATTAAGTCTCCATAAAATTCAGGTTCCGATAGGCCTAGTTGCAAAAGTGACCTTAACCCTGTATTATATTTAGAAATATAAACGTATTCATACCTAATTTAGGGCGACAGACGCGCGTTTCTGTATTTAATTTCTTCAGTGTCGCTAAACTCCAAAAGTTTGATAGAAAAGATATGATGGCAGGTCTCGGCAGGCAACGAGCATCCCTCTCCGAGCCACACTTACTGTCGCATTCCGCGGGACACATTAGCTGCAGACATCAGGTAAGAGACGCCTTCGTATTAATCCGCGGGCGCAGGCGTCTCCCACCGAGCCACCTCAACCCCTGCGTCTAGAGAAACCAATTCAAAGTGTCTACGATAAAATTAAGAAAAAGCTTTCCGCCGTTCATGATACCGATAAGCCTAGTAAAAATTAGAGATAACAATCTAAGTATGAGGCATATGATCTGGACTCTGTGGTATCTTTAATTTCAAGTTCACAGAGAATTCCTTATCAGGCAAGGTCATTCATTGACCTTGGCTATGTTCTCTCAGATTCATTATTTTAATGTTTTCCTCAATAACCATTATGCCGATTGAATCTAAATTTCATGTGGAGTCACCTTGGGACAGGGAAAGAAAATGTTTTAAAATGGTCCAGGAAACATGACCAACATGGCTGCCATGCTTCTCTATGTTAAAAACTTGTAAACATTTTTTCTCTAGAACCAAAAGACCGATGACCTGATATGCAGCATCGAGTACTACCAATTTTCTTCAAGTGATGCTCCTGGGTTGACCTTGACAAATTACTGAAAGTCAATGTGAATCATTGATTTTGGTCCTAGTCACTCAGATTCAATATTTTTAAATTTCTCTTTCCTCCCTAATCGTTGATATTAACATACATGTATCCTCAGCACTCAGGTGAGCCATACAGGACCAACGGTTCTCTTTATTATGACATGGCTATTCTGCGTGTTATAAACACATTTTGCCAGGCCACTGCCATACCTTGCTCAAGTTTTTTCAGTATTAAATCAAAATTATAGTAGTTGGCACGAGACCACAATTAGTTTTACTATATAGTTTAATTATCCATCCTTCAGTGAAACTTTTTTCACAACACTTCAGGCACTTTTAACTCTCTTTTCCTCAAGTCTCTGAGGCATGACAAACACTTTTCAAACAGTTTAAACAGGAATAAACCGGCTTGTCTTTCTGCTGTTTTACGGTAAACATTGACCCGTCAACTTATGAGACAAACTGCCGCTGTAGGGGCACCTATGAAGGATGTGATTCGGTTCCTCTAGTTACCTCCAGTGCTGGGGATTCTGAACTAATTATGCATTTTCAAGAAGCATATCCAAGGCTCTTTTCAGTTTGCTATAGCAAGCAGGATATTCAGTCAAACTGGCCTTCTTAGAAACCATGAACCAGGGAACTATTTGTGCGAAAGTATATCCTGAAAGTGTTCAACCAATCAAGGGAAATAATTGTGGACTGATTCCTATCAGACCCTCATTTGGCATTAAAATTCAAAACTTTGCCTTTTAATCTATTTCTACACCTTTCTAGAACTTGTTCTGGTAGTATGAGGTCAGTTACATAGACTGTAGAAATCTGACAGACATTTAAACAGATATACTACAAGTCCGATTTCGCACCTTGTGGAACACCACATTTTGACAAAAAATTTGGTAGTTTTTTTGCTATAACTTCCTTATTTGTTGATATTTTTTCATGAAGTAAACTTTTCCTAAGTCATTAGGAACGTTTCTATCTATCTGTACCAAAATGAATGAGAAAAAAATAATTCTTGCATGTCTATAGTAAAATTTAGTCAAATTTTAAAGAATTTAAAAAACAATTAAATTCTATAATTAAAGTTTGAAAATGAAAATGATTCCTAAAACTACTGAATTTTAGCCCTCATAGCTTTCATACCAATGCTAAAGAAGATGAGAGGCACTTCAAGTCCTGTGTTTATCAGCCTTGAGATTAAGAAACAAACAACTGTCACTAGTGCCAGTAAAGTGTCACTGAAGAGTCAACAGAGTACACGAACGCACCTGCATATAGGTATACACAAGAATGTCATCTGTGGCAGGATAAAAAGCCATGACTACTTGTATATTGTCAGATGTAGAATTACATATCTCTAAGAAGTTGACAGCACTCAAGAAAGGTATAAATAATTCAGAAGTCCAATTTTTCCCCATTCGAAAGTGTTATCAGGCCAAATTTTAGTGACGGAATGTTTCCCGGATGAACACGCGAACAGAGAAAAGAGGCTCAGAAAGTTCTGAGTCAGGATGTAAAAGCAAGATGCAGCTTAATTCTTAAGGAACTCATGAAAGATCATGCCGGTAACATGGCTGCCTTTAAGCGGATCTTACCTAAAGTTCTGGAATCGACGCTGTCACGTTATGATGGGGACTGTTCGAAATGTGCGAACAATTCTGTTGTGTGCCATGGTGGTGTTACGAATAACTGGTGGAATCGCTCCATGTTTCTGTCATCTAACAGGATCCATAACCTAAACATGAATGAAAATGACAAGGTTTTACTATTAGAAATACTGAAAATGAAGTGTTGCTTCTGTGGAACAAATGAAACTATACATTGATACTCAGAAATGTGAAGCAGTTAACCGTGCTCTAAGTGTTTTACTCCCAAAGAATGTCAATTTCTCTGCCACAATGGAAGGACGGGGTTCTTCAGCAATTCACGGGGTCAATAATGATCCAGGAACTTCTGCTATTAAGAAATGTGAATATTCTGAAATTGAACTTTCATCTCGTACAATGCGTGCTCTGAGCGCAGCAGACAGGGATTCTGACTACCACAGAAACTATTCGAAGAGGTAGGAAGTTGTTAAACATAACCTTTTGGTGAACAGTAAGAGAATTCAAGCTCATTCTGAGTATAAGCAAAGTACCAAAGTTAAATCAGACTACAGAAAAGGACAGCTTGATCATATTCCATCTAACCATTGCTCATGGAACTGATCAGAAGTGACTTTAGCAACAGCTTATAGTGTTATTTGCTTTCCTATTATTCTGTTCTGTTATGTTTGATGAGAATTTGGAGATACTGATGAATTTAGTAAAAGAATTTGGTACTCAATTTGGCACCAAATTCTTTTTCTAAATTCTTTCTGAACATTCACCAAATTCTTTTACCAAATTCATTTCTGAAATTTTTTGTGAATGAATGGATATAAGTCGGTTTACGTGCTTGCCTGTTTCTCCTTTTGTCTTCGGCTGGACGTTAGATATCAAATGTTCGCATTAGATAAGTAATAAAAATTAATCGAAACTTTTGGTATTGTTGTTACTTAGAATCCAGATTTAATTATGTTTCCAAAATGTATCCAACCAAGTACAGTAATTAGACCCAAAATTCTGAGCTGGAAGTACCACAACCAAAAGTGCAGACCCAGATCAGCCTGCTTCTTTACGAGCAATCTGATCAGGATCTGCCATTTTACTAAGCCATTTTATAGCTTTAAGAAAGACCAGCTTCCAACCACTTTTAGGACAATTACTGTAACTGGTCAAGATACAGATCCCAGGTTATGGGTCCTAGGTTCAGATATGGATTCAACACCATAAGGTGGCTTCCTCTTCCCAGACAAGACAGTGGCACTATATGCCACACAAATTCCAAGACGACGACTTGTGTACCCTAAAGGCTGATCTGTATCTACACTGTTTGCAAAGGTTTACACACGAGTGTACAGATTACTGTATACCTTTTTATAACTTAAGGTGCAATAAACACAGCGGATATTCCCCATGACTCTGACATTTGCCACGGTTGACACACTTGATTCGCTCACAGTTGAGTTCATGGGGCTCGGCCGACAAATGGTCTGACCGTATACACAAGGCATTGTGACAGAGGTGGCTTATAACTCTGTCACCAAAATCCAAATGCCTTGTGAAAACCATGAAACACAATCTGTGAGCTGTGGTACATCTCCACTGTCCAGTTACTGGGCTCTTGTATTTCACAGCGCCATAACCATTTTTCTGCACTTTCCGCGCCCATAGCAAGCATTCTCCATTCTCCGCCCGAGCGCTATGTTCCACAAACAGTTTCTGGTATTTTTCATAAAAGCCCTCCATACTGACTTCTCAGAATGAGGCTATCAACACAGACAAGTGTAGGAATACCTTATGGCCTCTAAATCCAGACTGCATTCAAGTTCCATTAGGGAACCCATGTCAATATTGGCCAATTTTAACGGTTCTCACTTAAAAGTCCAATTTATTCAAAAAATTAAAATAAAATACTCACTGCCTGTAGAACGCCTTTAAACGTAGGAGAAATTCTGTCTCTGTGCCGAATCCTAGGGCTGTATCAGCGAAAATGACCTCGCAAACTGAAAGTATAAACAATTACCCCACCCTATATCAGGCACGAGACCACAATTAGTTTTACTATATAGTTTAATTATCCATCCTTCCGTGAAACTTTTTTCACAACACTTCAGGCACTTTTAACTCTCTTTTCCTCAAGTCTCTGAGGCATGACAAACACTTTTCAAACAGTTTAAACAGGAATAAACCAGCTTGTCTTTCTGCTGTTTACGGTAAACATTGACCCGTCAACTTATGAGACAAACTGCCGCTGTAGGGGCACCTATGAAGGATGTGATTCGGTTCCTCTAGTTACCTCCAGTGCTGGGGATTCTGAACTAATTATGCATTTTCAAGAAGCATATCCAAGGCTCTTTTCAGTTTGCTATAGCAAGCAGGATATTCAGTCAAACTGGCCTTCTTAGAAACCAATGAACCAGGGAACTATTTGTGCGAAAGTATATCCTGAAAGTGTTCAACCAATCAAGGGAAATAATTGTGGACTGATTCCAGTTCGATAGATTATACAGCGAGGGCAGCTGAATTACATCTCAAAGACGGTGGACGTGGTCATTCTAAGGTTTCAATATCCGATTCCAATAGTGATGATGTTGATAACTGCAGTAGTGCTTGGAAGTCATGCTATAGCAGGATATTGCTAAGCCTGTTTACAAATCGCAGCTAATTAATTTAGATCGTTGTGATATGACTTCTGTCTGATGTCAACAACATGTCCTTGAAATCGCGAAATGAGAGAAAGCCTTATAATGAGATGGGTAATAGCCATTCTTGTTGTCAATAAATCTATTTTATTATGCCGTTAGTACGCTTTTACTTAATATTTATGTCTGTAAGTTGGACTTTCTATTACGAATGAGACAATGTTTAAAAGTTTTTGTTTTGTTTCGTCCATTAGATGCATAATTATAGGTTTTGAAGGTTAAGCGGCTTAAGGAAATCTAATTCAACATAACATGTCATTGAAACACGCAAGCCATTTGTAAAGCGAAGACATGAATCATACACAGCACAAATATGTGACTGCTTGAAGCATTTGTATAATGCAACATCTTTGTAACAAACAATAAATAAAAACGTAAATAATCATTTCTTAATGATTTTTTTTACCAAATATCAAAATACAATATGGCTTAACTTTTGGGGATGCTCAATCTAGGTCTTTACCAATATTTTATAAAGAACTTGATGTGATGTCGTATGATGAAATAAGTAAGAATATCGGTGGAACCAATAAAGGCAATAGTGGAATTGGAGTCCTGGCAAAAATGAGATTTCAGGGTAAAGTTAATGTAACTGAAGTGAAAAAATAGCGGTAAAGGAATAAACTGATGCTAAAATTTAGTGCGACAGACGCGCGTTTCTGTTTTAACTTTTTCAGTGTCGCTTAACCCCAACAGTTTGAAAGAAAAGAGATGGGTTAGGAACACAGCTTTCTCATTTTTTTTTCAGTAACATGCTCCGGACAAGGAGATACACGAGAAAACATAAAAAGCGGCAATAACCCCAAAAGTACTTGAGACAAAGCTGTGTTTTTTGTACTTTTCACTTCCTCCCAATGACCTCTATAAAATTGTGAAGTTTCATTTTGTTCCTGTTCAGAGATATACTCCGGACAAGCACTATACTGATAAAATCTATGAAGGGAGCTAAACTTGTAATTACTTGAAATGCGGTCATGGGTCTTGTGAAGTTTCATTTAGTTCCCTCTAATACTACCAGAGATATACTCCGTACTAGTAAAGTATTATAAAAAACTAGGAAGGGCGCTAACTCTGTAAATACATAAGGCAGAGTTATATATTGTGTGTTTTAAACTTTCTCTCATTGCCATCTTCCTCTATCAATGTGAAGTTTCATTTAGTTCCCGTTCATACTTCCAAAAATATTCTCCGGACAAGAAAAATACTGGTATACTAGGAAAGGAGCAAACTCCGTAATTAGTTTAGATAGGGTTAAGTTCTTGTGCTCTGCACTTTTCCGCATTGCCCTCTATCAGTGTGCGAAATTTTCATTTAGGTCCCTTTGAAACTTTGAAAGATACTATTTTAAAGATATGCTCCAGACAAGCAAAATACTGAAATTACAAATGACATGTGTGTGAAAGGGGGCGGGGCTAAATAAAACGTAATAATTATTAGAAAAATAATCTAACAAGATCACACAGATAATATGCGCATTCTCTTTTCATGCTAATGGACAATTGAAGTTTCGTTGAATTCTCGACAGTAGTTGACAGGAATTCAGCTGTGCTTTATATTAATGCAAAATTCATCAAAGGGCCATAACAATTTGAAAACAAAAATCATTAATAAACCAAAACACGCAAGTGATATACGCATTCACTTTTAATACATAAAGTTCCCAAGAAGTTTCGTTGAAATTCAACCAGTAGTTGCCGAGAATCCGCGTGGACAAGAACGGGACGGACGCACGGAATGAACGTCGAACATCAAAGGACTATTACTATTGAAAAAATCATTTAACCAAAACACGCAAGTGATATGCGCATCCATCTTTAAGACTTAAAGTTCCCATAAGGTTTCATTTAAAATTCGACCAGTAGTTGCCGAGAATTCGCTTGGACAAGAACGGGACGAACAGAGGGACAGACGGATGCGCAGACACAGAGACGCACACACCTGTTGAGGTAGTGTAGAAATTAATTAGAATCGCAGAAAATGTCGTATTCATAAGTAAGAACGTAAACCCTAGGAACGAGGACAGATAATATGAATACATATGAGATATATTTTCAGCTTTATATGTGAATGACCGTAAATGAATAAAATAATAAAAAAAAACCTGAAATTTAAGAAATTTTGGGGGAATAAAAAGGCAGGAGCAGAGAAAACAACCCCAGTGAACGTGATAGGTCTATAACAGAATCTAATTCAGGTGTACCATCGTTGAAAGTACAAAATACAAGGTGCAACATACGATTTACACGGTGTTGAAACGGTATGGCTGGATGGGTGAGTTAAACCGAAAAGACGTGATCACGATATTCTTGAAAGTCTTTTAGTCTGCATTTGACTATTTCCAAACCTGATCTGGACTACATCGCATTTGAAAGATGTGTTACTGTACAAATATAAGCAGGTAACGCCCCTATGATAAATTTGGCATAAACACTACGTGCTTCGCTGGCTGTCCAACAAATTGCAAATAAAAAATGAGTAAAGAACGTTCCAACATATGTATGCAATCTCAGATTTAAGAGAAGCAAATACAGACATCAGGTTGGGGATGAACTCAAAGTAAATAATAATACTGACAGTTTATACACAGCATGAACATACGACTCATTGAAGCGTTTAACATCATGGAAATAGCTCTATGTATTACTGTCCCCTTCAAACCCCTGTTTATACAATAAAAAAGGTTTGAGTGGGTATAGTAAATATAATCAATAATGTGTTTAATATTGTGGGTTGCAGAAGCAGCGGGAGAGGTTTGGATCCAGAAAAAAACATGTTTTCCTCCAGTATTCTTTTGCTGGCCGTTCCAAGGCGGTACTTCTGTTGTGGTTCCTCTGTAAACATTTTGTTATGTCCGCTTGCCCATGGTCTCTAGCAGTCTGGTCACCTGAATAGCTGCCCATTCTGCTTTCTGTTTAGTTTTGTAATTTAAAATATAAAATAGGTGAAAAAAAGATGTTGCTGCTGTGTTTAGTTACACTAGCTAAATGACCACATGCTTGGGAAAGAGCTGCTCATTTGGTTAGCCGTGCCTGTCTTTCGTGAATGTTTGCCATCTTTTGTGTGTGATTATTTCCCTTTGGCTTCTAATAGTGGAGTATGGGATAAGATTGTATTAATTCCTAATCATTGCCTATCTTTTTACTTTGAACAGTAATGAATGTTAATTTATACCAAATATACCATGTAGTCCATGTAGCAGTTATTTTCAGGAGTTTAATATTTCTATAATCAGTTAAACACGTACAGGATTGAAAAAAGCGAAAATAATCAGTGCAATTGATCGAAAGCTCGGTCAGATTATAAGAGAGTGACACGCAAGAAACGTTATGATTTTGAAAAGCAAAAGACAGATAAATTAGTTCACTATCGCACGCAGGATCCTAAAGAATATGGGAAACTTTTGAAACAGACTGCTTCATCAAAAAACGAAATAACCATTACGCCCCAAGAATTTGAAGAATATTTCAATAGCCTCAGTGACCCAAACGATCCTTTTTATGTCGCTGACGATGATATTTTAAACTATAACCAGCAATACGAGAGCGATGGTCTGCAAATTGTATTTGACGAACTAAATAGCGAAATTACGATCGAAGAACTGCGAGTGGCAATAGGTCAATTAAAAACGGTCAAAGTGCAGGACCAGACGTCATTCTCAATGAAATTATAAAATTTGGATCGGAAGGGGTTTTAATGTACATACATAAATTATTTAATACTATATTTGAACGTGGCTACTTCCCGACCCGATGGTCCGAAGGATTTATTGTTCCAATACATAAAAAAATGATAAAAACGGGGTTACAAATTATCGCGGAATAACGTTATTGAACGCTATGGGAAAAGTTTTACACGAGTTTTAAACAACAGGTTGAATTCTTGGGCAGAAACATATGGTGTATATGTCGAAGCACAAGCCTGTTTTCGCAAAAACATGAGTACTATTGATAATGTATTTGTACTAAAAAGTCTTATCTCACATTTTCTAAACAGAGTATTTATACTGCATTTTCATAGATTTCACTAAGGCATTGGATTATATCGTTAGAGATGTTATATGGTATAAATTACTAAAAGCAGGGGTCAGGGGTCGTATGCTTAACATTATAAAATCAATCTACAACAATGTTAAGTCTCAAGTTAAATACAATAATATGCTAAGTAGTACTTTTACGTGCAACATTAGAGTAAGACAAGGTGAGTGTCTCTCGCCTTTCTTATTTTCTATGTGCCTTAATGATCTGGAAGATACTTTGAAAAATAGCGGGTAAACGGAGTTATCATAGATTTACTCCAGTTATTATCTTTGTTTTACGCAGATGACATTCTGCTCTTCGCTGAAACCGCTGAAGATTTACAGAGGTCAATAGATGTATTAGGAATGTACTGCAATAAGTGGAAACTAACAGTAAATTGCAAGAAAACTAAAGTTGTAATATTTAGGAAAGGCGGTAGATTACCAAATGATTTGAAATTTACATATAAAGGGCTAGCGTTAGAAATAGTAAATAAGTTTACATATCTGGGAGTTGTATTTACCTCAGGGGGGTCGTGTTTCGAAACACAGAAAACTTTGGCGGGACACGCAATAAAGGCAATATTCTGCTTGAATAAGTACCTCTACAATTTTACCACATTACGAATACCACATGTCCTTGAATTATTTGACAAACTCATTTCTCCTATTTTAAATTATGGCAGTGAAGTGTGGGGATTTTATAAGTCAAAATATGTTGAAACGGTACACTTACACCTTTGTAAGAAACTTTTAGGAGTCAAACAATCCACACAGAATGATTTCATTTACGGCGAACTAGGTGGGGAAGATTTCCAGTCACGACGTTATGTTAATATTATCAAATATCGGTTTAAAATTCTATATAGTGATGAGAAAAAATATATTAAAAGAATCTATAATGTCATGTTACGTAATTTGGATTTTCAACCTGAGAAGGAAAACTGGGCGTCTTTAGTTAGACAACTCTTGTGTCGTTTAGGGTTCATGGATGTATGGTTAGCACAAAGGGTGGGAAATATTGCGATTTTTCTAAACGTACTTAAGCTAAGAGTTAAGGACATTTTTTCACAAGAATGGCATGCCAGGCTGGAAAAATCTTCAAGAGCTAGATTCTATAATCAAATTTCAAGTTTCAAGTATCAAATATATTTAGACAAACTGCAAGTGGATAAATTTCGTAAAAGCTTATGTCGATTAAGGCTGTCTTCTCATAGACTGGTAATTGAAACAGGGCGATGGACAAAACCGACGAAAACACCATTAGAGGATAGAAAATGTAAATCATGTGGCATACTAGATGATGAATACCATTTCGTTTTCGAATGTACTTTATATCTAGAATTAAGGAAAATCTATATACCTAAGTATTACTGAAAAAGGCCTAGTATGATAAAATTAATCGAACTTTTTTTCTACGGAGAATACAAAACAATTACAAAAGTTAAGTGTTTATATTCAGAAAGCATTTAAATTGAGACAAGAAATTATGTCGGTATAGCTTGGTTACTCTCCTGTCATATTTACAGTTATATTAATGCTTTTCCATGTGTCCCGGATTTTGCGATCAGTGGCGGTGGGCCCGGTGCGGGGAAATGCTGTTTGGACATTGGCTCCGCCACATATTCCCTAAACCTGGCCCCCGTCCTCTGTCTGCTGTTTTGAATCTTACAGAGTACATATCCGAACCCGTTTGACGCTGGTTAAGATACACCACCGAAATAAGAGTTAAACGTAATGACGGATATTCATTCATTCATTATTGGTAATTGACTATCAAGATTGTAAGAAATGTAAAATAAAGTGCATGAGGCGAACTGTACCCAGCTGTATTTGGAAAAGTGTTATGGGGTCTCTAAACAACGACGGTGAGCCGGGTTCGGGGAAATGATGTCTGGACATTGGTTCCGCCACATGAACCCTGAACCTGGCTCCCCAACGTTGGTTGTTTAATTTTCGTAAATTATGCCAAGATTCTTTGGACGCTGGGTAAAGTCCGCCACATCCACAGGAAAGACAGCAGTTATAGTATCTTACAATATATATTTTTGATTTGTTTGTATAATATAGATCTGATGTTTGCAGTTGAATCGGTACGATGGTGATTGCTATAACCATAGTATTGGTAGTGTGATCCTGACCAGCCTGCATAGCTATGCATGCTGTTCATGGTCTCACCGGTTTTGCGGACTTACGCGTTTAGATATTAAGTTTATTCCAGGTAAAACGTTACGATGATATTACTATGGTCATAGTGCTGGTAGTGAGACCCTGACCAGTCTGCATAACTGTGCCGGTTGGACATGGTCTCACTGGAGCTGTTGACGTACGCCTTCAGACGTTTTGTATATATCTCAGTTGAATTGTTATGATGACGGATGATTGCCTTGGTCATAGCGCTGTAGCGCTGTTAGTGAGACCCTGACCAGTCTGCACAGCTTGTCATGTAGGCTTGTCATGGTCTCACTAAAACTGTTGACGTACGCCTTCAGAAAGGGGTGGTTTCAAAAGTACATTTATATATCGCTACCTATACTGTATATATGTATATTGTATGTTATATGTATAAATGCTCATGCGTTATAATGGCCTAATGCATTAATAAAGTATCATATCATATGTTTGGTTAACAATTAAAGATAAGCTCATAAATCACTAACATAATAGCCATTTACGGAAATTACCAATTGCACACGGAGAAGTTTCTGGGAGCTTAATCAAACTTTTCAAATGATTGGAAATAGACCATCAGTAATTAATTCTGAATTCTTATTGATTTAAGAAGTTTAATATCTCGATCTTTTGTATTTTATCTGTCTGAATTTATATTTTGTCAACAAAAGCAATATGTGGACGGTTTAAGTCAAGTTAGTTTTTTTCCAACTATTGCAAATTTTCAATGAATGTCTCGAAAATTGACAAGTATCTAAGAAGCTCAGAAGACTTGGATAAACACCTCCATATGAGGTGATAAGTGTCAATAATTATTGTATTTGTAAATAGCAAAGGAAATTATTCTGAAACGGAGGCAAGAAGAAGTGGCAGTGACGTAATAGAACGTGGTATTGTTTGGCAGAATAAGCAAGGGCGTACTGTTTTGGTTAAAACCCCGGTTGCCAGTTATAAAAACGGTACGGCAGGTTTGTATTATTCATCGTTTTAGTCACATGTTACTTTGGTGCAAAAGACAATTGTGGTACTATTTATCTGTTTTCAATATCGGCATATATCTCAGATAGAATTTTAAGCAAGTTTCGCAGTTTTCCTCATTATATCAGGATCAAGGGATTCCTGTGACATTTCTATGAGCACCAGCAATTTGTTAACAAGAATGGAATCATCGCCATGGTCATAAGAAACCGCAAATTTTCATCGACGATAATAAACTGGTCAAAATAAGTTAAGCCCCATGTCAGTCTTTTCCATAGGCATAATGTTAAATTTCCAATGTTTAGTTGTTTATTTCAAAAATGTCTAAAACAATTGAACACTCCAACTCAACTCAAATAAGACAACAGTATCTTAGGTGTAATTACACAAAGTTTCAACTGAAAATACCGATTGCCTTTGGATATGTGCTTAATGTTCCAAGAATACCCATATTTTTGCCAGTTTTACTATAGGAATGATAGGGAACGGAAACGGGACATTTACTGAAATTTGAGAGGCTCTATAGATTATTTATCAATATAAGTGAAACTTAGCACATGTTGAGGAGACACATTGCTGCTACTTCGCTGAAAATTTTATGCAAAAATCTTTATTCAGTAAAAAGTTATGTTAAAACAAACATGGAAGTTTTTGCATTAAGTCTATGGAAAATTTTCGGCTGGGGATTAACTTGTTTTGACCAGTTTAGTTTAAACTTTATGATGGAAATCCTGAACACAAAAAAAACGGACAAAAACTTAACAGGGAAAATGGAAGATGTTCCCAAAATTTCAATTCTGTCCTTTTGAAAACTTATCAATTACAGGCCAACCACTAGCTTATATAAAGCCGGGATCCATAGTGGTAAACTATCTCAGTACTGGCTGAGGAGACTGGCAGAAACTACCTTAGTACTGGCTGAAGAGACTGGCAGAAACTATCTCAGTATTGGCCTAAGATACTGACAGAAACTAACTCAGTATTGGCTGAAGACCCTGGCAGAAACTATCTCAGTATTGGCGGGCCGGGTAGCGCAATCGGTAGGGCACCTGACTCGTAAGTCAGAGGTCCTGGGTTCGAATCCCGGTCTGGCCACATACTTTCGTTTCTCCTTCCGCTGATTCAAGAAGGGCAGTTGTCAGTTACTGGCGAAAGTATGTGCACTTAGTACTGGTTAACCGCTTAGGAGGTCTAAGCCTGCCCAGGAATAGTGTGGTTAGGTTAACTGACCGTCCCGACACGACCTTAGTTGTTTACCGTGGACGTTAAGCATCAAATTAACCAATCAACCAATCTCAGTATTGGCTGAGGACGCTAGCAGAAACTATCTCAGTACTGGCTGAAAAGACTTGCAGAACATATCTCAGTACTGGCTGAAGAGACTGGCAGAAACTATCTCAGTACTGGCTGAAGAGACTGGCAGAAACTATCTCAGTATTGGCTGAAGACACTGGCAGAAACTATCTCAGTATTGGCTGGCAGAGACTGGCAGAAACTGTCTCAGTATTGGCCGAGACACTGGCAGAAACTATCTCAGTACTGCCTGAAGAAACTGGCAGAAACTATCTCAGAATTGGCTGGCAGAGACTGGCAGAAACTATCTCAGTATTGACTGCAGAGACTGACAGAAACTATATCAGTACTGGCTGAAGAGACTGGCACAAACTATCTCAGTACTGGATGAAAAGACTGGCAGAAACTACCTCAGTACTGGCTGAAGAGACTGGAAGAAACTATCTCAGTATTGATTGAAGAGACTGATAGAAACTATCTCAGAATTGGCTGGCAGAAACTATCTCAGTATTGGCTGAAGAGACTGATAGAAACTATCTCAGTACTGGCTGAAGAGACTGGCAGAAACTATCTCAGTATTTGCTGAAGAGACTGGCAGAATCTATCTCAGTATTGGCTGGCAGGGACTTGCAGAAACTACCTCAGTACTGGCTGAGGACACTGGCAGAAACTATCTCAGTACTGGCTGAAGACACTGGCAGAAACTATCTCAGTATTGGCTGAAGAGACTGGCAGAAACTGTCTCAGTATGGGCTGAAGACACTGGCAGAAACTATCTCAGTACTGGCTGAAGAGACTGACAGAAACTTTCTCAGAATTGGCTGGCAGAGACTGGCAGAAACTATCTCAATATTGGCTGAAGAGACTGATAGAAACTATCTCAGTACTGGCTGAAGAGACTGACAGAAACTATCTCAGTACTGGCTGAAGAGACTGGCAGAAACTATCTCAGTATTGGCTGAAGAGACTGATAGAAACTATCTCAGTATTGGCTGAAGCCACTGGCAGAAAGTATTTCTGTACTGGCTGAAGAGACTGGCAGAAACTATCTCAATATTGGCTGAAGAGACTGATAGAAACTATTTCAGTATTGGCTGAAGACACTGGCAGAAACTATTTCAGTATTGGATGAGGACACTGGCAGAAACTATCTCAGTATTGGCTGAAGAGACTGGAAGAAACTTTCTCAGTATTGGCTGAAGAGATTGGCAGAAACTATCTCAGTATTGGCTGAAGACACTGGCAGAAACTATCTCAGTATTGTCTGGCACTGGCAGAAACTATCTCAGTACTGGCTGAAGAGACTGGCAGAAACTAACTCAGTATAGGCCGAAGACACTGGCAGAAACTGTCTCAGTATTGGCTGAAGAGATTGGCAGAAACTATCATCTCAGTAGGGGTTGAAGAGACTGGTAGAAACTATCTCAGTATTGACAGAAGACACTGGCAGAAACTATCTCAGTACTGGCTGAATAGACTGGCAGAAATTATAAAGAGACAGTGTCAAGGCTTGCTTGGCATCTGATTCTATGTTAAACCACGAATGTGTGTGAAATTAAGTCATAGATATATCCATTGTTTTTTCAGATGTATGTGCAAATATTTGTACTGATTGCCATGCATACATGGTTATAGTCGAGCCCTTAAGGTCGAGTTCAATTATCATGTATGCATGGCAATCTGTTCAAATATTTGCCCATACAATTGTAAAAGAAATGGATATATCTGTTTAAATCCACAGCTTTGCTACACTTTTCACCTAAAACAGATAAATAAACCAATGAAAAATACATTGTACATTTTTTTATTTCAATTTATCTTATTGAACCTGCCATTTCTTGTCTGGAAAATGGACCTATCTGTCTGATGCACTTAGATCATCAGTTACCTTGACCAATCAGAAATGGCCTGAGCGATCAGAGGGAAGTTTTAATCAGGCTGTTTGTCTCACTTTATTATTGTACGCAGAAGAGGGAAGACCAGAAAACTAGGCTGCAGATCAAACAAAGGACCTGGTATGATATGGGCCATATTTGGCCCCCTCTCAAAATTTATTCAAATATTGTTTTTTCATTAGTCACCTTATCAACAACATAAATCTAGAAAATGGAGATGTTACGGCATGTACAAGGAAAATTACAGCCATTTGTTTGTTCATACATTGATAGCCTGTTTTTTAGCAAAATTTAGGGGGTAGAGATACATTTTGCCCTGTATAACAAGGAAAGGAATTTAAAAAGTAGATGATAAGTATCAGATCACATTATGTATGTAATATTAATGCTAAATCTCTTTTACATTTATTGATCTGTATCTTATCACGTGTATAAAGGGCGATAACTCTTGACCAATCACTGAAATTGTCGGATTACAGAAACGCTTCATCAAACAGTTTTCAATCGAAAATTAACGTTTAAAGGGCTTGCCACAATCGCAGTATTTTGTATTTCAAGGGAATTTAGATAAACCATTCATTTCATGATCAATTCATGAGCAGCAGTCACTTTTTCTCGGAATAGTACATATAAGTCTGAAAGAAATCGGAAGATTAAATATTTTTTTAAAAAATGGGGGTATGGACAAACTTTGCATTGTTCTTAAGAGTTGATACAGTGGCCCAACGATAATGTGTTATTGACAAACATTGGTGTAAACATGGCACGCACCATTGAAAGGGGTGACAGGTACTTACCTGTAGTAAGTTAGGACGCCTGACCATATTATAATGGTTAAAATGCCACAGAATAAATCACGAATCAGAGTAGCTCAGTGGACCAACTTACCAACATCTAGCTTGGTTTGTCTACGGTCGTAGGTTCGAATCACAAGTGTATTTTTTTTTTGGTGTGTGTGTTTGATTGATATTCTTGCTTTTGAGGTTATTATTTTTTCTAGGTGCTAAATACCTACCCATTAGGCACACGACGTTGAAACAATGTCGACTCAACGTTGATTCAACGTCGACGCAACGTTGATTCAAGGTTAGTTCAATGTTAATTCAATGTGATGTGGCTGCTGGGTAATCTTATTTTTTCGCAATTGACGTTGAGATTTCAATTCGACGCTTTCGAACTACCAGTAGGCTTACGCTGTCTAGTTGGAAAAATAATTTTAATGTCTCTTAATGCCGTGACGGCATGTCTGATTGAATTTTGAGATCGAACCAGTGACACCCGCGGAATAGAATATTTACCGGTCATTATACCACCGCGTTATATATAGTCAAGTTTGTAACGATAGAAAATAAAACTGACAAAGAAAAAAATGATAATACAAAATAAAAAGAAAAAAAGAAAAAAGAAAAAAAAATGAACAAGAATAAAAAAAACAGCGTAACAATATTAAATACGAAGGAAGTAAGAACTCTTGAGAAAAAGTCTTTGAAAAAAAATGTCACTGCCTGAGTTTCGAACTCGCACTAAACTGCTTTATTGTCAAAAGAATTCGCTACTGCTGCCATTAACCCACTCGACCACGTATCAACTGTTTGAATGATGAAATATCAAGAAATATACTCATGGAAGTATTGCAAAAGCTGAGGATAATTGCCCGAGGCTACTCACTACCTGTTTTACCTGTTATCCTTAAATGGGCATGCTAGACTATTTGCGCGGGAAACAAATTATCTTTGGGCGACAGTAAGTTGAAAATAATAGAAAATGGTAACACAACAGCGAGGGTAATTTGGCAAATTGAAATATTTTGCATTCGAAGTAAAAATTTATTTTTAAGAAAGAATAAAGGGAGATTACTCATGATTACATTGAAACTGCATAGCAATTAATGGTAATGAACACATATAGTTCTATAACTGCTGACTTGTTTGGCAAACAAAGGCCAGATTTTATGAGCGTCCCTTTACATGTATATACTTTGTTAATTAAACAAAATAAAAATTAACTATTTTACCCCACCCGTTTCCATGGCAACGATTTTTAAAAAAAAATAGATGGAGCGATACAAGACACTAGACAACTTTCATACTTAATTTTATCGTGCAGCTCGTTATTTTCGCACATTTTTTAAACTTATTAATATGTCCACCATATATGTAATAAAAAACTCTTAATTGCAGATAATCGACAGATTAAGTCGTGTATGCCATATATGAGAGTGGGTGGGGTAACTAAGACACTGAGTTATTCATACGGTAATACTGGGTAACTGGTTATTCACAGTCTAGTCATATTATATAAACAGCCGTAGGTATTGGAAACAAAGGGCAATGAATATTTTTATTAAATTATGCATTGCTCATACTTTGCCATAGCCGGAAAATGGAGTACTACACAAGATTTTTAAAGCCATGGCAAAGTCTAATAAAGAAAAACATATAAGAGGACCATAAAAATATGTTTTTTTAGACTTTGCTATAGCTCTAAAAACTTGCGTAGTACTCCATTTTCCGGCACCCGGTGGCGCGTTTTTCTCGCGGTTAGCAGCATACCAAGATCGCGCGAGTGAGAATATCGCATGACAAATAACTATTCTAAATTTCTGCCACTGTTAGATCAAAATGACTCTGTGCTTCAGTTGGTTGACCTATTCTGACGCACTCGTCTGTTGGGAAGTATTTCGAAATTATCTCCGGCGGAAAACAATATTTCGGCGAAATATGTTTATGGACATTTTTTTTTCAACACTCACTGGTCAAAGCCACATATAGGCCTAGCAATGGGTTCGTTTCTGTATTTGAGGTACCGAAAACTTGGTTTGAAACTAGTAAACACTGCATATTTAGCAAGACAATTTAAACGCGTTTTCAGACCAATTGTGAAAAACGGTCAGGACAAAATCTGTGTAAACGGATGTGTGGTGAAAACAAAGATATGTCCATTTCTCACTCTGCAAGGAATCTCTGCCGATAAATGCTCCGTTTGACTCTGATCTTGACTCTTCTATGGGGATTATCTCTTCAGCTTTGGGTTTAAGCCTGTTCAAGATGACCATTGGCATGAGGCTAATGGTACTGTAGTTCTGGCAAAGCTGTAGCTTGCCCTTCTTAGGAAGTGCATTAATCAGCGACTTTGTCTACGGGGTTAGCTAGTCTCCTGTTCTCCAGATCTATATCAGTCTTTATCAAATCTTTGTAAAACAATCATTTCTCCTTGTCTGCGTAAACAAATTCCGCTGGTCTTTTATCAACTACGGCGGACTTTGAAAAGTGCTAAGTACTAGTGCAATCCTAACTTTCCCATAAAGATCTTTATGACGCTGAGTGCAGTCCAGAACTGCATTGTCGCCATAACACTCATGACTGTATAGCTCAGAGCAATAGTCTATCTATCTGCTGAGAGTTTATCGTGCTTTTGTTAGACTTGTCCCAGACTTGTTCTGGATAGTTAGGATCTACCCCGTTCTCTGAAGTTTAATCCACACCAGCTGAGGTGCTTACTTGCAGTTGTATTAGTTAAGGTAGGTTCCAGTCTCTTTGTATCGAGTATACCTTCTGAATCAGTCCTCCTTTGCTCTCTTCAGTGCTTCTGTATCGAGTATACCTTCTGAATCAGTCCTCCTTTGCTCTCTTCAGTGCTTCTGAACCGTTTTGTAAACATCCCTGCATTCTTTAGCCCCTTCTGCTTCATACCGCCTCCTCTTCAAATCCGTCCTCTCATTGTAGAGGTCGAGAACATCCAGTGCCCAGTGCCTTTACCTGCGATTTTGGTTTCCAAGTATTTCTTTCTTTTTTCTTTCTTTTTCTTTCTTCGTATACTGCTACATCCTCTCTCGAGGATTATGAGCAGGTGTACGATGTACACTCCAATTTTGCAGGATGAACCTCCTTGTAGCCATGTAACTATAGAAGGGATCTTTAACCTGCACAGGGGATGTCTCTTCCTGCACAGGGGGCCTCCAGTTAACGTCCCGATCCGAAGGACGGCACACTTTTTTAATGTCATCCCTGCAAATGACATTAAGGAAGCGTGTTCGGACACCGAAATTCAAACGCCGTTATTGAAAAACAAGCGTGGCCCCGTCTTTTCTCAGTCAGACAATACCCAATTTGATAATATTTGATTTCATTTTATGAAATGGGAGCAACTTTAACATGCATTTTAAAGAGAATCTTACAAGTGATAAGCAAAACAAATATTGTTTGATGATTTGAGGTCTGAAGCATGTTTCTGCACCCAACCCCTACCCCTCCCTACACACACACACACCACCACCACCACCACCACTTTATTGATTTATGAGTACCGTCTTTCGGTCCCATCTTTTATGCGCTGTCCAAACTGCAACAATATTGCAGTTGCATGTATCCTTCAGAATCAAGAGTTGTTTCTGACAGCAGGTGAAGCGTCGTCATGAATGACGAAGCGAAAAACTATATTTTGCATCATTTGGCCTAGTAATACCTAGCAAAAAGAAGGGAAAGCGGTCTGTTTTCGTTGTTTTATTTAGTAATTATATCTTAGCGATCTGTAATTGTCTACCTTCACTGCCAAAAGAGTTTCGGTCGCACGCGCGTCCTTGTAAGTCAACCGTTGTCAATGACGTTATTTTATTTAGAAAAATTTAAAATTAGGTGCGAGCGCAGCCAAGTGCACAGCTAAATTTTTCACACATTGTTGGTGTTCTTAAAATGCATTATTATGCAAAAAAATCAGCTTTGTACTTGCCTGCGCTCAGGTAGTTTTTTGCCCAAATGCAAGACGAAAAATGGCCAAATTGCCAAAATCAACTGAGGAGGGGTACAGTTAGAGGCTCATAAGAAGTTAAATATCATTAGAATATAGATTATTTTTATCAGAATTGATGGTTAAATGTTTAAGCTAATACATTGAGTGAACAGAAGTGAAGAAAGTGCAATTTTGAAAATTCATAAATGAGGGGGCCAAATTATGGCCCAAATCATACCAGGTCCTTTGTTTGGGTAAGGTGCTTTGCTGTTTATTTATTTTTTTTTTTCAAAAAGAAAATGTTTGTTCAGGGTATTCATTATTCTCACATTGCTTGGGTTATATTGATAACATATGTTTTAGTGCTTTTTTTATCAATTACTAGGTATGTTGTGTACGATCAAAACCCATGACTTAGAGGCTGTTCCTTTTAACTAAAACATATGTCATGATACTGAAATAACCTTGTGGCTTGCTGTTTTAGGATAGTGGTTAGTTTTGATATTTTTTACTAAAACATATGTTGTAGAGACTCATCTAATTGATGAGTAGCCACAACATAAGTTTTAAGGTGTATGGGTACACATCCATGTGCTTCTGCCAATGCTAAGGGGAACAACTTTTGTGACCTGTTTGCTTCTCTGGATAACTTAGGTGCTATTCAAGTATTTGGCAAGTTTGTTTATAATTGAAACTTTGATCAAATACTAGTATTAAGCCATATTTCTATAAAACTATGTAGAAAAGCAATTGTTAGGTTAAAACCATCTAGAGACAAGCAGATAACCTGAAGAGACACAACAGGACACTTACAAAAACAAATTCAAAATCGCATATAATTTAAAGCCACAACACAAACATTTTCTACAGAAAACAATTTCAATGTCATTGTGATTTGTGATTTTAAGTATTTTTTCAAACATTTGGATACATACATTCCATTCTAAACCATCATATGATCAACATTAAAATTGTCAGCCGCCTTGTCTAGCATATGATACGATCTTACTTACTATCCTTCATACTTACTAATCGCGCATCAATGAATATCACATAATTTGTTATTATTGCCAATAATATTTCAAAGCCACATGCGGAACAATACTGTCGGTAACGTGTCTTTAAAAGATCTGGGCTGCGAAACCTTCTCGCGTTTTCTTCAACATAAAATATCAGTGTATTTGGTTATAAAGTCATAAACACTTAACGAGTTGACCGAGCTCGTTAGATTAATGATGCTTTGAACAACTGTGCCCAGGAGAACTGTCGTCAGCTCTGAACTGTCTCTAAACACTACAACAGAAAAATACCGGTGCATGTTAATAGAGAACTGTCTTCAGAAACCGTGCCGGTGAACTGTTCTATCGCTGAACTGTCATGCCCGATATTTATACGTATTGAAGCAAATTTGATATTATCATAATATTCATCCAGGCAATTCCACTATTCAAATACAATAGAACGACGCTCTGGTGTCGTCTAATAATACATGCAAAAACTTGGAACTTTTTTAATCACTAGGTAAGAATTGTACTTATGGTGAAAAAACAGAAAAGTATTAAAATATGAAAATAATCAAAGTCTTTACCGTGCCATCAAACGCCTAGTGGGATGCTGAGGTCAAGTTTGTTTTTGCCTTCGCTATCTCAGGTGCAATGAATATCGGACTTACAAAAGAGTTATCAAGGAGCAAGTATAATGTAAGCTTTTGTTGGTCGATTTACCAAAATACCTGACCGTCCTTTAGTGTGATCTTTCTCTTCTGACCCCATACCTAAAGTCGGCCATGGGAAAACAAGACGACCATGTAAAAACAGTCATATGTTCTTTCCTGGTATGAGAGAAAGTCTATAAACACAAATTGAGTCAAACTTCATGGCTATCTATCCGGGGGGTAGATGTAGTAGTGGAATTTTACCGCCGGTTTTTCCTGGACAAAAGGGGAAATCCCATTATCTCGTTCTGGCGTCAGTACAATCAGTCCGCTCCGTTGTACCGATAATGCAGACACACATAATGACCTGTCACTCTTACAGTATTTGTATGTGGGTTTAATGATCTGTAAATGATATAACACCCTGATTCTGCTGGAGTCAATTAGAGTAAGTGACGAATATGTAGATCACTAAAACATGAACCTCATTACTTCTCACATATTGATGAGATACAAAGCAATTTTAAAGCTCTGGTTATGGATTTTTTATCAGTAAATTCGTCACTTACGCAGCCAAACGGAATAACTAATTATTCGTTACTAATCGCCAGGCAAAATCTTTCGATTCTCATCTTTTCCAGTACTTTGAATGAGACTAAAATGTTCAGTGTTAAATTGAAATTTAGTCCTTTCGCCTTCGGTACAACCATATGCGTCGGACAGTATAATAGTGAATCTGATTAATTTGACTTTCAATAGCATTAATTTTGACAAAGCAAACATTGTTAGAAACAAACTGATTTTCAAGTAAATAAATATCGAAAAGATAACATTTTATGTGTGAGTTTGAGTGATATGTATCAGAATTATATTTCATATATAGTCCATCAGCCAGACAGCTTTTCAATACCAGTCAGAGAGAGTAATTCCTAGCTATCATAACTGAAACAGTAGCATAAAGAGGCGTTCGATGTAGGTTGGCTGCCAGAGGCTAGTCCACATACCTTGGCTTCTTCAGTCGTCATAATATAAGACACAGCCAAATAGTCAAAGCAACCTGCTTAAGCATCCTGGCCGTTCCAGATATTATGCCTGTTATAACTGAAACAGTAGCATAAGGAGGCGTTCGATGTAGGTTGGCTGCCAGAGGCTAGTCCACATACCTTGGCTTCTTCAGTCGTCATAATATAAGACACAGCCAAATAGTCAAAGCAACCTGCTTAAGCATCCTGGCCGTTCCCGATATTATGCCTGTTTGGAGAAGCCAACTTGTACAGGATACACATTAAACAGATATGCGATGAGTAAAAATATATTTGGGCTTAGTAAAACAAATAGCATTTTGTTATTCATGAAACCGCCCTGCACATTTGTGTTTGATACTGGACTAGACCCTGTGTCGATACACTGGAAGGCGGTTGTTGAGGGGGTATTGGATACACCGTAAGCTTAAGCAAATATACATCAAATGATGCTGAGACTAATGTCAGTTATATTAAGCTTATACCCGAGTGTATTTACTCTCTTGTAAGATACTGAAGAGATAATATTTAGTTATCTAACTTCCCATAAACTACATTTAATGCCATGCCATTAATTTTCTTTTTATGGAATTTGAGAATTTAAGACAGCAAGAATTATTGAGTTTCATAGTGTATTCTACTATCACACATTGTTAAATTGCTAGTATGAGGGAATACAAGGCATCAAAACTAATACTACAGCTACAAATCTTACTACTCTGTTACCATAAATCTCACAATAACATTATAATATTGGCTGTTAGGAGCTTACTTTGTACTACATCAAACGCATTACTAGTAGTTTTTTCTGCATTAAAGTTGGTGTACATATTCAGTTAAATGAGTATGGCATTGTCTCTTAAAATTCTCAGATGCTCCGACCCAGATTCGAACTTTGCGAATTGTCAATTCCCTTTGCAAATTATCAATACTAACTTCCAGTCTATCAAGATGAAACAGTGCAGGTTTTAAAATGTGCTAGAATGTGTCAAATCTGACGTTGTAATTGGAACAGGAATCTGGCTGGACCGTCATATTAAAGACTCTGAAATCTTCCCAGCTGGTTACAGGTTGCATAGAAAAGACAGAACATCATCAAGTGGAGGTGGACTCCTGATAGCTATGAAGAATGAGTACAACAGTGAAGATATACCTGAGCTCGATACAGCATGTGAGATTGTCTGGGCCAAGTTAATCTACTGGGCAATGGCACATCTACTTATGCTCCGACTATAGATATAATGTTTCAGATGAACAGAGTATTTATCACTTCGAGAACTCAGAACAGAGAGCATATTCCATAAACAATGCCTCTCTAGTAATTGGAGGTGATTCCAACTTCCCAGGATGGGATTGGAAGGCAAAGTCCATTAGAACTGGTACGGCTAACGCAGATCTGCATCACAAATTTTCTGAAATCATAGAGAATAACAGCCTAGTACAGATTGTGGAAGATCCAGCAAGGAGGGCCAATATTCTGGAATTGATCCTAACAAATTGTCCAAACAAGGTGTTGAGAGTAGATGTCCTACCTGGGGTCTCAGACCATGACAAAGTGTTTGCAGAACTGGATACGAGGCCAATCAAGCATAGTCAGATGCCACACCAAGTACTCCTGTTTTGAAAAGCAGAATGGGAGCCCATCATCAGTTCATAGTGACATGAAAGCTATGTACGACTCGGATACATTTGGGGTAAGCAAGATGTGGGATGTAGGGACACCCTACAAGACAGTATAAAATCACACAATCCCCACCGACAGTCTAAACTAAAGATGGTTATCCATGGATAGGTCCAGAACTGAGGAAGTTGATCAGGCGGCAGCACAAATATTACAAGATCAAAAAGAAAACTGGTGACCCTCAGCACAAAAAGCGTTATCTAGACCTTAAGCATCAGATATAGAAGCGACAAAGACAAGCCTACTGGGAATATCTTGAAGGTATTGTCACCCCAGAGGACCTGGAAAATGAATATGCTGGCATGAAGAGGTTCTGGACATACATTAAACACAGAGGAAGTGACAATGTAGGTGTCTCCTCTCTAAAGAGTGAAGGAAAGCTGTATAGCCACCCCATTGATAAGGCTGAACTACTTAACAAACAGCTCCAATCAGTGTTCTCCAGTAATGAAAATGTCAGCAAGGAAGAATTTGAGCCGCGACACGACAAAATCAACGATGTGGTTAAGCGGAAAGCAAAGGCTCAGATCAGCCTGGGCATCCGCCCAGTCTAATCAGAGTCTTCGCTGTCAGCAAGGAAATAGCTTAGAACCTTGGCTACCCTAAGCGCAAAGCGAAGACTTTGATCAGGCTGGCGGATGACCAGGCTGATCTGAGTTTGCGCTGGACGCACAACCACATTGTCGGTTTTCTCGTGTCGCGGCTTATTTATGAATTCATATCCTATGCCAACGACAGAGGGCCAGTTTCCTGTCATCGAGGATATTGACATCACAATGAATGGAGTGGTCAAATAACTAAACGTTCTCAACCGAAACAAATTCTCTGGACCAAATAATCTTGGACCAAAGGTACTGAAAGAACCAGCAGTTGAAGTCGCGCCACTCCTACTCCTGATATAAAGGAAGACATTGCAGACCGGTGAAGTTCCAGAAGACTGGCGCAGAGCAAATGCAACACCTGTCTTCAAGAAGGACCAGCGTTACCAAGCAGAGAATTACAGGCCAATTTCCCTCACCAGTGTATGCTGTAAGATCATGGAGCACATAGCTGCCAGCAGCATTATGAATCATGGTGATGCCAACAGTATCCTGTATCCACTGCAGCATGGCTTTAGAAGAGGCAGGTCTTGCGAAACACAGCTCTTCTAGTTTGTAGATCATCATGTCATCATGCCTTCAAGACGGAGAACAAGTTGAGTTCTGGTGATGGACTTCGCAAAAGCATTTGACAAGGTCTGCTAGTGTCTACTAATCCATAAACATCACCATTATGATATCCAAGGGAAAGTCAATCGCTGGCTAGAGAGCTGGCTAGCAGACAGGACTCAGTATGTAGTGATTGATGGTGAGCAGTCAGATCCAGTCAGCGTAGAATCGGGCGTCCCCAAAGGCTCAGTCATTGGACCCGGTTTGATTCCCTTCTAAATAAATGACCTTCCGGCAGGCATAAATTCCATTGTCCGACCCTTTGCTCTACCATAGCATACTTGATTATCATCAGTCCCCATGATGCCGAAAAACTTAACCAAGACCTGACCACCAAGGGTGACTGGGAAGAACGACAGATGAAATTTCAAGCCGACAAGTGCAATGTCCTGTCCGTCAGCAGTAACAGGCCAGCAGAAACAGGCAGAATACAGACTGCATGGCCAAACCCTGTCCAGAGTATCATCTGCAAAGTACCTTGGAGTGACCATCACCAGTGACATAAAATTGGACAATCATATTATTAACAGAACCCTCGTCTTTTTGCGAAGAAACCTTAACATCGTTTCAACAGCCATTAAACAGCAAGCATACTTCACCCTTGTTAGATCTCTCGTTGGATTTGCCGGCCCAGTATGGGATGCGTACACCCAGGAAAAAACATTCGGAAGATTGAGATAGTTCAACGACGCTATGTCATCAGCAGAAATTGAAATATATTAAGTGTAAGTGACATGCTCCAGGGTTTAAATTGGCGAACCCTGCAGGACAGGCGGAAGGATGCTCGTTTGTGCATGCTGTACGGAATAGATAGAGAAATGGTCGCCATCAGTAAAGAAAGGCGGTTAATTCGTTATAGAAGAAGAACAAGGCAGGACCACAGCAGAACGTTCCAGGCCATCAGCTGCAAAACAGACAGAGGAAAGATGGCTTTCTTTCCAAGGACAGTTCGAGACTGGAACGCCCTATCACCAAATCTACCAGACGTGAATTCACTCCGTTCAGGGCCAGGGTATCCGCAATATAGCTGACCAGAGGGTGTCTGGCTTTTAACCTGTATATACAGATTTTTTAACAGTTTTATCCAGTAGTTAGTATATGTTTAAACCTTTTGATCCTGACCACTTCTTTGGAGAATTTGTTCTTTGTGACTGCGCTACTCTCTCCTGGCCTAATCTTCAGTACGTCGAAGGAAGCCAGTAAACGGCAGAAGCAGAACTCTTATTTTTTTCGTGAAAGGCGAACACTCTAGCACGTCACTAAAACAGCCGATACTAAAGCCCCATTTTTCGATTACATTTAATTGTTTCAAATGGATTTGTTTCATCCAAAATTTATGATAAACGCGATGACTTTGATTATGACATTATAAGTTTTCCATTTTTGGATGGTGATATGTATCCCGATCTACCTCTGACGGGGTTTACATTTCTCAACTTATTCGGTTTCCTAGAGTGTCTAGTCATGCGACTGACTTCAATGCCCGTAATACAATTTTTAACTGCTAAGCTTCTCCAACAGGGCTATAGATATCATAATCTTCGAAAAGCATCTTCTATCGCCGACACAAGAATTGGTTTATTTAGACTTTTATTCTAGATCATCGTCTTTTATATTATTTGGATCCTTTTTTATATTAATCAGTCATTGAATCGACTGCCCAATTAAAATTAAGAAATAACAGTATGCTTTTCTCTGGTTTCGTCACCAGATATTTTCAGGGTCACTGACGAGGCTTTATTAGCCGAAACTGCGTAGTCTGGCCCATGTTCCTTCTTCTGAATGTATTCTCTGCTCTTGAAGGAACTAATTAAGCTTTTAATTTTACCTCACTGCAGCTGGTGTTGTGCCGTGTGGCATCCGTAAAACGTCTCCCCGTACATCATCCATAGTGCAGATTATATTTTATTTTCGTCCTTTGAGATCATAGGATATATTCTGAGAGATCTAAAATTTGAGATCGATTTAGACTTTTATTCTAGATCATCGTCTTTTATATTATTTGGATCCTTTTTTATATTAATCAGTCATTGAATCGACTGCCCAATTAAAATTGGAATCTTGGAATTGGTCTATACAAGCTATGAGCTTTCAACCAAATCCTTTTCATGAAAATTGTAATTTGAATGTACCATACATGTATGTACATAATTGAATAAAATATTGTTTAAACCAATTAAAATTAAGAAATAACAGTATGCTTTTCTCTGGTTTCGTCACCAGATATTTTCAGGGTCACTGACGAGGCTTTATTAGCCGAAACTGCGTAGTCTGGCCCATGTTCCTTCTTCTGAATGTATTCTCTGCTCTTGAAGGAACTATTTAAGCTTTTAATTCTAAATTCAATGTCGGATTTAAACGTCTTTTGCAACAGGGCCTATCGGAACCAGAATTTCATGGTTACTTAGTCTATAAATTAAAAAACATGTAGGTAAGTCTGATTTTTCTGACCATTTCAAGACAATTATCGTTCGTTACAAACGTATTGGATATAATATAAATCTAATGCTACAGTCTGCATGTTTAGTTGTTAACCCAATCATGGTTAACAAATTTAAAGAGTAACTACACTCCAGGAACTGACTGAATCAGATCCCAAACCCTATCCCCAACATCAAAGGGAAAGATTGACAAAGGCATCCCAACAAACAATAAATTACAAGTGATAAGCCGAGTCAGCAGCTCTTTCCCAAATAGATTGCAACTGAGCTACCTTCAGACGGTTTACAACGGACTAAGCAAATTATATGAAAAACATTTAACAACTATTTTTACCTATTTTCTATTTTTATGATAGAAGGATTAAACTGAGAACACAATAAATTAAACAGCACCGAACATAAAACAAATGCAACCGCAACAAAAGTACCCCTTGGGACGGTCAGTTATAACTACTGGGGGGTTTAAACCGGTTTTACTGGGCCCAAACCTTCACCCTCACTCTCCGCTGCGGTGCACATAATTAGTTGGTAGTTCGGTTCGTATGGAGGTCCCGTAACTCATCAGAGAGTTGCTTCCCTCTTTAATTGCACACCGGTTAGTCAGGCATCAGACTCAATGATGGGCCCGACATAAAGCTACTTAATATAGTTGGTTGGGGTCGGAGTTTGCCTTTTTCTGTTGCTTGTTTATTCGGGGTTTAACTGCTAGATTTTATTTGCTCCGGTATTTCAGTGGTGTTTTCTGACTTCCCAGGGATCTCCTGGTGTCGCTATACGTTCTTTCCGTTGAGTCCTCATCTCTGATTCATCATAGGCCTTATCCGTGATTGTATGTTTCCGGTGATGATTCATTGATGAGTTAGGAAACCTTCATGCGGACCAAACAGCTAACTTAATGCTTTAAGCCACTTCAGAAACAGAGGGCGATGTTTGGGCTCAGTAAAACTAGCTTAAGCACCCAGTAATCTTTTGCTGATCGGTCCAAGGCGATACTTATGTTGCGGTTCCTTGATGTTATAGTGTGTTTTGTCCACTTGTCTATGGTCTCTGGCGGTTTGGTCGCCTGTATTATATACTATACATCATGTCACATTCTCTCCCACCAAGTTGGACCTTGTTTCGGAAGTTCCAGGCTAGAGAGCCGCACATAGAAATAGGCTCGAGTAATAACTGCATTGGGATCAGGCTGGATTTTATTTTGTGCATGAATTCTCTCGAACTCTTAAAAATCTCAGACACTTTGGCCCGGTTTCGAACCAGAGTCTCTTGCGAACACCCTATCACGTCACTATAAATGATGTCAGGATCATTCTTAAACCATAGCACCTCATATTTGAACAACTTCGAATGGTCTTCGTAACTTGGCCGAAATGCATATATATGGCAGAAAGCTTTAAAAATGGTCTCCAGAATCAAAGTGAACTTGACATTGAAACTTAGTTTGCAGCATGTACGATTCATATACTATTTGAGGTGTTCAAATGGTAACCCTAGGTTGACCTTTGACCTTTTTACTCAGTTGAGCGATTCAGGGCCTATTGATTCTTTACTGAAAAAAGTGATTTATTTAAAAATCATTTTTTATTTTCTATATTTCAATGGTAACTACTGTAATCTAGCACATATGGTTGTGAGGCAAGTAACATCCTAAATGAAGAAGACTGTATGTATTGGCTGGTTAATGCACATTTGTGTTTGTCTGTGAGTAGCTCAGCAATTATAGTTTTGCAGCTTTTAGCTTTCCATATATGGTTGGTTGATTTGATGCTTAACGTCCACGGTAAACAACTAAGGTCATGTCGGGACGGTCAGTTAACCTAACCACACTATTCCTTGGCAGGCTTAGACCTCCTAAGCGGTTAACCAGTACTAAGCTTTCCATATATGATTTCACTATTTCTTTCTAATTTATTTAACACGTTTAAAGACGGTTAAAGACAGCATGCCATATTACAACAAATAACATTTATAACCGTTTTATTGTATGCTAAATATAAGGACACCAGCTACATTTTGTACTCCTAGTATAACTACGAAAATCATAATTTGTATCGAATAATCAAACATTAATTCACATAATTCTGATCAACCAAGCTTACACAATAACTACCTGTAAATGATTGTTGTTTTGTTAATCATTTATCGTGAACATCTGTCACCAATAGCAACTGGCTACTGTAAGTGTTCTAATATACTCTTCAGAACTTATGTGACCCATATAACAGTCTATATTTGCCGTATGTTCACCGCAAACTGCCTTTTTTAAACACCTATTTACGATTCATATATTCTCCAGCCTCCTTTACAGTTAATGGAGCTGGAAATAGAAGACACGTTTTTGAGACGTCCTGTATTTGTATTCGCTATCTGTCGCATTTTAGCAGTTGTGTACACCTTTCTCGAAACAAAGTATCCATCTTAGCGTAGAGGAATGGATTTATTATACTGTGAATGAAATAAATCCTAATAAAAATAGCAAAAACAGGAACCTGAGATGCCGTGATCTTGGTTTGGTCAACAAAACACGTCAAGCTGATGTAACAGAAATTCGTCACAATAAAAACTACCGTTACAATGAAGAAGACCTTGACATTAGTTGGTAAAAGGGGATGATGATAGTGATAGATGCAGTTTTTATGGATTCTATCTCTCGAACAAAGCCTCCGCTCATAGATACTGCCTCCAGGACAACATCTTAGTTCGTCGACATCACCAAATGACCTACGTCGCAGTTCATTAGCCGTTAGCTTTGACTGGGCACGTCGGGATTTCATAACTCTCAAAATTGTAAATCCGATTCTCACATAGAGAATTAAAACAATAATGCTGAGCAATGTCAGTGTCCCAACAAGAGTGTAGCGGTATGCGTAACGTACCGCCATGTGATCGTAGTACGGCTCAGTTTCGCACAAATAAACAATTGTTATCCCGCCATTGATATTTTTCATAGGTTTCCTTGAGGTCCCGCACATTATGGCGGCAGGAATGGCAAATACGATCCCAAGGAGAAAATTGAGGATACATAGTCTCCAAGCAACTCTGTGGGAGAACGATGGTATATTCACAAATAGTAACGGGTGACACGTCAGTATATAACGATCCACCGCGACTATTAAGAGACAAAATGACACAGCCGCCGCTGCAAAAAGGTTAAAGAAACATTTCACCTTACACAACTCCGTTTGAAGAAAATTAAAATAACTCCTGAGTTCAATTATTTCTGCAGGTATCAGCGTTAAACATGTTGTTAAATCTATAATAGCTAAACACAATATGTAACATCTGTATTTTTTATCTTTGAATTTCTTACCAAATCCGAAGATTATGATAACAATAATATTTCCACAGATGCCCACGACCCCGAGCAATCCCAATGCAACTGTGACGGGTAAGAGAGCTGTCGCGAACCTATCATTAAACTCCGTCAAAGATTCCGTTGTATTTCTGAAGTTACTTTGATTTCCAAGATGAAACGTATCGTCCTTGCTAATCAAGACCATCTTCTAGAATAGTGTTCCAAGTAAATCACGGCGATTATGTAGAGTGACAATCCTTAATCGGTTCCAGAAAAATGACAGATAATGACGTTACTATGCTAATGACCTCCTTCGTAAATGTGCCAAGCAAGGCATAATTGCTACTGGCCTATTTGTTTTTCCACAGTTCTGTTACTATTTGTATGTAAATTAATAACCTTTACTCAAACCATTCGATAATTTCTGATCACAGAGAACTATTCCAAACAATCATGCGTCTTTGTCATACGTATTCGCACTATAGCTGAAACTGCCCAGCTTTGGTCACTTATGGACTTTAAATACTTTATTTATTCCTAGAAATTGTGATACATCTGTGACAACTGATGAATTAGTGTAATTCTTTGCGGGATGTCTGATTAGTGATATAGTCCATGAGCCAGAAAACTTTTCGGTACCAGTTAGAGGGAGTAATTCTTTCCCATCCTAACTTATGTGGCTGTCACACAGTGACGTATAGCATCAGCGTATGCCGACGTATAGGAAATTTAGTAAACACGCTGGTGTACGTTGAATAAGTTAGGGGTACGTTATGGACAAGTTACGAGTACGCTCAAATACGTTGGTATGAGTTGTTGTACGTCGAATGCGGCCCAAAATTTGTGCATGCATAAAATTTTCAGCGTACGCCGACGTATTGTTTATAAGTTAGTCATAAGTTTGGTGTACGCAATTGGTAAGTTATGTGTACGTTCATGTACGTAACTTGTAAGTTATCATACGTTGACATACGTCGGCAGCCAGCAGGTCCATTGTGGAGCGTACGCGTAACTTATTTCTAACTTATAGGTAACTTACCTGTAACTTATACCGAACGCATCCAGAACGTATCCAACCTATGCCTGACGACCTTAGAACTTATTCAACGTATCACGAACGCACAGAGCGTATTTAGGTAACATATCCGCCATCAACCTGGGCTTCAGCTATATATATTGGATACAGATCAGCAATTCATTACTTTTAAATAAGGAATCTTCTTGGACCGCTTCTACTTTTTTGGGGCTTGAGAAGGGGCTTAATACTTCAGATGCCACCACAGCTGCTGCAGATGCCGCCACGGATACCACTAAAGAGGCATTGGAGTCTGCGCGAGAGGGAGGTTGGCTACCATCGTAGGCACGGCAGTCGGGTACTGATTGGGACGACGGTAGGCATGCAGGTGGTCAGCTACTACCTGCAAAGTTCTCTAATTTTCGTTCTTTAGGCATGTGCATCGATCAACGTCCACTACAATAAAAAGTGTTGTAGAGAGCCGTCGCTTTACATCTGATCGTCAAAGCACGCTCCAACACGCTATACATAAGGTCGGCGTAAGTTAGACTAACGTTGTGCATGCGTTCGGCATAAGACAAGAACGCTACAGATACGCTGGGAACACGTTGTTATACGCTTGTATAAGTTATGTATACGCTAGGGATAAGTTGTGAATAAGTTATTTATATACGTTTCAGTACGCTATGTGTGCGTTCCAAAACCGGCTGCTGTTTGATGTTTTAATTTATCTCCAGCGTATGCCAGCGTATTGGATAAATTTTTCATACGTTGGCATACGTTGTCTGAAACGTTGTAGTGTGACAGGGCCTTAAAACAGCAGTCAGTAAGACGGCTTTCTATGTATGAAAGCCGTTTTAAAGTGGTAGCTTAATGTTTATGATAGGTCGTTAAATACGTTACCTAATAAAAGTGTATTTAAAGCAATAATAATAAATAATATAGAAAAAATACGAACACCATTCTTCAAGGCTATAAATTTCTAGTGTGTTAGTTCTTGAAGAAAACACAAGTTTTGTTTTCAAGATTTCGAAAGGCTTACGTAGCTATTGTAGCCGGCTGTGTACGTTACGCATGAAATTATGTTTCAACCTTATATTGTTTCATCTAAAAACATGCCTTCAAAAGTATTATTATTGTTCTTTGTTTATTTTAAAGATTGTTCAATTACCTTTACAAAAATGAAAAACTTTTTTCTATTAATGTTTTGTACGGTAACATGGCATTTTAAATAAAAATATGTATGTAAGGTTTGGGTTTGCATTAATTTTATGAAGAAATTATCAAGATTACGAACTAATATTCTGAAAACAAATATCATTAGATTACTAACAAATAATATACACCATCCAAAATCATTATGAAACAATGATAAGATATCTTTGCTCAGCAATTATCGTATGGATGACATTAAATCAGGTAATAATAGTTATATAAGAGGGTCATCTAATAAGTCTTGCAAACGCTGTCATTACTGCTTTTTAATGGAGGTAGGGTAATCAAATTACACCATTAACAGCTTACATATATAATAAACATATGTGCTAAATAGTAAACATGTGACATTCCATTCTCAGATATGGAAGGGTTTTGAATGCAAATGTGTAAGCGATACCTGCGGTGAAATTGCACAAACACGACGTTTTTTACAAGAGGTGAGGGGAAGGAAATTCCTGCATATATGTTTATAATTCCAACAGCCTCTCTTTGGCACAAGTTCCGAACAAATGATTGGCTGACAGCATCTGCAGAGAGGCGTTTAAATTCTGTTGACGTTGTATCCATACGCGGCACTCTATTCCGACTAGATCTAAATTTTTTTTCACCTTTTTTCCTTGACGAATCGACAATTTTGCATTTTCTTATTGTAATTCAGAGGGATAAACAAAATTTGTCTTAAGATGACCAAAGCAAGCGCGTGTATGCCGTTATTATGATGTAACGTCAGTGTCATAACAAACGTCTTGGTAACGTTTTCAAAATGGCGGAGCCCTCGACAGTGTTTTTGGATGAATCATTGACTATTTTGGATAGTTTCCGACTTTTCATGCAAGGAAACGAGTTAAAAATGAAAACCTAAGAAAAAGCCGGTTGTAATTTCAAATAGACTTTGTAATTTAAAAGGGATATTGTGCTTGAAATGCGCATGTCTCTAAGTTTGTCAAACGCTGTTCACCTAAAGCCTCCAGTGTAGTAAACCAATGGACAATGCAACCGAAGAAAACTTTTAGATGGCCAAAAATGAAATTATAAGAAATGAATTTTCATTTTTGTGATTTTTATCCATGTGTAAACGCCGGCGAATCCGTCACAAACTTAACATAAAGCCCTTTGGCCTTTATTCAGTTTGTGAGTGATTCGCCGGCTTTTACACATCGATAAAATCCCAAAAAAGGAAATTCATTTCTATAATAATTCATTCAAATTTCAAGAATTCATGTTCCAAAGTAATCGCCTTTTTTTAAGAACTCAAATAACAGACAGTGATTATTTCACATTTTTACAAATAAATGTGGTTGCTAGGCAACAAGAACATATCACAGAATTTTAGCCAAATTCTAGTTTTTGACGTCTCTCTCTGGTTTCTTAAGGCTGCAAACGACGTTAAACAATCCATGAAGCTTATATTTTCCTTAATATCTACATTTCAGCATCTTAGGACTATTGATAACAAATTAATGACTGTTTAGGAAACACTTCATCTGCTCTGAAAGCCTCTTCTTCATATACGCATTTTATATGATATTCTAGTTGCCCGGCAAAAACGGTGATCTAACTTTGAACAATAATAATATCGTGACTGACGGCAATTTGTTAACCGCGGTACCGTGTACATATTTCAATAGTATTTTCCGTATTTCCACTTAATCTTCAGATATTTTACAAGCGTTCTTAACTAAACTAGGAGATCTTAAACAGACAACTAGATGCCACCGCCGCAACAAAGATGGTAGTATTCTTCAGTTTTCTAGCAACGCCATTTGCGAGATCATGGCGTTTCTGAAAATTGTTTACTGGAAAGAAGGGAAGATGCCATGTAGGAATATGGATAGCTTGATTCGTTTTCATTTATCATTTGCCTGAAACTTGGCCGTTTGCAGGACTTATTTGATGCCCTCGTACATCACTTTTTAGCTCACCTGAGCCAGCGGCTCCGGGGAAGCTTATAGGATGGTAAGGCTCCGTTGTCCGTCGTTGTCCGTCGTCGTCCGTCGTCGTCCGTCGTCCGTCCGTCCGTCCACAATTCCAAACGACTTCTCCTCTGAAACCGCTAGGCCAATCGTAACCAAATTTCATATGTGGCCTCCAGAGGAAGGGGGAACGAAAAGTTGTTCAAACGGTCCTGGTCACATGACCAACATGGCCGCCATGCCCATATATGGTAAAAAACTAAAAAAATCTTCTTCTCCAGAACCAATAGGCCGATGGCCTTGAAACTTGGTATGTAGCATTGGGTACACAAGTACTACCAAGATTGTTCAAATACTGACCTTGGGTTAACCTTGACATTTTTTATGGCAAGGTCAAATTTGCTTCCTTGTGGTTTTATATGGCAAAATGCTAGAACATAAGATATCTTTGAAACTGTTGCAGATTTTGGGCTAAAAATCGGCATCTACAGTCATCTTAACGAGTACTTTAAGATTTATGAGATAAGAGGTTAAGGTCATTCTTTGACCCTTGACCCAGAACTCTCATATTTTGACAATATCGAACAATCTTCTCAACAGCCACTGGGCCAGTTGAGACCAAATTTCATATAGAGCCTCCAGGGCTTGAGGGAACAAAAATTTATTTATACGGTCCAGGTCACATGACCAACATGGCCGCCACGCTCCTATATGGTAAAAACCTTTAAAAATCTTCTTCTCCAGAACCAGTTGACCGATTACCTTGAAACTTGGTATGTAGCATTGGGTACTCGAGTACTATCAAGCTTGTTCAAATTCTGACCTTGGGTTGATCTTGACCTTTTTACGGCAAGGTCAAATATGGGAAAATGCTAGAACATATTATTTTATGGAAAGTTTTGAAGAGTAAGGCCTAAAATTGGTAAATGCAGTCTAGTCCATGAAGATTTATGAGTATAAGATGTCATGGTCTTTCTTTGACCTTTGACCCAGAACTCTCATATTTTGACATTTTCAAACAATCTTCTCCAAAGCCACTGGGCCAATAGTAACCAAATTTCATATAGTGCCTCCAGGAGTTGAGGGAATGTAATTTTGTTCAAACAGTTCAGGTCACATGACCATCATGGTCGCCATGCCCATATGCCCATATACGGTAAGAACTTTTAAAAACCTTCTTCTCCAGAACCAGTTGACAGACGGCCTTGAAACTTGGTATGTAGCATTGGGTGTTCCAGTTCTATCAAGAATGTTCAAAATAAAAACTTTGGGTTTGTCCTTGACCATTTTACAGGAAGGTCAAAAGGAAAAATGCTAGAACATAAGATTTCATGGAAAGTTTTGAAGATTTGGGCCTAAAAATTGGTATATACAGTCATCTTAAGATGAAGATTTGTGAGTACAAAAGGTCAAATTCATTCTTTGACCTTCGACCCAGAACTCTCATATTTTGACAATTTCAAACAATCTCCTCAAAAAACCACTGGGCAAACTGTTACCTAATTTCATATATAGCCTCTGGGGTTTGACGGAATGAAAATTTGTTCAAACGGTCCAGGTCACATGATCAACATAGCCGCCATGCACATATGTGGTAATGTCTTTAAAAATCCTTTCTCCAGAACCGATTGACGGATGGCCTTGAAACTTGGTATGTATCATTGGGTACTCAAGTATTATCAAGATTGTTCAAATTATGACCTTTGTTTGACCTTGACCCTTTTACGGCACGGTCAAATATGGCAAAATGCTAAAATATAAGATTTCATGGGAATTTTTTAAGATTTTGGCCTAAAAATTGGTATTTACAGTCATCTTAATGAGGTAATGAAGAATTATGAGTACAAGAGGTCAAGGTCATTCTTTGACCTTTGACCTAGATCTCTCATATTTTGACATTTTCAGACATTTCCTCAAACGCCAAACAGCCAATTGTAGTCACATTTCATATAGAGCCTCCAGGGGTTGAGGGAACAAAAATGGGTTCAAATGGTCCAGGTCACATGACCAACATACCCATTTATGGTATTTACCTTTAATATTTTTCTACTCCAGAACCAATATGCCAATGGCCTTGAAACTTGGTAAGTAGCATGGAGTACTAGAGTACTTCCCAGACTGTTCAAATGCTGACCCTGGGTTCAGCTTGACCTTTTTTGCAGCATGGTCAAATATGGGAAAATGCTAGAACATAAGATTTCATGGAAAGTTTTGAAGATTTTGGCCTAAAAATGGTATATTTGGTTGTCTTAATGCATATAAGCACATGAAGATTTATGAGTACAAGAGGTCATGGTCAGTCTTTGACTTTTGACCCTAGACTCATATTTTGACAATTTCAGACATAAGAAAAAGCCACTTTGCCTATTGCTCAGGTGAGCGGATCAGGGCCTCATGGCCCTCTTGTTTTACAAGATGAAATTAACAACTGAGATTTCATAGAAGCCAAGTAGTACCAACTGACCTTTCTTTATATGCTATTTCATAAGGAGACTGATCCTCTGTAGCATTTACTATCTCATCTCATGACTATTTAAGCTTTAGATTATCTAACAAATTAAATATTTATGAAATTAAAACTTAATCTAGTGTATACACTGAAGCAAAATTTGAAGCGGCTGTTGAAAAGCAATAGTCAGACGAGAAAGTTTAAGAACATTAGGATGGAAGTATTTCTTATCATATAACAAACATTCATTTTTTCTTAACCGACAGCCGCAGTTTGCTGTAATAGGGCATTACATGACTCGTCGTTTTTTATGTATTCATTTTTTATTTCATGTTTCTCATATTTCGCCATCTCAGAGTCATGTTTCAGACATTATCAGTTGGGAAATACAAGATAAAGTAGAAGTTATAAAAAATCTGTAATACTTACTGGAATAATGGGGTCGGTCCTTAACTTCAGCTTTTTTTTTCAAATTGGGCAATATTAGTTTTCTTGATAACGTAATATGTTCGCAACGTCAGCGTCATAGCAAACATCAGCTGGTTACGTTTTTAAATGGCTGCGCACTCGACAATGCGTTTGGTTGAATCATAGACTATTTTGGAGTGTGTCGACTTTTTAGATGTGGGTCGAAAAATGGAAACATACTAGGACAATGTCGTT